>JASCZW010000789.1:0-515660 GCA_034211315.2 Aedes japonicus | reverse complement strand
TATTTTATTTAAATTTACCTAATATTTGAAACTATACACTCTCGGAACAACGCAAGTAAAACAAATAATATTTATGATTATAAGGAATCTAATCTCTTCCCAATTGATGGCTGCACGTACATTGAAGAAAATACTTTGGGCGACTTGAAACAGCACATCGAATTTGGGCTTGACTTCAATACAAGCTGGAAGATTGCTCTTCCGTTGACTTATTTATTAATGGAACGACTTTCCATAACTGAACCAGGAATCTGTGCTCGAAAAAAGCAAGTTAAATTATTTTATTGTTTTGTTGTTATTGCTGAGGTAACATGAAAACCAAAAATTAAAAATCAACATAATCTAAATCCAAGAGTGGGTATATACACCCATTTGAAGAGGCCTGATTTCTTTGCAATGGGTAAATTAAATACCCATTTCGTGACATAGACTTTTTTACCCATTAATTAATAGGGACAGGCATTTTTTGCGAAAATGGGTGCGTTTTTTCACCCATTAATGGCTTTTTGTTAACCACCGTGAACTGCACGCTCATTCAATCTTACTATAAAATGAGTCTTTAGTCTCACTTTAGAATTTTCTGCTTAATATCATAGGTGAATAACATTTCTTTTTATAAGTGAGTAACTTTTTACTCAGTCATTATAAATTAGCGCTTCACTCACTTTTGCGGGGATTGCCTTCTCATTTTGAACTAACTTGAATCCTCGCTTGAATCGACAACCTGGTCATCCACGCGCAATTTCAATTTCTGCGTTGAAAACAGAACAGGTCGCTGCTGAAATGTACACAGAAAAAAATAATTAATTTTAACAAGCGCGTAAAGTATCCCCTCGTTTAATTCCAAGCCAGAGGTGGCGTAAAAAACGCAATTGGTTGTAGTCTTAGATACGCCATACAACAATCTTTGCAATCTTTCATGCAACAGGCTTGATTCAGGCGTTATCTAACTTAAATTAACATAAAATATCCCATTATTTTCTGTCAAATCCCTTATGTGCATTAGATAACGCAGAAAATTCAATGTTTCTTGTTATCTGTGTACATAGGTACGGAAAAAAACCGCAAATTTGAAAAGTGGAAAATTTAAGACAACGATTAAGAAGAAAATATCCTGTAAGAGAATATTTTTCTATTATCAAGTTTTTGATCAAAAGTTTTGACGTCTTCGTCACACTTAACCTATGTTATTAGGACTCTACGCTTCACCATTTAATTTGGCTGGGAGTGTGCAAATTAAAGTGGTTTAAAGTTGGTTACATTATTTTACAGAACTCACTCGAAGCAGAAATTTATTATAAAAGTAAGTAACATCTACTCACTTTTGCTTATTCACGAAAACTACTAGTGGGTAACTGTTACTCTAATTTGGCAGATTCAAATGAGACCCTGAATTGAATTGAGGAATTCAACTTGAGAAAATAAGAAGACACCGAGTGGTGATAAATCGGACAGCTCCCGTGTTAGAGTATAGGACGAAACTTTTAAAACGTTTCTAGAAAATTCAAATGAAATTCTACTTAAAAGCGGTTCGTTGTATGATGTAAGAAAAATCCAAAACTGCACAATAAAAGCATTATTTTAATTTTATTTTTATTTCGCTGAAAATGTCTTCATTGAGAAGTTTTTGTTTCTTCTTACATCATACATTAAACCGCTTTTAATTAGAATTTCATTCGAGTTTTCTACACGCAAAGAAATCACTCTGCTTTGAAAATATTTTGTTGGTATTCCAAACAAATTTTCTACTGGTTTCAATTCATAAAGATGTTCCAAATCAATTCAAAATTTCATTCAAATTAAACCAATAAAATTATTAAAAGTTATCAATGCTGTGTGATTCAGAACAATCACATTTATTTTTTAACTCAAATGATTAATTTATTGCTTGAACAAAGTATTTTGTCACCCTAAGAAATCACTTTGCTTTGAATCAACAAAATATTTTGTTGGTATTCAATGCAAGCTTTCTGTTCGTTTCAATTTTAAATTTCCATTTAAATCAAACCAAAATATGTTTTTAATGTAATCACTGCTGTGTGATATTAATTTAAATAATATTTGATTTATAACAACCACATTTATCGTTTAACTCAAATGGTTAATTTATGGTTGAAACAAAATATTTGTTCACACTAAGAAATCACTCTGTTTTGAATCAACAAAATGATTTGTTGCTTTTCAATACAAGGTTTCTATTTGTTTCAATTCATAAAAAGGTTTCAAATCGATTCCAAATTTCATTCAAATCAAACCAACAAAATTATTTAAAGTAATCACTGCTGTGTGATTTTAATTTGAATAATATTTAATTTATCACCCCACTTCGTTCAGCGAAAGAAGAAAGTTCGTTCGATCCAGCGCTCCGTTATTTGGAAGATTTATTCGAGTGCTAACCTTGGAAATAACTAGTTTTTTTTCCCAAATATACTCACCTCAGTGAGTAGAGCAAAAGTGAGTCTTTTTTTCTAAGAAGGCAGTGTGGTTTTCCAGTGAAATAGGAAAATCAAGCAGTGCTTGCTGGCGAATTATCTTCCCGCTTATTTTCGCTTCATCTCCGCGTGGTGACGCTAACCAGCGATACACTACTACACCGCCAACGGTCATCCGACAGCGTTGAGCGAGTGCACCCGAAGGCGATCGTTTCAGCGCACCGCTCCCCGCTCCCCGCATAGAAGTGCGACGTTCGCGCATACGGTGCGTCAGCAGCAGTAGCAGCAGCAGCAGCAGCAGCAGCAAAAGATCAGTAATATTAGTTAAGTTTTTTTCCCCCGTCCCTCATTCCACTAGAGTTTAGCTTTAATTTGTGTGTTCCTTGTTTGTGTCTGTGTGTGATTTAAATTGTTGGCAAGTAAGGCAAATCGTGCATGTGGAAGAGGTTTCTTCGACATGGACGGTTTGTATGAAAAAGAGCCTTTGCCACCCGATGATGGGGTGGCACAAACAAATTTCCGACCGCGATCGTATCCAATTGACTCGGTCGGTCCATGGGTTGTCTACTTTCAGCCCAAAATGAAACCTTTGAATGTGTATCAAATCACTACTGATCTGACGAAGCGATTTTCAGCCGTGACAGAGATCACGAAAGTAAAATTTAATAAACTCCGTGTTGTCGTCTCTAACCTGAAACAGGCTAATGAGATTGCTGCTTCCCAGCATTTTACACTCGAATATCGAGTTTATATTCCAGCTCGTGATGTGGAGATTGTAGGAGTGGTCACAGAGGCGAGTCTGTGCCCTGAAATTTTGAAGAAGCGGGCGGTTGGCCGATTCAAGAACCCTCTGCTCCCCCAGTTCAGATACTGGAAGTGACAAAATTAGTTAAAATATCGCACAGCGAGGGTAAGAAAAAGTTACCCCCACAGACTCGTTTCGGGTAACCTTTTCTGGCTCTGCCCTTCCTCACTTTTTAGAACTGGACAAACTTCGGCTACCTGTGCGGTTATTTGTACCCCGGGTAATGATTTGCCAAAACTGCCAGCAGATGGGGCATACGGCCTCCCATTGCGGCAATAAGACACGCTGCTCAACTTGCGGGGAGAAACATGAGGCTGGTCTCTGTGCAGATAACACACTAAAATGTGTTTTCTGCAAGGGAACCCTCCTCACGCTCTCTCGTCGTTCCCGGCGTATAAACAACGCGGGGAAAAATTAGAACGTTCGCTAAAACAACGTTCGAAGCAATCTTTGCAGAAATGCTTAAGAAAGCTTCGCCACCCGATACCAATACAAATCCTTTCGCTCCTCTCTCAGATGACGAGTCTGATTCGGATTTGGTTGAGGAGGGGCATCTTTTAGTTTTCCAGAAGGTGCTCCACGGAAGCGAAGACGCATTCGAGCTGTGAAAGCAGCTGAACAGAAGCCTCAAATAAACATGCCCAATTCAAAGAGCAGAGAAAAGAAGGATATTCCGAATCCTCCTGGTTTTCGTAGTGCCAACTACACACAGGGATTTCCCATCTCTTCCGGGGACATCTAAATCCCCTGATGCCCCGATTTTAAGAACAGAAGCCCCCCTTCATCTGGGCTGTTCTCGTTCGATGATATTGTGGAAGGTATTTTGAAGTACCTCGAAATGTCTGACCCTCTTAAAAGCATTGTTATGGCAATGCTTCCCACTGTGAAAACTTTTTTGAAGAAACTAACATTAAAGTGGCCCCTCATTGCAGCTATCATTTCCTTCGATGGATAATTCGCCAAAAGAGGTCGGGGATTTGATCACTGTTCTGCAGTGGAATTGTCGAAGTCTTATTCCTAAATTGGAATCATTCAAATTTTTAGCTCACAATATCGGTTGTGATGCATTTGCTCTTTGTGAAACATGGCTTTCAGCCGAAATCGATCTTCCGATTAACGATTTCAACATTATTCGGCTTGATCGTGAGGATTCACGTGGAGGAGGAGTACTTTTGGGGATCAAAAAGTGCTACTCCTTCTATAGAGTGAATTTTCCTCCAATTCCAGGTATTGAAGTTGTCGTACGTCAGGCTGTTATTAAAAATAAAAGCCTTTGCATTGCTTCCGTGTACATTCCTCCTAGAGCACCAACTAACCGAAAACAACTTTCAGATATTTGTTAGGTTCTGCCTGCTCCGCGGTTGGTCATGGGAGATTTTAACTCTCACGGTACAGGCTGGGGAGAACTGTACGATGACAACCGGTCTTCTTTGATATATGACCTCTGTGACAACTTCAATATGACAGTTCTCAACAATGGAGAAGTTACACGCTTGGCTGGTCCATCCTCACTTGGTAGTAGGTTAGACCTCACACTTTGCTCAAATTCATTATCGTTGGACTGCACGTGGAATGTGATCCAGGATCCCCACGGTAGTGATCATTTGCCTATAAAAATTTCGGTTGCCACCGGGCTCACTCCACCGGCATCCATCAACGTCACGTATGATCTAACTCGTAATATAGATTGGACAAGGTTCAAGACAGCAGTAGATGAAGCCTTATCAACGGTAGAAGGGCTTCCACCGCTGGAGGAATATAACTTCCTCTCCAACCTGATTTTGGAAAGCGCGCTTCAAGCTCAAACTCGACCAGTTCCAGGGACGTCATTTCGCAGGAAACCTCCTTCCCCATGGTGGGATCAGCAATGCACCGAGGTTTACCGCAAAAGTCTGACGTGTTCAAAGTTTTTCGTAGACGTGGAACACCTGAGCACTTTGAAAGGTACACGGCTCTCGAACGAGAATTTAAGAGCCTCATCAAGGCCATGAAACGCGGTTACTGGCGACAATTCGTGGATGGATTATCGCGCGAAACGTCGATGAGTACCCTTTGGAATACGGCGCGAAGATTGCGTAACAGAATTACGAACAACGAGAACGAGAAGTACTCGGACCAATGGATCCTCAAGTTCGCGCGAAAAGTTTGTCCAGATTCTGTGCCAGCACAAATGTTTCCTCGCGAAACAACGAATTCGATAGATGAGATTAGCCAACCCTTTTCAATGGTAGAACTCTCTCTCGCACTCCTTTCGTGTGGCAATACGGCTCCAGGAGCTGACAGGATCAAGTTCAACTTGCTCAAGAACCTCCCAGACGTCGCGAAGAGGCGCATGTTGAACTTGTTTAATCAGTGTCTGGAACTCAACATTGTACCGGATGATTGGAGACGGGTGAGAGTTATTGCCATTCAAAAACCTGGTAAACCCGCGTCCGACCACAACTCCTATCGACCCATCGCGATGTTATCTTGCATTCGCAAGTTGTTGGAGAAAATGATCCTTTTCCGTCTGGACAAATGGGTTGAGACGAATAACCTGCTTTCAGATACTCAATATGGTTTCCGTAGGGGTAAGGGAACGAACGACTGTCTCGCGTTGCTTTCCACAGATATTCAGTTAGCTTTTGCTAAAAAAGAGCAAATGGCTTCTGTATTCTTGGATATCAAGGGGCTTTTGATTCAGTATCTGTTGAAGTTCTCTCAGATAAACTCCATGCTTGTGGTTTTTCACCATTAATGAACAATTTTTTGTACAATTTGCTGTCAGAGAAACATATGAGCTTTTCTCATGGAAACTCTACAGCTTTTCGATTTAGCTACATGGGTCTCCCCAGGGATCATGTTTAAGCCCTCTTTTATATAATTTTTATGTCAAAGACATTGACGGTTGTCTAGGTGACAACTGTACGTTGAGACAACTTGCAGATGACGGCGTAGTGTTCTGTCACGGGACCCAATGGGGTCGATCTACAAGGACCCTTGCAGGATACCTTAGACAATTTGTCTACTTGGGCTCTAGAGCTAGGTATCGAATTCTCTACGGAGAAAACTGAGTTGGTAGTTTTTCTAAGAAGCATAACCCTGCACAACCGAAACTTCAAATTTTGGGTACACCGATAACTCATTCCATGTCATTTAAATATCTTGGGGTCTGGTTCGATTCAAAGTGCACCTGGAGATCTCACATTGAGTACCTGAAGCGAAAATGCCAGCAAAGGGTCAATTTTTCTGCACAATTACCGGGACCTGGTGGGGAGCGCATCCGCAAGATCTTCTAACGTTGTACCGGACAACGATTTTGTCGGTTATGGAATACGGTAGTTTTTGTTTTCAGTCAGCGGCTCGGTCGCACATCATTAAACTGGAACGTATTCAGTATCGATGTCTTCGTATCGCGTTAGGTTGCATGCACTCGACTCACACCATGAGTCTTGAAGTGCTGGCTGGCATGTTGCCACTCTCAGATCGGTTTACAGAGTTATCTCTCCGGCTCCTCACCAGGTGTGAAGTTATGAACCCCCAGGTGATCGAAAATTTTGAGAAGCTCCTAGAGTTGAATCCTCAAACCCGCTTCATGAGCTTGTATCATTTGTACATAACACAGGATGTCAGCCCTTCGCTTAATATTCCCAATTGTGTTTGCTTCTCCGACTTCGGAAATTCGGTTCATTTTGATTTATCCATGAAACAGGAGCTTCATGGAATCCCAGAGCATCATCGTCCTATGATTGCTCCGGTGATATTGCTGCAAAGTTTGGCCTAGTTGATTCCACCAAAACGTTTTTCACAGACGGGTCTTTGATAGAAGACTCCGCTGGCTTTGGTGTATACAATGAAAATTATAGCGTCGCTCGTAAACTTCAAGCACCTTGTTCTGTTTTTGTCGCGGAATTGGCAGCAATTTATTTTTCTTTAGAAACTGTTGCCTCTTTTACACCGGATCAATACTTCATTTTCACGGATAGTCTTAGTTCTATAGAGGCTATTCGCTCCTTGAGCCGGTAAAGCACACCTCCTATTTTCTTATGAAAATACGAGGTCTTCTAAGTGCTTTATCTTCACGTTCTTTTATTATCACCTTTGTGTGGGTCCCTTCTCATTGTTCGATTCCTGACAATGAGAAAGCGGACTCGCTTGCAAGGAGTGGGCGCTATGGAAGGCGATATTTATGATCGACAAATCGCCTTCAACGAATTTTTCATTATTTTTCGTAAGATATCACTATATAGCTGGCAGTATAAATGGAGTAGAGGAGACTTGGGGCGATGGCTACATTCTATCACTCCAAAGGTGTCTAAGAAATGTTGGTTCAGGGGATTGGATGTGGGTCGAGACTTCATTCGTGTGATGTCTCGCCTCATGTCCAATCATTATTCTTTAAACGCTCATTTGTTCCGTGTTGGGCTGGGAGACAGCAATCTCTGTGAATGCGGACAAGGTTACCAGGACGCAGATCACGTTATTTGGTTTTGTGCTGAGCATCGTGGAGTCAGATCTGGGCTGTATGATTCCCTTCGGGCTCGAGGTAGACAACCCAATGTACCGATTCGAGATATTTTGGCTGCGCGCGATCTGGAGTTTATGAAACTCATTTATGTGTTTTTGACTAACATTAGTCTTAGATTGTAATTTGATTAACTTACTTGTTTAGGTTAAATTTGTGAGGAATGTGTGCGCCAGTGTGTGAGTGTGGTTGTGTGTGTGTGTGAGTGTGATTGTGTGTGTGAGTGAGTTATCCTTTTTTTTTTTTAATTAAAAACGTTCAATTAAAAAAATGTAATTTGAAGTTCTAGATATAAGAAAACCATTGTTCCTTATGCTTTGTTCAAAATTTCCACCCCAATTTTCCCATCCTTAAAATTGTTATTCCTATTAACCTCGAGACGACCGCGAGTAATCGGTTCTATCCCCTTAACCTTAGTTCTAAGATAACTGATGTATATAAACATGAAAACTTGGCTCTGTAAAGTTGATTCGATTGAGCCTGTACAAATAAATGAATTCGTAAAAAAAAAAATATTTAATTTATAACAATCACACTTATTTTAAACTTCGTTTTGAACTTAAATGGTTAATTTATTGTTCTAATAAAATATTTGTATGAGCGAACATTTCATAGCAGCCATATTGCTGCCTCTGCCTCGGTTTTTCTAATGTAAGTTTATGCATTATAATTTGTAAACCCGATTATCAACGAATTATTCTCTTTTCAGATAACTGGAAAAACAGCACTTCCGATGCAAGACGATTTTGAAAATAAGCTGCCATTATGACTACGTCTCCCCAATATTGCTTCCCGAGTCCTGCATCCTACACACTTAGAAAATTTTACAGTATTCGGTAATTTGTTACCGAACTTTCAACAGCTGAACAGTTCGGTAATCCGATTTACCGGATTTCGGTAAAATTTGACAAGTTCCGGTAATTTTTTTACCGGAATACTGTAAAAATTTCCCGAAATCCGGTAAATCGGATAACCGAACGTTCAGCTGTTGAAAGTTCGGTAAAAAATTACCGAATACTGTAAATTTTTCTAAGTGTGTACCACATGCACGATGTCAACTCCTGCAAAGTCCGATTCATGCTTTCCAACACGCCGTTTGGCTGGGGGAATATGGTGCGTTAATTGTTTAAAAACAATAGAACACGACTTTCAGTTCTATAAAGCATGAAGTTTTATTTCAATCAAATGGTTTTTCATTATATTACACAGCAAAATAAGTTGTTGAATATTACACAGAATCAGATGCACATAGGTCATTCCATCGGTTGTGTAATGTTAGGCTGTCTCGATGTACAAAATAAAATGATGCATTGCTTACCGATGTAATTTGGTCGATGTAAACGAGACAACGTGAATCATCGCGACGTACTACGTAGTCGCGACGTAAAGTGAGCAATGTAAATTTTTTAGTGAAACGGAATTTTTTGGATATTGTTCAATGAAAAAAAAAAGTTTTAAGGGAATTTGAAACAAAATGATACTTTTATTAGTATAGTTCAGAGTACCCCTATCGTAACGTCATTATTCCACACTCCTCCACAAATCCCCCTTAATCCAGCCTACCATCTGAACATCATCCAGGATTCCCTGCGGTGTGCTTCCGGCCAACACCTTCGAACAGATAAAGTCGACCAACGTTGGTTCCGGCTCGCCAATGTACTCGATAATCTTCTTGTTGATTCACGGCCGAATCTTCTTCTCAATGGTACATACTTCGATTTCGTTCCAATCCAACGGATAGTTGAACAAATCGGCCTTCTCCGTTGGTATTTTGTCGATAATTCTCTTGATGTGCCGTCGTTTCTCTTCCTGCGATTTGATGCCGTCCCATCCCGATCGACTGCTAGCCCCTGTGCCATCTTCACCTCCGTCGCCCCCACCCTTACTTTTGGAAGAGCTCTTGGAAGTGGCGTTCCGGTCTCCGGGAGCAGTGACCGGCTGCGGTGCTGAATTCTGGGGCTTGTTTTCGACGTCTAAAATTACAAACAAAAATCAAATTTCACTCTACTCAAAACACATTGTGAGAAAGTTACTTACCCAAAGGAACAAGTTTTCGTTTCTTCGGACCGTTGGATTCCTCTTCGTCCTCCTCCAGGCTGTTAAACGCATCTTTTATTTCCAGCTTCTTCTTCTTGGCATTGGCATTTCAGCTGAGACTTATCGTCGGTGCAATGGGTTGTTGTTTTTCCGGAATAGAGTTCAGCTTGCTATTGCTGTTTGCTTCAGGACTGTGCATCGAAATCATGTTGGAATTCGAGCGCATCGAATGCCGTGAATTTTCATCTTCTCCGACCATTCCGATCGCCCCTGCGGAACCGAACCCGAACGAGTCCCTTGTCTCCGAACCGGCATGCTGTGGATGGTTGACGGGATGACCGAGGGGAGCTGCTGGGTGGTGGTTATTGGTTGCTGCCATGTCAGGCGATGCGAGCGTGTTGTCGTCATGCCCACTGGAATCGGTTCAGCATCGATGGCTGGTAACTCCCGGGATGCCTGTGCCAGAACGTAACGCTCCTTGTTGACACGGATTCGTTCTTTATCTCGTTGCCGCTCCAGTTCCCGTTGTCGTTCACGTTCGCTCTGCTGCGACTGCTCCAGATTAACGTCGATAAGGATCTTGGGTCGGTACAAATCTTCCCGTTGCTTCTTGGCCTAAAACGCACAACATAAATTAATACCGTACGGAGCTTTTATCGCAGCTGTTAACGTTACCTTTTCAAACTCTAGCATCGGGTTGCCATATTCTCCGGCGAAGATTTTGTTCTTCAACTCTTCCTGTTCTTTATTGCGATCCTTGGAATCTAGGTCGGCCTCACGTACCCGTTCCGCGCCAAACGCCGCTGCAGCTCACGATCCCTTTGGAACGAGAATGAATCAAAAACGAATACGCTAAAAAAAAAGAACAAGTTTGACAGTGTTGCGAGATTTAATTTTACATAAAAAGAAAATGCCATAAAGCATCAAAGTCGTGTAATATTTAACATTTTCTGCGGAGTTCTTTATGTGCATTGGTTTTCGTGTAATATTTATGTTTTTAATATGTGATTATTACATTCATGCAACTGATAATTTTTTGATGATGTAATTTGAAGACCGATGTATTATTCCACTAAGTGGATGTTATTTTGCATCGTATTTCCTTGATTACATCAGTTTTTAATACGTTAGAATCAATTACGTTGATGTATATTACATTTTTTTTTTGCTGTGTAGTTCATCAATGTTTATGATTTCAACAAATACGTTTATTTGATATAACAAAACATTTTGTTTTGCACAATAAAACACGATGTTCTATTCTATATAACATGAAGTTTTATTTCAACTCAAAGGTTTTCTTGAATTACTTCATCATAGTTTATTATTTCAACAAATGTGTTTAGTTGGTTTAACAAAACATTTTGTTTTGAGCAGTAAAAACAAAGTAGTAGGTACGTGCAACTTCAATTTTGACACACAGAGACAAATTTGATAGTCAGTTTTACCATTATTGGGGGTTAGGATGACTATTGCAGTATAGTGCTTTTGAACCGACTATGATCGTGGTCAAAACGACCATTAAACATAGTTGATCCAACATTTGCCATAATGCCGGATTAGTCCTTGCTACCATGATCATAGTCAAGAATACCATGAAGTGGTGAATTCGACCATTTTCATGGTTATTGTAACCATGATTTGCGATAGTCATCTTCACGCTAAGCTCAGTTTACCCATAATCGCAGAAAAGTGCACATACTCATTTATGGGTAAAGTTGCCTTTACCCATATTTGAGTTAATTTGTATTGGAAAAAATACTCATATATGGGTAAGTAGTACCGTACCCATAAATGGGTATGTGCACTTTTCGCGATTATGGGTATTATTCACCCATATTTGGACAAACTGATCTTAGCGTGTTGACCATGATTTAATTGTCGGTAGAATTTTTTTCACAGCAGACTCATGTGTTATTCTGAAGTGAGTAACCTTTCACGCTCCTTCGGATTTACCCTAAATTGAGTAAAGTTAACCCAAAATCATTAATTGGAACTACTCAAAATAAGGTATCCGGGTCTAAACCCAAATTTGGGTGAACCCACAATTTATTTGATTATGGGTTAGATGTACTCAATATTATAAAATATGGTTTTTATGGAAATTGGTTAAAATAATTTAAACTTTTTCACTCTTTAAAAAAAATGGACTATAATACAGCCATAATGTTCATCCAATCATTTATTTACACCGGAAATAATCCACACATATTTATTGGCCAAAATCCATAGATAATTCCACATAATACTGATGTGTTCACACATAAGCAGCACCCTCCGAGAAACACACATGAAGTTTATGTGACAAATGAAAAGTATGTGTGGCCAAACATAGTGATTATGTGTACACATAGGAAGTATGTGTGGTTTCAAATAGATATCATTTGTTGATTATATTGCAAAAAATCATAGATGGGACACATAGATATTATCGTTGCTTTTTTATCAGTGTATGAATTCATTAATAAATGTACACATGCATACATATATATATATATATATATACACACTTAGAAAATAACACCGAACTCGGTTCAATTTTCTACCGAACCACATCGGGTACCAACAAGAAACCGAATAAGTCGTTTATATATACTGTTTTCGGGTGACTTTTTAGAACCAATCCCGAGTTTCGGTTACCATATGATCATATCAAAATGAAAGATGAACCGAACAGTACGGTAAAGCAGGGATATTCAAGAGTTCGGTACACGAGAACCGAGAAAACTCCGTAAACTGAACCGAGCCTTCGCTGAATATTCATAAACGTCAAAAAATTCTCTTTGAGTCAATTCCGAGACAGCTATATGACAAAGCTTGGTTATTTTAGCTGACTTGATAAGACCTGAAAAATCGTCAGCCATTGTATCTCCCATGTGCGCGTGAATTGTGTTTTGCCAATATTCTCCCTACACACTTAGAAAATTTTACAGTATTCGGTAATTTTTACCGAACTTTCAACAGCTGAACAGTTCGGTAATCCGATTTAACGGATTTCGGTAAAATTTGACAAGTTACGGTAATTTTTTTACCGGAATACTGTAAAATTTTACCGAAATCCGGTAAATTGGATTACCGAACTGTTCAGCTGTTGAAAGTTCGGTAAAAATTACCGAATACTGTAAAATTTTCTGAGTGTGTACTGTGTCGTTTTTTTCAGGTGAAAATGAAGAGAAAAAAAACAACAGGAAAATGCACGTCGTTGAGTAATGTATAAGGATTATGAGGATGAGGCTCAATAAACAATGTACCTAACTGACAAAACTGGTTTTATTACTAAAATTCGAAACTATTTCAACCCAAAATTCCAGCTCTGCCATAAAGAACCGAATTCCGTAACTGCAACAGAAAAGTCGGTTTGTTTGACAGTGTTCGGTAGCATTTGAGTAAACCGATGTTCGGTTATTGCTGATTGGATTTATTTTTGTCAACCGAGTTTTTTGGTAAATTTGACAGTTTGCTAGAAAATAAAAATTTAACGAGAACTCGGTTGCTCCAATTTGAACCGAACAGACAACCGAGCGTTCAGCAGATGAAAACTCGGTTCAACCGAGTTCGGTTCTATTTTCTAAGTGTATATATATATATATATATATATATATATATATATATATATATATATATATATATATATATATATAGATATAAATATATATATATATATATATATATATATATATATATATATATATATATATATATATATATATATATATATATATATATATATATATATATATATATATATATATATATATATATATATATATATACAGACAGCATGGGAGTTGCCAGATAGGAGCTCAATCTCTGCATGGCATCCACCAACCAGATTAACGAAGGGTAGCTCTCCTCCAGCAGTTGATCGTCGGCAACACTCATCACGGTATCCAGAACCCGGTGCGCATCGCTCACGCATTTAAGGAATCCGATCAGCTTGAACAGGCTCTGCTGGAAGCGGTTGGTTAACTTTCGCTGATCACCATGTCGCGTTCAGAAGCTTCGCTGGATGAGCTTATTAAGATATCCAAATAGTAGTCTAATTAGGCAGGCATTAGGCCATCATCGATGCGACAGGACCGGTTCCTTTGCCTTTGCGACAAGATGTGAATCGATGCACCCTTTTAGAGAAAGAATAGTAAAAAATAACTCCGTTGCCTTTTCCGCTTCTGTTTAACAATTGCACAAAATTACCTGAACTCTTAAGGACGAATCACGGGTTTTCACCGTAAAACATTAACAAAATTACAAATACGTGTCTATTGTATGAACAGAAGAAAAGATTTATGAAAAATAGAGTGATATTCACCCACTTTCATAAATCGCCTTATCAATGGTTTGACATTACAGCCTGTTTTATGAAAATGTGTACAAGTTTCTCAATTTTGGGTAAATCCGACTGAGCGTGTTTCTATACCCTAATCAGAGCTGTTCCATTTTGTTACGAAGTGGCGGATTACACTGTAACCACCAGTACCCATTAATGGGTAAAAAGTACCCATTTTATGGAAGTGTATGGAGCTGTCAAAAAAGTGGGTAAAATTAGATTACAAATAATGCGTACTCTTCACCCATTTTAGAAACACTTTAGGGAAATAATAATGGGTATATTTTTACCCTTTAATGGGTGAATAATATCACAGCGTTATTTTCCGGTTCAATTTTCCTTTGATGCAGACGTGCGAAAACGTAATTAATTTTTTTAAGAAAAACGAAAAAGTGGCAGCTCCGATAATTCGATGTATAATGGTAATATGATTTTGTAACATTTATTGAGTTTTGATTTTATTTGAACGTTCTTGTAGGATACTGAGACAGCTCTGGAAGAACAATTGGCAAGATATATTGATGCTGACGTTGATGTGGCACCCTATCTTATTTTCAATGGAAAAAACTTCTTCCTTTATGTCGAATCACAAGTCATCCCCTGTGGGTCTGATCCGGGCACTGGACACGCTCTTCAAAGCGTTTTCCGTTTTTATCATTCGTCTGCCAGCAACGGTACAGAAACGGTACTAGACTTCGTCGAAATTATGTGCTACAATATCAAAACGACCAGCACCCGGCAGATGGTCAACCGTTTAGTCTCATCGTTGAGAGAATCAATCAATGTCGATGAAACCGATTCTGAAGATTAATTTTATTTCTTATTCTAACTTCTAAATATTAATAACTTTGCTACATTCCTTGTGTTGGCGCTTACCAAAGAAAAAAAGTCCTACGTTGTGTTTCGAGATGGTTGAACTGTGAGCAGTGACAACACAGGCAAGCACTGGCACGAGAAAAGGGGTCTTACAAAACAACTTTTATTTTACAACTGTTCTCACTACAGGTTAAAGTGCAGCTGGCTGGCGATGATGATGACTGATTCCAGTTCGGGTTAAATTCTTCGGGTTAAATCTTCTTTTGGGCAACAACGTAATCAGCTGATCGGGTGCGGTTGCCAGGATGGCTAGAAAAAACTCAAATCTACGCCCGATAGCACCTGCTATCGGCTGAGAACGTGCACCTTGCTGTCAGTGGTACCAACATACCCGTCGCCTTGATTAACTATCAATAACAAACATAACAAAACGATAACAATTATTGGCTATTACATTGTTCTACAGGTAAGTATTATTCTAATCATTTAATTTCTTCTATTTTTAGCTAACTATTCATCCTCGTTGCTCGCAATGATGGTCTGTAACTGAAGAATCTCGTTGCTCTTCTTCGATGATCGATTCCGCAAGTGGCAGTAGGCATATTTTGGTAATTGGTCTTGTGATGATTCCTTTAGCGGTGCGAAGGCTAACGACGCGTGCTAATTTGTCCTTTCCAGGGTGCAGTTCGGTGATGCGAGCGAGTGGCCAACGGATAGCTGGCTGCATTTCATCGACAAGGATGACCATCCTTCCGGGCTGGATCTCGTCGTTTCGGGCAGCAAATTTCGTGTCCTTCAACAACTCCTGTAGGTATTCCGACCGCCAATGGCTCCAGAACTTCTGAACTAGCAGCTGCCAATTTTGGTACATACCGAGAGTGCCGATTGGTCGATGCTGGAGGTCTGGGTCGGGTAAGGCGATCAACGATGTTCCGATGAGGAAATGTGCCGGCGTCAGCGCTGCCAGGTCGTTTGGATCGTCGGACATGGGTAGCAGTGGGCGAGAGTTCATGGCAGCTTCAATCTGATGCAGGACTGTGTAGTAGCCTTCGAAAGAAAGCCGAATGTTTCCGAGTTGCCGAAATAAATGCTTTTTGGCAGTTTTGACCGCCGCTTCCCATAGGCCACCGAAGTGTGGTGCTTTTGGGGGAGTCAAATGCCAAGTGATTCCATGGAGGGCACATGTGGAGGCAATTTCTCCCTGTTCCTTCGTGCTGCTAAATCTGGTAAACAACTCCGCTATTTCTCTTTTTGCTCCTTCAAAATTTTTGCCATTATCTGAATGGATGTGGGTTGGGATTCCACGTCTTGAAATGAACCTGCGTAGGGCGGCCAAGAATCCTTGAGTGGACAAATCTCCAACTAGTTCCAGGTGTACAGCTTTAGTGGAGAAACAAATGAACACTGCCAGGTAAGCTTTTGCGGGGGCGGCACGTTTGTGAATCGGCTTTACATACAGGGGACCAGCATAGTCGACACCTGTAACCGAGAACGGACGACTCTGAACAACCCTCGAGATCGGTAGCTGCCCTATTTGCTGCAGAGCAAGCACTGGGCGATGACGTGTACAACGAAAGCAGCTCCTGACGACGCTATTCACTAAGTTTCTGCCATTGAGCGGCCAGTATTCCTCACGGATTGTAGACAACAGAAGACGCCCGCCGCCATGAAGAAGTAAACGATGATGATGCTCGCAGATTAGCCGGGAAAACGGATGATTCTTTGGGAGGAGGGCAGGGTGTTTCGATTGGTAGGGAAGCTGGGAAAGGTCAAGACGACCTCCAACTCGCATGATTTCTACTGAATCGAGAAATGGTTGTAGACGCCGAGTACACTAATGCTTCGAGACTGGATTTCCTCGCTGTAGCTCTTTCAGTTCGTCCTTGTTGGGCAAATCTGATTAGGAGGGCATTGGCACGGGCAAGCTCTTTAACGGTAAGTATTTCTGGGCTGAGGTTGCTCTCTTGGCGGGCTGCAATTGGCTGTGTTCTAGTCTTAGAGCGGACTTTATCAGTGAAACGAAGGCAGTAGCCTATTGTGTGGAGTAGCCGTGTATACGATGACCACCGCAGAAACCACGAATTGATGC
This sequence comes from Aedes japonicus, assembly GCA_034211315.2. Taxonomy (NCBI): domain Eukaryota; kingdom Metazoa; phylum Arthropoda; class Insecta; order Diptera; family Culicidae; genus Aedes; species Aedes japonicus. The sequence goes on along the minus strand of JASCZW010000789.1, from coordinate 498,650 downwards.
TGGACGTTGTTTGAACTGATACGACGACTGTTTTTTCTTCCAATTCATCCACAGATTCGACGACTGGCTCCGAAATTGGCCAGGTGTGCTGAGGTTGAGTCAACCAAGCTGGACCATGCTTCCAAATATCGCTGCTGATGAAATCTTCGACGGACATTCCGCGAGAGACAAGGTCGGCGGGATTCTCTGTACCGGATATGTGATTCCATCTTCCTCCGTGGGTGTAATGCTGTACCTCCGAAACCCTATTCGCAACGAACGTTTTCCATGTACTCGGTGGCGCTCGAAGCCAGTAAAGACATACCGATGAGTCTGACCAGAAGAACGATGCTGACAAGTGAACGCCGATAGACTCCTTCACACGATGGTGCAAGTGTGCAGCCAACACGCAAGCACACAACTCTAGCCGGGCGATAGACAATCGTTTCAAAGGAGCGACTTTGCTCTTCGAAGCCAGTAGACGGATTTTTAAGATGTCTTGGACGTTTGAACAGCGAACATATATGCATGCTCCATACGCAAATGTTGAAGCATCGGCAAAGGTGTGCAGTTCCACGGAAGCCTCTGGTAGAAATGCGTAACGGTCGACTCTGTAAACGGCGATTTTTGGTAGCTCTTGACGAAACTGTTCCCACTTCGTACAAATGGTTTTTGGTACCGGATCATCCCAGCCGCAAGCAAGTGAACACAACTCCTGCATTAGAATTTTTGCTCGGACAACTACTGGTGCAATTAAACCGAGTGGATCGAACAATCTGGCGATGTCCGATAAGATCGATCGCTTTGTGGGTGGATTATCCCGTTGCAGTATTTGTGAGTCGAAGCGAAGTTGATCCGTTTCAGGTTCCCAACGAATGCCCAGAGCCTTGATAGTTTCGTTGGGACTGAACTGCAGGCTTGATTTCGTACCGATTTGGTCATCTTGGAGGCCTTGAAGAACTTCTAAGCGGTTTGAGGTCCACTTCCTTAGCTCGAATCCTCCTTTGTTGAGTAGCTCAGATAGCTCCCCCCGAAGCTGGATAGCTTCCTCGACCGAATTCGCCCCTCCAATGAAATCATCAACGTAGAAGTTCTTACGTAAGGATGGGCCAGCCAACGGATACGCGTCTCCTTCGTCCTTTGCGAGCTGCTGAAGCGTACGGGTTGCCAGAAAGGAAGATGGGGCTAGGCCATAGGTCACTGTCTGTAGTTCATATGTCTTAACGGGAGTGCTTTTGTCGAAACGGAACAGTATGCGGAGTAGAGGAAAATCATCGGGATGATGCAGCACTTGCCTGTACATTTTGGCAATGTCTCCGACTACAGCTACTGGATACGTGAGAAACCGCAAAATCATTGAAAGAAGTTCATCTTGAACCACCGGACCAACGCAAAGAGCTTCGTTCAAAGAGAAGCCGGTAGAAGTACGAGCTGATCCGTCGAAAACGACTCGAACTTTGGTAGTCGTGCTGTCTTCCTTTATTACGGGATGGTGGGGTAGATAATACGTATGGGAGCTAGTTCCGTCGTCCGTCTCGACCAATCGCATATGGCCGAGGGAGAGGTACTCCTTCATGAATTTGTGGTACTCCTCTTTCAAGGTAGGATCCCGATCCAGTCTTCTCTCGAGCAGATCGCAACGTCGAATAGCACTGTTTTTGGAATCCCCAAGCATCGTATCGAAGTCAGGCTTCCGAGGAAGGCGGACGATGTAGCGTCCTGTGCCGTTTCTAGTCGTGGTGGATTGGTAGATGTTCTCGCAATGGCGTTCTTCAACTGAGTAGTTTTCACCGACAGTTAATTCCTCAGTCTTCCAGAAGCGTTCCATACTCTCTTCGAGGGTCATCATCGAAACTGAAACAATGTTAGGAGTAGCAGATTGCTGTTGAATTGGATGAATCGTGCTAGCGGACCCCGTGACGACCCAGCCGAATACGCTGTCAACCAGTATTGGAAGATTCTCGGCCAACTGAAGACGAGCGGTGCTAGGGAAGAAGGAGTGGAAATGTTTGGCACCCAGCACCATATCGATTTGCTGGCTCTTGTTGAATGAAGGGTCTGCTAGTGCCAAGCTGTTCGGAATTTGCCAGTCCTTTACTGAGATATCCTTTGCAGGAAGATCGGCGGTCACAGTATCCATCAACAGAAATTCTACACCGCATTCGAAATGTTCGTTTCGCGATTTGATCCGAGTGTAGATTGACTTACGAACGTTCTTAGATAGTTTTCCAGCCCCCTGGATGGTCACGTTGACAGGATCCCTCGTTAGATGCAGTCTGCGTGCAAAACGATCGTTAATGAGGTTGGGCTGTGAAGCGCTGTCGAGGAGGGCACGAGCTAGATGATCCTGGCCGTACGCATCGACGACCTTCACCAATACCGTCAAAAGAAAAACATCTTCACGAGGTTGTGGAGCGGATGCACTGACAACGACACGGGGAACTGCTTCAGAGGCTGCACTAGTCGATTGAGGAACCGGATCTACTGTAGAGCGATCGTTTGATTCCACTGATTGAGTCGACATGGATGTACGAGTTGGCGGTGCTTCGTTAATAGGTTTCGTGGTTTCGCCTGAATTCAACATGCTATGGTGACGCTGGTTGCAGTGCCTGCAGCGGAAATTTGATGGACAATTCCGAACTTGATGGTTACCTTTCAAACAATTGTAGCAGCGACGCTTATTCGAGACGAACTGCTCCCGTTCGGAGTGTGAGAAGCCGTTAAATTTCACGCATTTCATCAAAAGATGCTCCTGGTTGCAGGCTGGACACTTGCTGCTCGCGTTGTACGTGGATGCGTACGATGAAAGACGGTAATGATGTGGCTTCTTGGTCGCAGCAGTGGCTTCAGTAGCAGTGGCCATGGGCTGATGATGGTTGACTAAGATGGACTCCAGCACTCGCATTCGACGCTGAAGGAATTCGATCAAAAAATCATCGTAGTTCGGTTGGTCACTGGTCGATGCGTGGACTTCCCAGGCCTTAAGCGTCTCATCCGGAAGCTTCGTACACAGCAGGTGCTCCAGAATGCTGCTCCAGGAAGCAGTCGGCTCTCCAAGTTGACACAAAATTTTCGTGTGGCGCTGAAACTCGTCCACCAGACCATGCAGCGATGTTGCAGATTCTTTCCGGACCGAAGAGACTTCGAACAGAGCCTGAAGGTGTCGTTTCTTCAGCAAGTAATCGTTAGCGTATCTGTCGACGAGAGTTTGCCAAGCCAAAATGTAGTTTGCGGAGCTGATTGAAATGGACTCAATCAACTGCGCTGCCTCGCCCTTCAGAGCCGCCCTTAAGAAGTGGAATTTTTGGATCGCTGATACCTCGGTGTTGGAGTGAATCAAAGCGAAGAACGTATCATGAAATCCTAACCATTGCATGTAGTCCCCGTCGAATTCAGGAAGCGAAATAGTAGGCAATTTTAAGCCAGATAGAGCGGAAGCATGAGAACCAGATTCAGGGATGCGAGTGTTTTGATTGATAACAGGAAGCTTCGAAACAAGATCTGCTTTAATTTTGAATAGCCGAGGTTCAAAGTCGGCACGAACGTTACGATGGTGTTGCTTACCTTCCTCAGTTGTCTCGTTGTCCTCCAGCTGACACTGCACCTCCTCCAAAGTAGCCCACATGCTGTTGAGATACTCCAAGCGGATGAAAACCTGCGACTGGTCTCGTTGTTCCACGAAGTGTTCCACGAATGCCTCTGCCCGACCCAAAGCCTCGATCATGGTGGTCCTCCTTGAAGCCAGTATTGCCACGTTTTGCGACGATGCCATCATGCAGACGGAAAGCGATGAACGATGTCGATCTGCCGAACAAAAAGACCACGGTAGACCCGACAGGTGGTAAAAAATCAATTGGAACGGTACTCACCGATTCCAAGGCAAGAAAGTGCCTTGTATTTTTGTTAAAACTGCAAACTGGAACGATGTTGTGCACGGTCCGTGCGGGTTGAGCGGGATGAATGGAATAGGTCGATGCTTCCAGAAAACCAATGAATAGCTGGGGACACAAAGGCAGAACGGCGTGGCTTGAAGTCAGCAACTGCGATGGCGCTGGTTGGTCGAAACGTGATGGCGGTGTTCGACCGATACAAAGAACTCAGGCGGAATGCCTTTACAATAGCGGTATTCGGATGTGCTCAAAATGGCTTTGCAGCAATCAATAACTCCGGCTGATGCCCGATTGTTCGAGCCTTGGGTTTATGAATAATCAGTAACAAGATGGCAGCGCCCAGTGGATCGTCCCACGTGCTTCTATTGGATGCTGGATCCCGGACGGTGTCGATTATGAAGTTGAAAACCGGAATATAACAGTCGGGCCAATCGATTTTACTCCAGTTCCATAAGTCCAAACAATGGCGCATCTAGTGCGCTGTAACGCGCATCAGATGCGCCATACAGCGCACTAGATGCGCCATTGTTTGGACTTATGGAACTGGAGTAAAATCGATTGGTGCGACTGCAATATTCCGGTTTTCAACTGCACCCGGAATACAATCGTTGGAAATCTCACCAATGTTTCAGAATAATGCAAACTTATAGGTATGTATTTTGATCTTAGCGTGTGGAGCCCGTTTTATCTCCTATTTGATGCTTTATTTTTTCTTTTATGACAAAAAACGGTTATCTTTCACGTTCTTTGCACTATTCACACGATCTACTCAAATACAACAATTTTTTACTCAATTTGACACAAAAATGACTAAGGCGTCAAACACTGAGATACACTGCTGTTTAATTTTCCTTAATTTTTTAGTACGATTGAATCCATCTCTTTTTCTCTCTAGGATATGTTACTCAATTTCCGTAACAAGTGGATCTACTCAATTTAATAACAAGATCCACTTATTACGAAAATTGAGTAACATAAAGGTTGCAGCTACTTGTATTCAACGCACTCGATACTTCTAAATTGTCTTAATTATAAGAGGAGAAAAGAATATCAAAATAATTATTGGACACATAAGACATAATAATTATAAACTATTAATTAGGTAAAAATTATAAAATTATTTTGATGTTCAATACATAAATCATGAAAACACAAATAATGTTAAAAATGGTAATGATGATGATAAAGATGAATGGTGATATAATATAATAATATGAACTGAAAATTACACGTGTGCCGACTGCTGTTTTGTTGCATTTGGAGAGACACTTGCGCATCCATTGTAAACCAGATAATTTAGACAATGTATGACAGACATGAGAAAAAAAATTAATTTTAAATCATCTTACAATACCTGATGACCTGGAAGACCTGAAATACATCATGCAAATACAGTACATCTCAAAATTGGATAACCTTAAACCAATTTATATGCAATAATAAACTATCATATCATAACAGCAAAAGGAGATAAAATATGTATTTTGCCTTTATTTCCCGTAATGTCCTTCCATGTTATTAGAATGCATCCTATTGAGAAGGTGGAAAAACTTCTTGATGTGATATTTCCACAATGGAGCTGACTCATAACTTCGGGTCTTGACCAAAAATCCCTACTGAGCCCTAGCGGCACGACAAGCCGGCCAGTTCAGCGCAAGGGATATTTATACTTCATTTAATTGGAGGAAAACCTTCACATTCCTTAATAAATAATTTAATGAATTTATTTTATTTATAACCGCATTACTATATTGAACATGTACTTCACCATTCCACAGAAACAAAATTTTGAAACTCGCCAATTTTTTACCTCTTGAACGTCTATGAAAATTGTTTGGAAATATATGTCAAGACAATAATCAGTTTCTTCAACAGTTGTAAGGACGTGCGCAGATAGAAGCGAGTCTACAACACCTACTTTTGGCGAAGTATTCAGTGAAAGTGCATAGCCTTATCTCGGTGACTCCAACTTCGCTTTGTGCGAATGCTCTTTGGTATGCTATGCTATGTTATCAAATAAAATATCTGTACTAAGTTATGCCATGTTCACTTAATTCTACTTGCGGTCTAAATCCAAATACTTTTACTTTTTTCTTAACATCTTTTATGATATTTTGTACAACATTAGAACCGACAAACTGTTAAAAATTGACCGATGCTTTCTTGAATTCTTGATCTGTTTTGAGTGTTTTAGAATGTTTTCCATATTCAAGCTTCATAATAACCCAATGTTTGCAGTGTAGAACTAATGACCTGGAATCTGCTAAAAGTCCGTCAAAATCCATCACGTAACCGAGTTTTTTCATCAGTAACCGGCTCAAAACCGGCTTGATAACTTCCCGCAAATTTTCTTGCTAGCGGCGGTAGACGGCGGAAGGTGAAAAGTATCAGGACCTCAAGTCGTCACCTCAAATTGACCTAATCGTATCTATAATAATTTCTTAGGAAGTTGGAAGTTCGAAGTACGAAGTCGTCAAAAGGGTCAAAGAACCGCAGCCATAGTCGAGAATGCCTTCAACTCAAACAAATGAGAGAATCTTCCTTTTTCTCCTTGGCAACAACGACCCATCCAAACATCGAGTATAAGCTGGGAGTTCACAAGGTTGAACCTTCCCACCAGAGTTCACGGGTCTGGTCATCAAAGGCATGTGTCAGAAGAGTCTCTTCGACCAACTGAGATAAACCGGCTGAACGCTGGTTAAGCATATCAAGATTGTCAACGAATTACTTCTTTGAAATTCTTTTCATATTGAATATGCCGTGAGTGCCCAACTTCTCAGTAATTTATAATTTTCTCAATCACATAGCCAGGCGCATATGAGCCAATCGAACATCATCGACAACATCAGGACATCCAGACATCGAATCGGGGATGCAGCGTAGACAATATTAAGGAAGCTCCTAGCGTTCCCGATCGACACGTCATGGTATGCAGAATGGAACCCCCTACTCCTTCTGACCCAGTCATGCCTTTTGCTACCATCGCACTCATCACTCGCCCTGACTCTGAAATAGGGAGTGGAGGAGAGGTCGTCCAAATTACCCATAGTCATCGCAATCCGGACATCCTTTTTTATTGGCAGAACACCGGTGGAATGAATTGAGGATTATCGTTTAGCGCTCTCCAATTGTTGCTTCGACATCACCCCACTCATCAAAACATGATTCGATTCGCAAACATTATCTAACCAAGAATTTGCATCTGAATACGAGCCTGAACCCAATTTGTTAGGTGTGTGAGGCAGATTTGAATCACCATCGAGTTCGATAGTCACACATTGTTCCTTTGTATATCCCACAGCCAGTCTATTCGAATTATAATGGATGTCGCTACCGCTGATGATGGTTCCGCCTCTTACCTCTACAAAGGTTTGAGCTAGACATGATTACGTGAAAGTCGTAGGTGACCCAATCTGCATGCTATTTTGTGGTGTCCTTCCCACGGTGGTTTTCTGTATTCGGATCTTGAACGTGCCAGGACCGTGAACCTTCTTGACAACCTTCTTAACTATGTGGTTAATGAGAATAATCGAAGGTTAGACTTTTGCTTCTTAAGCGCTCAGGATGCTGATCCGCCCATATCTATGGTTATTGTTCCGTTAGTGAAGACCGCTTCATGGTGAACTGAAAAGAAATGAGACACTCGATTCTCTTTGTGCTCCACGGCTGTTTCCTACGATTTTCGAAAAGCTGATCATCTCAATATTCAAGAACTATTATCAAGCATTTGCAACACGTCCCGAAGATTATCAACAGCGCACCCATTCTCTTTGGTAGACACCGAAACTTCACAAATTAAGAGAGGCGCACTGAGAAAGTTCACCAAGTATGTGATACTGAATCAATACGATCGCAACCTAAAACTTTTTAAATATACGTCAACAAGCAGCAAAAATGGTCTGGTCTTCCATCCACCAGTTCTTCGTAAATCACGGGGAGCTATCAGCGTCAACCTCACGATGATTACCAGAGTGATTTCTGAATTGAAATCCTCATTTTAGCTTGGCAAAGTCTCTTCCGCCTTCCTCAAGCAACACATTGACAGCCTAGTGGCTCCTCTCTGTCAACTGTATCGAATTTCCCGCGAGTGGGGTGTTTCCTTCTTACTGGAAAGTAGCGCGCATATTTCCAGTTTATAAGAAGGGATGTAAATGGAATATCGAAAACTACCGTGGCATTACATCGTTATGCGTCATCTCGAAATAGTTCAGATTGTGATGATGTTGTTTTTGAGAAGGAAATAATTTCTCATCACCATGAGGCTCTAGGAGTAGACAGCATTTTTTTGCTAGAACAAAGTTGTGAAGAGAAAGTATTGATAGTTCCGTTAGCTCACGGCAGGCTGTGAAAATTGAATAGAAGTAGTTTGAAATTGAGAAATCTGTGAAATCTGTGTTTCCTGTATCGGAATACTACCTCACAATGCCCTCCGCTCAATTTCAAACTACTTCTATTCAATTTTCACAGCCTGCCGTGAGCTAACGGAACTATCAATACTTTCTCTTCACAACTTTGTTCTAGCAAAAAAATGCTGTCTACTCCTAGAGCCTCATGGTGATGAGAAATTATTTCCTTCTCAAAAACAACATCATCACAGATCGTTACCCCGCGTATGGGAGAATACAAGGAAAGAACAATATCAAGTGTAGTTCAGATTGATAGTTATGAAAACACTAGTTTCTCACTTTAAACATTACCTGCGTGAAGATCAGCATAGCAGGTCGGTCGACTATTACTACTCTACTGTGTATCGCCTCACAAATTACGGACCAATCACATCCTATTGGATGTCATCCACCCTTACCTATCAGCCGCCTTCGATAAGTTAAACCATTCAATAGCTATAGCCAAATTGGACAGACTTGGAATTAGCAGTAGCCTCTTACAATAGTTCTTATTTTACCCCTCCGACCGTTAACTAACAGTTGAAAACGGTGACTGCCAGTCTTCTTCATTTCTCACCACATCTGGTATCCCACAAGGAAGCTGACTTGACCTGCTGGTGTTTTTGATCTGTTTCAACGATGTCAATTTGGTAATTCATGACCCACGACTATCGTATGCTGATGACTTGAAAATTTACTTCTGGATTCGTACTACTACTGATTGTCACTTTCCCCAAAGCCAACTCAACACTCTAGGCGACTAGTGCCATCTGAACCACAATGTTATAAATCCAAACAAATTCACGGATATCTTCTGTTTCGCTGTACTGCTTCCTCATCTGGACTATGAGAGAATACTGCTGCACTGTTTGGAATCCCAATTACCATTACAGCGTGCACAGAGTAGAGCCCGTTCAACGTAGATTCATTCGGTTTGCTCTGCGAAGATTGCCCTGGAGTGATCCGTATGATTTTCCAAGCTATGAGAATCGGTGCCATATAATCCGACTTGAGTCCTTATGGATTCCCAAAGATACGACAAGGGTCTTGTTTGTAGCAGGCATTGTAGAGGGAAAACCGATTGTCCAACTCTCCTACATCCTCATCTACATCGATATCAACGTCCGACCCCGAGCACTTCGTAACAATGCGATGCTGAAGTTGTCACACCACCGTACAAACTACAGCATGTTTTGGGCTATTAGCGAATCACAAAGTGTCTTCAATCGTGTTGACTTCCATTTGACTCGCGAGTACTGGGCCGGAGATTCAAAGCTATATCTTCAAGAATCAGGAACTTTCTTTGACCATTCGTTTCTTGTGAGTACCTTTGTAATTCTTGAATATGTGACTTGTGATATTTTTGTAGTTTCATTAACCCATCATTAGAGCTGGACTCAGTCTGTCAATGTTGAACCAAATAAACAAATAAACAAACCTAGCATTTGTGTAATTATGATGAATTTTGTTTGGTTGTCTGTTTTGAACTTCATCTTTTTCGTATTTTAGTGTTCGATCATACGGCTTTTCTACCCTTTGTCCAAAGAATTGACTCCTTGCGGGTAATCTGGTGTAAATCGTTTTCTTTTAATTTTCAATGTCAATTAAAAATATACCATTTCATTGTTCAAATACTTTGAAGGAGTTCTGGGATATATTTTTGCGGTTAACCCGAATCTTCAGTTTTGCTAGAGTACTTCTTACAATTGCGACAAAACTGCACTTTTAATCATTTGTCAGGCACAGCTGATTTCAATCAGATTTACCATAGACAAGCCCTGATAAGCGGCGGTACAAACAACTTCGTCGTAGAACATGATGGGGCGCAATGTTATGAAGGAGAAGAATTGGTACATGTTTTAGAGTAGGTAACGAAGATTCAAACGCAAATATGGGAAGTTATTGATTTTCTGTCATACATAGAAAATCCTTCACAATATCTTCACACATACAACCGGTCACATACATACGTTCGTAAGTGAATGTAGTGCCCGCTCATATTCTCACCATATAGCATACACGCACGATAGCATTTGTCATTTAAATTGATTAATTAATTTAAAATCTAGCAAGTATGCCGCGGCTTCACAGCATCGAGAATGATGACGACGACGAGATGGGATTGATTGAAAGGAAACTGGTAAAAAGTGTAGGAGACAACAGGCGAGAGGGGCAACGACGGGCCATTCAGATAAGGGAGGAAAACGAAAGTGGAAAAAGCTTTTTACTAGAATCGCGAGCCAGAATGAGAATGATCGATGTTGTGACGATAAGAAGGGGGAGAAGAAAATTAATGGAATATGGTGCTTCTTTATCAAATGTGACCCGAAGGAGGGATTGATTGAGCAAATAGTGAAAGATATAATTTCAATCACGGGAATCGGCTTGGTTGGAAAGGATGGAGAAATTTTAAAACATGTTTTAGCAGATGTTTCAGATTTTTTTGGTTTACCGGTTCAGAACCGGTAATTTGAAACGCATTCAACAAAAGCAAGTCATTTAAAAGTTTATATAATGTTGATGCCATCAGTATAAGCAATCTTAACAAGCTATTCAAAATAAACATCAGGCTACAGGCTACAACACTGTTTCGCTGAAAAGCATTATCGTGATTGATAAATGCATTATTGATTCTCTGTGAGTTTCCGAGAAAAATTTGATAGTGAAAATTATTTAGTAGTGTTAAACTTTTTATTTTGATGTTGATTCGGTCACAACGAGTCACCAAAGAGTTGATTGCGGCCCGCCACGAGGCTTTCGTCTGGTGTGAAAACAAAGTTTCACTGCTGGAGACGGAATTCCGGACATACAGCCTTGCGGCAGGAAGAGCTGGTGTTCAGCCGCGTCACTTAAAGATGTTTGGTTCGTGGTCTTGAAGTTAACTTCTCAAGAACAGGATGTAATCTGAATGGCACACGGACCTGCTCTGGTTGCTCGATGTTGCAACCACAGCAACGGAATGTCCTGGAAATCTGGGTGAGCTTTTCCATGTTATACTCTAGTGACCCAATCCCATTTTTTTATGAGAATAGTTTTTGTGTATGAAATTTAAATTTTTGGTGACAACCGGATGGAGGGTGTGACTTCCGGTCCTCTCAAGTTCATACCTCATGTCTCTGTGAGAAATGCGATCACAGAGGATTTCCATCTGAAACGTGGAGACGCTGATTGACGCAGCATGGGTGAAGTGATCCGTTCGACAATATCGAAGTGAGTTCAGTTGCAGAGCGTGTGCCTCTAAATCAAATTGTATATTTTTCATTCTCATTTAATAAACCATTTAACATCATCAGGTGCCCACATGCCGGTTTTGTTTCCGATTGCTTGATTAGTTCTCGAATTATGCAGAAATTTTAGTTTCATGTGTATTTGAGCCCCCCCCCCTTTTAGGGTGGGGAGAGAACTATTCAATCAAAAAAACATTCCTTGCCTACAGAATACCCCACATGCCAAATTTGGTTCTATTTGCTTGATGAGTTCTTAAGTTGTGCAGTAATTTGTGTTACATTTGTATGAGAACCCCCCCCCCCCTTTCAGGGAGGGAAAGGGTCTCTAACTATCATAAAAAACAAATTTCACGCAGATTGGTTTAGTAGTTTTCGAGTCTGTAAGGTTCAGGTAGACAGGCAGACAGACCGACAGACAGACAGACATGTTGGATACCTAGATGGGTACTAGTCCCGGATGTAACATTCTCGACTAACGCTGATCTTCCTCTGGATACGAACCCCATGAAGGTACGTGTTCAGCCTTTGCTTGGCCTCCCTGTTTACATAGACAACCAAGGGATCACGAAGGCGACTATGTACAACGGATGGTGATAGCGGTGTGGAGGGGGGACTCTGAAGAATTGAAAAACATACAACAAACAACGATGCAGGAGCGGCTAATCCATTTGCAAACCCAGCAGGTGCAAAAGCCACAAGGGCAAGAAAAGGAGCAACAACAGATGCAGCAGCAGCAGCAGCAGCAGCAGCAGCAGCATCAGCAGCTGCAATTCAGAGCTTGGTCGAGAGTACCAAAACTACCTCGGGTAGAGGCAGCCAAAAAGCTGGTAGATGAGCTGCACGAATACGGTGACAAAAGAATCAACCTTCACAAGGACATCAAAGCGTTGGTGATTAAGATCCAAGGGGCTTTTGGATCAGCAGTTAAAGAGTGGAAGAGTATGACACAGAGGGCCGAAGAAGCTGAGCAGGAGCTCTCAGCAGACAAGACTGCCAGTGAGGCAAGTCGAACATCGCAAGCGAGAAGGCACGACGTATTGGTGTCTGGTGACTGCGGAGAAAAACAGCGTGGTGGGAAGTAACCTTCAGTGTATGGAAACTACACCTTTCTTCACGCCGAAGAGGCCAAGGGCATCACAAGGAGATGTTAAACCCGGCGGCTCTAAGAAACATAAGGACGCCCTCGTCACTGGTGAACGTCATCCAATAGTTTATCAAGAGGAGGAACAAAGGTGATGCTCTCATCGTCAAAGCAAGCGACGACTCGTACGCGGAAATTCTGCGCACAATGCGAAATAATCCGGGCGCTAGGGGCAGACGTGCGGAAAATTAGGCGCACCCGCAATGGGGAAATGATCCTCCAGGTTAAAAGGCATCCAAAAGCCAGCAGCTCCTCCTTCAAAGAGCTTACCGAGAGGGCTATGGGCGACAAGGTCCAAGTAAAGGCCTTGTGTCCTAAAGCAACCCTCCTATGCAAGGACTTGGACGAGGTCACATGGAAAGAAGAAGTTGGGTTAGCCATGAAGGAGCAGTGCGAAGCCCAGATGACCATCCGCATAAGAAACGGACCTTCTGGCGCGAATGTGGCATCGATTAAACTACCGATCGATGCAGCCAACAAGGGACTAATAGTTGGTAAGATCAAAGTAGGCTGGTCTGTGTGTCCACTGAGTATTTCGTAGCGAACGGAGGTGTGCTTTAAATGTGTAGAGTACGGCCACCTGGCACGAAACTGCAAAGGGCCCGACAGAAGCAAACTATGCAGAAGGTATGGTGAGGAAGGTCACAAGGCTCAAAACTGCAGGAAATCCCCGAATTTCCAGATCTGCGCTAACACGGAGAACAGAAATCACCCAACAGATGCCCGGCCTTCAAACAAGCGAGTGCTCTTTAATCCTAGTGGAGGTAATTCAAATCAACCTCAACCACTGTGATACAGCACAACTTTTGCTACAACAAACAGTTGCAGAACGAAAGTGCGATGTTGCTATTATTTTGGGAGCCTTACCGAATTCCCCCAGGAGATGGTAACTAGACAGCAAACAGGGCCAAGACCGTAGCAATCTGGACAGTGGGAAAATACCCCGTTAAAGAAGTTGTGTACCGCGCAGATGAAGGTTTCGTGATTGTTAAAATTAACGGAACCTTTATTTGTAGCTTCTACGCATCCTAAAGATGGACGAACGCGCTGTTCAACCAGATGTTAGATAATGTGACAGAGGAGTTCGAAGTCCAGTCGTCATAGCCGGTGACTTCAACGCGTGGGTGGTCGAGTGGGGTAGCCGACTAACAAACAGGGGAAGCAGCTTACTTGAAGCTCTGGCCAAACTGAATGTAGACACCGCCAACGAAGGTACACCGAAGAGAAGGTCGAGAAACCATTATAGATGTAAATTTCTGCAGCCATTGTTTGATGAGAGCTATAAACTGGAGAGTAAGTGAGGAATATACCCACAGTGACCAGAATTCAACTTAACGAGCCGAAGACAGCGAAATTCAATAGGAAAGAGTTCGAGGAAGCTCTGAAGCTGGAGGGTAACTCACTGAACCCCACTGAATACCAGCTGATAGTGACTCTATACCGAGCGAGTGACGCAACCATGCCAAGGATGGGGAATCCAAGAAAATGTCGAAGCCCTGTCTACTAATGGAATCCGACGATTGCTGATCTGCGTGCACAGTGCTTCCGAGCCAAAAGGAGAATGGAAAGGGCCAGCAATAGCGGTGAAAGGGAGGAACGAAAGTTACCCTATAGAGCAGCAAGAGCTGCACTGAACAAAGTAATCAGGCTCAGCAAGAAAGCCTGTCTTGCCGATCTCTTCCGCAAGGCTAACGAGAATCCATGGGGTAGCGCATACAAAGTAGCCATGTCTGAGATAAAAGGTCCTGCCGTACCATCCGACGGGTGCCTGGAGAAGATGAAAATTATCATTGAGGCACTGTTCCCGATGCATGAGCCGAAGAAGAGAGTAAAGAAACCAGGGTAACAAACGAAGAGCTGATCGTGGTAGCGAAAGGCTTGCCAACCGAAAAAGCTCCGAGATCCAGACGGAATTCCAAATGTAGCGCTAAAAACAGTGATCCGCAAAAATCCTGATATGTTCAGCACCACAATACAACATTGTATTCAGGAGGGCAGTTTTCCCGATATCTGGAAACGGCAGAAGCTAGTGCTGCTACCGAAGCCAGGGTAAATCTCCCGGCGACCCATCAGCGTATAGACCGATATGCCTATTGGATACCGTGGATCAGCGTATTGGCAAATTGTTGGAAAGAGTGGTGCTAAACAGACTCATGAAGTACACGGAGAGTGAGAGTGGTCTATCAGAGATACAGTTCGGATTTCAGAAAAGCAAGTCCACTGTAGATGCCATCATAACGGTTGTGGATGCTATGGAGACGGCACAGAAGCAACAGAGAAGAGGAAACCGTTACTGCGCGAGGGTCGCCCTGATGTAAAAAATGCCTTCAGCAGTGCCAGCTGGGCAGCAATCGCCGATTCGTTACACAGATTAAGGGTGCCTGAGTATCTGTGCTAGATTCAGAAAAGTATTTTCCAAAATCGCAGACTGATTTACTAATCAGACGCCGGAAAGAGGAGCGTTTCACAGGGATCTATTTTGGGCCCGACCCTCTGGAATGCCATGTACGACGAGGTATTAAAGCTGAACCTTCCCAGAGGAGTGAAGATTATCGGCTTTGCGGATGACGTGGCGCTTCTAGTGATCGGTGAGTTACGAGAAGAAGTCAAAGTACTGGCCACGGAGGCGATAGATGCGGTAGAAGGCTGGATGCGTGGGAAGAAACTATCGCTAGCTCCCCACAAGACCGAGCTGGTGATTATCAGCAACCGGAAGACAGTGCAGCACGCAAGAATCATGGTCGGCAAGTGCATCATTGACTCAAAGCGCGAGGTCAGGCACTTGGGAGTCATATTGGAAGATCGACTGAACTTCAATAGTCATGTCAACTACATCTGCAAGAAGGCCACGGCAGTGATCTCAGCACTATTCCGGATCATGCCCAACAACTCTGCGATCAGCAGTAGCAAGAGGAGATTACTAGCGAGCGTGTCATCGTCAATCATTAGGTACCCATGCCCAGTGAGGTTGGTGGCATTGAAGACTGGAAGAAATCGCGTCCAACTGAACCGTACGTCCAGGCTGATAGCGTTGCGCGTGTCGAGTGCGTATCGAACCATCTCGTCGGACGCCGTGTGTGTGATAGCCGGGATTCTCCCCATTTGCCTTCTACTGGAAAAAGATAGCGAGTCTACAGGGACCCAGACACAAGAGGTGTTCGGAAGAGAGTGCGAGCCAACACTCTTTCCAAGTGGCAGCAGCAGTGGGACAAAAATCGTCTAATTCCCAACCTGTCGATGTGGATCAACAGAGCACACGGGGAGGTTTAACTTCTACATATCGCAATTTCTGTCTGGTCATTGGTGCTTTAAGCAGTACTTGCACAGATTCGGCCATGCAAGGTCGCCGATAACTTCTGAGTGTCGGGACATAGAAGAAACACCGAAACACATCATCTTCAGTAGCCTAAGGTTTGCGCATCCGTGAAGAGAAATGGCAGCCATTGTCGGCGCTGACGTCAACGTAGACAATAACGTCGGACGTATGTGTAGCGACGAAGACAAATGGAACGCGGTGAACACGACTGTAGTACATATCATGTCAGCACTACAGAGGAGTTGGTGGGAGGAACCACGACATTCGATGTAGGGGGTGAGAAGGAAGCACGATCGGTTTCGGGAGAAATTCTTTCGCCGGGAAACTCTCTGACGGAGTAGGCTAGATCCACCACAGGGGGCTAGCCGAGTAGAACGCGTCGTAGCACCGGTTTAGGTCGTCGAAGCGCCAGTAAACCGGATTATAAAAAGTCACTTTTTGCGTGACATAATAAATTGACGTTCCCTATGTTATGATTTCTCTTCGTTGAAAACGCCAAAAATCCACACCCGGAAGCTGTTTAAAGTCGTCGAGTACGTATGTTTCGTCGTCCATTATGGAACAAGAAAAATGTATGTAAAGCACAACTTTTTGCAGTAAATGTTTGTTAGTCATCACGGCTGGGCAACTTTTTCACTTTGTATGCCTTCAATCCTTGCCTCTGCTTCACTTTTTGCACGTATGATTTTGACTTCTCAGCTTTGCGACCCATATTTCGCACAGAATGATTGGGATTTCTCTCAATAATGGCTATCACCTTCTTGTTCCTTTGTCAGGAGCATACTTTTCGATTTGTTCCACTTCCAACCTTTAATTTCTAAAACGCGAAAGAATTCTATATCTCTGCTCGGAGTGGAACGATTTCTGTAAATGGTACCTTTACTTGAAGGAAAATTTCTAAGGAATCGAATGTACGTAGTCTCATTGGCCGCACGGAACTGCTTGGGGAACAAATGAGCTCATTTTACCCTTGTTCCCCTATTATTTGCTTGTTGTTCAGACATTTCTTTGTTCGGTGTGACTCAAGATCAACAAAATAATGTTAGTCCTATGTAACATTTTCAGGAGAATCGATTGAAGAAGGTTTCATTTAACGCATGGCTCTGTGAATGAAGAAATGGCTGATTTTACCCTGATTCCCCTTATATAGTTGTGTTTTTCAGAAATTTCTTTGCTCGATGTGGGGTTAAAGAACAACCAAATATGGCTAGTCCCATGTGAAATTTTCTGGAAAATCGACTAAACTTATTTTTGTTCACCGCACGGCTTTGTGAATGAAGATTGTTATGGTTTTTCCCAAATCAATAAGTAAATCGATGAGCCAAAAGTCACAGTAACATTGTCATTTTATTCAAGCCGCCTTCTGTAATGAAAGGGCGCTTCTAGGCCTCGCTCAACCCTACGCTCTCCTAATCTTGCGCGTGTATTATTCTTTTCTATCTTACATACTATTATTTTCTCTTGACTTACATGTTATTCGTGGGCTACTCACGACCTTGTTGAAGCGTTGGGTCGCCACTACCATGCACACGGCGGTTCGCCGTCAAGAGACCACCTCCCGTCTTCCGTCTACGCAAAACGCTCCTCTCGTGTCGGTATGGCGCCGCCCGTATGCTCGAAGAAGAGTGCGGCGTTGGCGCGGACGACGCTATTCAAGCTTTGCCGCATCGGAGTAACAGCGTTGCAGCGATTTGCACGCCCGTAGGCGTCGAGTAGGGTCGAACGGCACTGATGACTCTCTCCCGGCCTTGGATCGGCCTCCGCCAACCTCTGGCACCCGGAATGATGACGCTCATCCGGCTCTGTCGCCGTACGATCGCCGGTTGTTCGCAGGAGCAGCGTTTCGGAGTACGTATCGCTACGCGAAATCCGGATGCTAAAGAAAGGGACCGAGCTTGCCGATCCCTTTCGTGAGCAAAATCCTGGGTTGTGGCTGACGTGTCCCACACTAGTGGTCTTGATGCTACTGATGCAGAAGGAATTGTTTCTGCTCCCGTCGACGACGCTCGCGAATGTTCCAGAACGTAAAATTTGTCACACGCTTTTCTTGCCAATCGGGTCGCTATCCAGGTCCGAGTAGACGGGTGCGCGAGCAGAATCGGGTCCAACCCGATTACAGGGAATCCTCCGTACACCGATGCTATTGTCGGCGACTGGCGAAAGAGATCTCAGATCAAACACGGTTTTCTTACGGCAATTATGATCCGGATCCGAAAACTCGTGCCAATGAGCGGAGCCAGACTTTCGTCGTTGTCAAAATATGGATTTGGCTGGGCCGAATCGAAAACCAATCGATCGCACCGATTCCACCGTACACTGTCCAATTTCCTCGCAGTCTTTGCACACTCGCGTGGCACCTTCTATGTGCGGTTTCGTCCAACGAGCAACAGCGGTAACCAAAAGAACAACTCACGATGCTCTCGACCCACTGCCAACGAATGACTCGTTCTCGCTTTGCCGTTCTAGTGGCGGAAACTAAATCACGAATCCCGATCGTGAGTGTGAGTGTGCGGTTGACGTTTGCGTTCGCTGATTCGTTTCGCAGGGTTGTCATGATGCTTAACGGACGAGGGTTCTCGCTTGTGCAGTGGCGGCGTGTAAAGTGACATCTATGTTTCACTTTGTGGAGTTTGATTTGTTTTCTTATGCATTAACTTTATTTCTGGCATTACAAATAACATTACTAAATTCCTAAACGCTACATAACACCACCGCAGCGGCAGAATTTTTCATGAGCCGAGAGACATTCGACTCATGAAAAATTCTTTAAAACTTCCTTCAGAAAGTTTTGTCAGAGACTTAGCAGATCAAAGACTTATACTACACAAACAACTAATGATCACAAGCCTTCTGCTTGTCAGAGAAATAGCGCTAACTTCCCAAAATCTTGACTCAAACTTAGATCACGCCAGCGAATTCTGGCAAATGATCGAACGCCAACTTAGTATGGCCTACAGTCTCTGACAAATTCCTGTCCCAGCTTCTCTAAACCAGTCGCTACGGTGCAACATTCATTTCAATCTGTAACCCTTATGATCTAATGGGTAAGATTAAACAAATAACGAGAAGCTATATTTTACGTATTGTATAGTTTGGATTGGTTTTATTCGTTGACATTCGATAGAGACTAGAAGTATTTCTCCTCCTTAATCGCCAAGAGTCCAATTTAAGAGGTTTTACCGCGCCTCCGCCTCGCGTTGCTTTGGAAAAAATGTGTCTAGGCGACCCCCTTAACGATTTGTCAACTGACCTGAAGATGGATTTGAACCTTGATTAAAATATGACACCAGTCTAGGAATGTTCTGATTCTCAGTTTTGTGCTGTGTTTTTTCGCTTTAGTGACCCGTTTATCGCTGAATAGTTTATGTTGTTGCTGATGACACGTCCAGCTAGATGTTCGTCCTGGTTTCGTCCTGCTAAACAACTTCTTGTCTCCAGTGGTTCCTTGAAGCACTGCGGAGGTCCCTACAACCCGTCTCCAGTTTGTAGGGTACGATTTCTCCCGAATCGTGAACGACAAGCGCAGATTAGCGCGGATGACTGCATGGATCTGCTTCTCCGTTTGCGAGCGGAGTTGCTTCGTGGCAGGATCTGATTCACTGATGAACAGTGTTCCAGGCTAGTGATGAACATCGGATGAATAGAATGACCGCTATGCGTGTGTTGATTCGTTCTCAAAGAAGTTGGTGGTCCGCAGCCTTTGGCTGCCTTCATAGCTGACAAATTGCCAAGGTGGAGAGGTAGTCTTGCTGAATTTATTGCTCATCTTACCTTGACTGGAGCCATTTGGCCCGATTGGCGACGGAATTTGTTCAGCGTACTATAGACTGCACGTGGTTAGCAGGCTTGGCCTGCCGACATCGCTTGAGGAGTTAATCTCCTTTAATATCCTTCGAGTGGTAACGCCCTTTCTTTCAGGTTGTGACGTCCTCCAAGGAGTACAGGTTTGTGCCCAGAATTTCACGGACAATAGCCGGAACGAATTTTGGATTTAGCCTCCGATTGATGTTGTCTGCTTTCGACGAACGGTCAAACGTTCGTCGCCAAACCAGATCTCCGACTTTGAACAACACGGATCGTGTGCGAAGGTTATATTTCTGCTTCTTTTTTTCGCAGTTTCTCCTGATCTTCTGTATCACAAACTCGTGAATTCGCCGAATTTTGGAGAGCCGGACATCTTGTGCTATCTGTGGATCCTGCGGCGTGTTTAGTTCCTCTTGAGTATATAGGTCCGTATGCAGCAACAGATCACGCCCAAAATTTGCAAAATGAGGGCTAATTCCAGTAGAATCATGTTTGGCACTGTTGATTGCTGCGGTGATTGCCGGTAAATGTTCGTCCCAAGAGCGGTGATCTTCGTCTAGCAGCGATCGAATGCATGTGATCAACACCCGGTTCACTCTTTCTGCGTTGTTGACCATGGGACAGTAAAAGGCTGTCTTCATGTGCGAAATATTGTGCCTGGCAAGAAGACACTTGAACGCTAACGATTCAAACTGCTTTCCGTTATCCGACAGAAGGATCCGTGGATATGAGAACTTTAAGAATACTTCCTGCTCCAGAAACTCTATCATCCGTGTGGAATCCGCGTTCCGCATTGGGTGCACTACAATGTATTTGGTGATCCAGTCTACTACCACCAACATCACGGTGTTTTGTCGTTTTGAGCGAGTGAATGGGCCTACGAAGTCGAAACTAGCTCCCATGGTTGCTTGGCTGGCTTTGCATTTCCCATCTGCGGCATCATTCGGTGGTTCGGTGCTTTGCTTCCTTTGCACTTCTCGCAGCCTCGAACATATCTGGCAATGTCCTCGTGCATCTTCGGCCAATAGTAGTGCTTCATCTTTGATGATGCAGTTCTTGTACAGTTCTTCGTTGACGATTCGAAAGTCCAGAAATTTGTCTCCATCTCTTTTTACACGCTCCACCAATCCCCTGTACCATGAGTCCTTCGAAGTGTCCAATGGAAATGTCGTTGCGCATGCTATCCTTGGAAGAGCGTCCGGAACTATATTGACGCTACCTTTCCGATACTTTATTTCAAAGTCGAAGGCGTTCAACCGAAGCAACCAACGGCTCATCAGTGCGGTTGGGTTTTTGAGCGATTTCAAATAACTTAGCGCGGCGTGGTCACAGTGGACCGTGAACTTCACTCCTTCCACATACCCTCGGAACTTTTCAATGGCTCTTATTACTGCCAAACACTCGCGTTCCGTGACTGAGTATTTTCGCTCTGCCGACGACAACTTTTGCGAGAAGAAGCAAATTGGGTGTTCCTCTCCGTCCACCTCCTGTGTAAGCACGGCCCCGATGGCCAAGTCGCTGGCGTCGCATGCGATTCAGATTGGCGTGAGTAATTTGGCATTGCTAGTACTGGAGCTGACACCAACGCGGCCTTTAATTTTAAGAATGCCTCCTCTGCCTGCGCTGTCCAACGGAACTTGGTCTTCACCTTGGTGAGTTCGGTAATGGGTGCCGCGATAAGTGAGAAATCAGCAATGAAACGACGATACCATCCGCAAAGTCCTAGGAAACGCTGTACCTCCTTCCGATTTGTCGGGCACGGGAATTTTGTAATGCAGTCTACTTTTCCTTCGTCGACATTCCAACCATTTTCGTTTAGGATGTACCCCAAGTACTTGATCTGCTGGCGACAGAATTTGGATTTATCCGAAGAGATGGTCAAGTTGGCTCGACGCAACCGCTCGGCGACCTCTTCCAGTTGCTTGATGTGTTCATCAAATGTTCTGGAGCAAATGATTACATCGTCGAGATAATGGAATACATGGGGTTCCATGTCTGCGAAGAGATTTGTCATCACGCGGGCCAACGCTTGACTCGCTGTGCAGAGGCCAAAGGGTACAACTTTAAATTAGAAATGACCGCGGGAAGGTACGGTGAATGCCGTTAGAGGACGAGACTCCTTATGCAAGGGCAACTGCCAAAACGCGTCCTTCAGATCTATGGAGCTTATGTAGGTACATCCTCCTAGATTGTTCAGAATTGATGAAATCTGCGGGATCGGGTAGCCTTCATTAAGCATGATTGAATTCAAATGGCGCCATTACATGTTGACGAGATTCTATCCCTGGTTCTTGTTGTTGTGTGTTTGACAATGACGAAGGTAGCTGTAGTTGCTGCGCCGCTTGCTGCTGCCATGGTTGCCGCTGCTGTGTCAGTTGTTGTGGATGCTGTGGGTGCAAGTGTTGCATTTGCTGCGGTTGGTGTCGTTCAGGATTGCACTCTTCATAGCGCACAGTCCCTGTACGAGTCGAGCTGTGAGCAGCCGTTGTTGCTAACCTTCCGCCTTTCCGATCAAATTGTGCTTTGATAGCATTCACTTGTTCCACTAACAGTTCTATTTTCTCTTGCCGAGCTTCGTCGTCCTCCGTTCGCGATATTTCGTCTGCCTGAAATGCAGACCGATTCCTAGTACTTGCTTGAAGCTCATGGTCTTCCTCCTGCTCAACCGCATGCACCCTCCCAAAACGTGAGGTGTTCTGTTGTTGAAATACCGTCCTAGGAGCTGCTGCTGGCGTTGCGAAACTTGGTTCCAGAAGTGCGCTGTGCGGGATTGGGATCCGTCGTTGCCTGCTCAACAGCATGCGTGTCTCATCATAGCTCGTGCAGATTTCCACCATTTTCTGTAATGTACGTGGTCTGGCAGCCGTCACGATGGCCGCGTAATCAGCATTCATGTTCTTTTTTACTATAAAGAACTTTTCTTCTTCCGTCATCGCTGGAGTAACGAATCTAAAGAGTGCCGCAATGTCTCTGTAATATTTCGCGAACGCCTCGGTTTGACCCTGAAACCTGAAGCTGGCTTCTAATCGTAGAATCTGCGCGTAGCCGCTGGGCAGGAACTCCTTCCGTATCTCTTGCTTGAACGCCTCCCATGAATACAATCGCCGTTGCGACATGGCTCTCGCGTACCAGTCCAATGCACCTTCTTGAAGTAGGTGCTTAATTGACGTCAGCAAGGTATCGTCTCTCATCCCTTCAGATCGCGCAAAAGTTTCGACGCGGTCCAGAAATATGTTTAATGATGTTGTATCCTTTTCCCCTCGAAACTTAAATGGCCAATTGTGCACCGCCTTCAGCATCCTGCGATCCTCCCATCTTTCTGTGGGTTGTGCTCGTTCCCTTTGTGCCAGCCGTTCCAGTAAATTTGTATGCAACCACGCATTGTTAGTTATGATGTTTCTGTACCTGTTGTTGGTGTTACTATCGATGTTGTTGTTGCTGTCGTCTTCCGTGTTGATTTCCTGCCCACTGTTGGGATTCCCATGGCCGTTTGGATTAGTATGCGAAGATGAAGGCCCTTGCATCAAAGGATGAATCCCCGTAATATTTCCTCTACCGGAAATGCTGAGTCACGTTGATAATTCCTTCAAAATCGCACCTCTGCCACGACCCGATGCTATCGGTGAGCTGGTTGCTGACAGTCCCAGGTTGGCGTTGATACCCGCTAGTGAGTATGCTCCGTCATAGTTCTGCTCCACTACTGGGTCCGGTTGATACTGCAGTTCTTCTTCTCCGTTCTCCGCCGTTCTTCTTTCATCCGTTATCATTCTTCTTCTTTCGGCTTCGTTCTGGTTCAGTTGATCAGGTAAAGCACAACACACTTCCTCGAGTAGCACATTGACAAGCGTGCATAACGTCTCTTTCGTTTCCCGTAGAGGTGTGGGGGGTTGTATGATCCCTAACCTGTTCCTGTAGTGAACGAGACGTGACCGCAGATGCACTATGGTGTTTATTTTGTTTCCCTTGAGGGCATCATCTAAGAGCTTTTGAATCTCACGAATTCTAACTTGACAGTTTTCTATATTGACTGCGGAGCTCATTACGTGCTCCGAGCTGTGATGCACTTCTTCTTGGAGTGTATCCTCTTGTAACATCATAGCTTTTAATTTTATTACTTTAGATCTGTGTGTCATAGGTCCTAGATTGACTGGGTGG
Organism: Aedes japonicus; assembly: GCA_034211315.2. Taxonomy (NCBI): domain Eukaryota; kingdom Metazoa; phylum Arthropoda; class Insecta; order Diptera; family Culicidae; genus Aedes; species Aedes japonicus. The sequence continues at coordinate 474,753 of JASCZW010000789.1, read as the reverse complement.
CGAAGGGCTAGCTCGTAGTCAATCTCTTCGTGACTCAGGTGCGTCAAATCCATTTTGACTACTTCCATCTTAAAAGCAGGTCAATCCAAATCCAGAACTCAAAACTATACAATGGGACTAAACGAAATATCACTAATGACAAATCTGAATACAAATGGAAACGCAAAACTGAAACGTGTCCAATGTATACGGGCTCGATTTAGTTGGGCGCCATGTTATGGTTTTTCCCAAATCAATAAGTAAATCGATGAGCCAAAAGTCACAGTAACATTGTCATTTTATTCAAGCCGCCTTCTGTAATGAAAGGGCGCTTCTAGGCCTCGCTCAACCCTACGCTCTCCTAATCTTGCGCGTGTATTATTCTCTTCTATCTTACATACTATTATTTTCTCTTGACTTACATGCTCTTCGTGGGCTACTCACGACCTTGTTGAAGCGTTGGGTCGCCACCACCATGCACACGGCGGTTCGCCGTCAAGAAACCACCTCCCGTCTTCCGTCTACGCAAAACGCTCCTCTCGTGTCGGTATGGCGCCGCCCGTTTGCTCGAAGAAGAGTGCGGCGTTGGCGCGGACGACGCTATTCAAGCTTGGCCGCATCGGAGTAACAGCGTTGCAGCGATTTGCACGCCCGTAGGCGTCGAGTAGGGTCGAACGGCACTGATGACTCTCTCCCGGCCTTGGATCGGCCTCCGCCAACCTCTGGCACCCCGAATGATGACGCTTATCCGGCTCCGTCGCCGTACGATCGCCGGTTGTTCGCAGGAGCAGCGTTTCGGAGTACGTATCGCTACGCGAAATCCGGGTGCTAAAGAAAGGGACCGAGCTTGCCGATCCCTTTCGTGAGCAAAATCCTGGGTTGTGGCTGACGTGTCCCACACTAGTGGTCTTGATGCTACTGATGCAGAAGGAATTGTTTCTGCTCCCGTCGACGACGCTCGCGAATGTTCCAGAACGTAAAATTTGTCACACGCTTTTCTTGCCAATCGGGTCGCTATCCAGGTCCGAGTAGACGGGTGCGCGAGCAGAATCGGGTCCAACCCGATTACAGGGAATCCTCCGTACACCGATGCTATTGTCGGCGACTGGCGAAAGAGATCTCAGATCAAACACGGTTTTCTTACGGCAATTATGATCCGGATCTGAAAACTCGTGCCAATGAGCGGAGCCAGACTTTCGTCGTTGTCAAAATATGGATTTGGCTGGGCCGAATCGAAAACCAATCGATCGCACCGATTCCACCGTACACTGTCCAATTTCCTCGCAGTCTTTGCACACTCGCGTGGCACCTTCTATGTGCGGTTTCGTCCAACGAGCAACACCGGTAACCAAAAGAACAACTCACGGTGCTCTCGACCCACTGCCAACGAATGACTCGTTCTCGCTTTGCCGTTCTAGTGGCGGAAACTAAATCACGAATCCCGATCGTGAGTGTGAGTGTGCGGTTGACGTTTGCGTTCGCTGATTCGTTTCGCAGGGTTGTCATGATGCTTAACGGACGGGGGTTCTCGCTTGTGCAGTGGCGGCGTGTAAAGTGACATCTATGTTTCACTTTGTGGAGTTTGATTTGTTTTCTTATGCATTAACTTTATTTCTGGCATTACAAATAACATTACTAAATTCCTAAACGCTACAAGATATGGCTGGTTTTCCCTGATTCCCCTAATATTTTCATGTTTTTCACAATTTTCTTTGCTCGGTGTGACTCAAGATCAATAAAATAAGGCTAGTCCTTTGAATAGTTGCTGAGAAATCGGTTGTTATTGGTTTCGTTTACCGCACAGCTCTGTGAACGAAGATATGTTCGGTTTGTCTCAATTTCAACAAAATATGGCTAGTATTATGTAAATGTGCCTGAAAAATCGATTGAAGTTTGTTTCATTAGCCGCACGGCCCGTGAATGAAGATATGGCTGATTTTACCCTAATTTCCCTAGTATTTTTGTGTGATTCAGAAATTTATTTGTTCGGTATATTTCTACAGCAACAAAATAAGGCTAGTTCTATATAAAAATTTCTGGTCAATCTATTGGAGTATGGCACGGCTCTGCGAATGAAGATATGGCTGATTTTACCCTGATTCCCCTAACATTTTCGTTTTTTCAGAAATTTTTTGATCGGTGTTTTTCTAAAGCAACAAAATAAGATTAGTCCCATGTAAATTTCCTGGAGAATTGATTGGAGTTAGTCTCAACAGCCTGTGAATGAAGATATGGCACATTTCACACTGATTCCCCTAATATTTTTTTGTAATTCAGAAATTTCTTTGGTCGGTGTGACTCAAAATCAACAAAGTAAGGCTAGTCCTATGTAAAATTTTCTGGAAAATCGATTGGAGTTAATTTTCTTCACCGCACAGCTCTGTGAACGAAGATATGGCTAATTTTACCCTGATTCCCCTTATATTGTTATGTAATTCAGAAATTGATTTGCTCTGTGTGACTCAAGATCAACAAAACTCTGCTAGTTCTATGTGAAATTTTCTGGACAATCGGTTGGTGTTGGTTTCGTTTACCGCACGGCTCTTAGAACGAAGCTATGGCACATTTTACCCAGCTTCCCCCAATATTTTCGAAATAAAGAAAAAAATCATTATTAGTAAACATGGCACCGCTCAAACTTCATCTAATGAATTGCTGTCTACTGCCTACTTTATACTTTCAAGGTGCTTAAAGCTAACGGCAAGAATGAATGCAATGAACTTAGGGGAATACTAGGGAAATCGGGGTAAAATTGACCATATCTTCGTTCACAGAGCTGTGCGGTGAACGAAATTGATTTCAATTGATTTTCCAGCAAATTTTACTAAGGACTAGCCTTAATTTGTTAATCTTGAGTAACTCCGACCAAAGAAATTTATGATAAACACAAAACTATTAGGGGAATTAGGGTATAATCAGCCATATCTAAGTTCAAAGAGCCGTGCGGAGAATGAAACCAATTTCAATCGATTCCCCAAAAAATTTCACAAAGATCTAGAATTTTTTTGTTGATCTTAAGTCACACCGAGCAAACAAATTGTGAAAAATATGAAAATATTAGGGGAATCGGCGTAAAAGCAGCCATATCTTCACTCAGAGAGCCATGCGGTGAACCAAAATAACTCTAGTCGATTTTCAAGGAAAATTTACATGGGACTAGCCATATTTTGTTGTTCTTCAATCACATCGAGTAAAGAAATTTCTGAAAAACACAACGATATAATGGGAATAAGGGTAAAATCAGCCATTTCTTCATTCACAGAGCCGTGCCGTTAATGGAACCAACTCCAATCGATTTTTCAGGCAATTTTACATAGGACTAGCCTTATTTTGTTCTTCTTGAGTCAGACGGAACAAAGCAATCTCTGAATAATACAACAATATTAGGGGAATCGGGGTAAAATCAACCATATCTTCGTTCAAAGAGCTATGCGGTGAACGAAAGCAATATCAATCGATTCCTAAGCAAATTTTACAAAGGACTACCCTTAATTTGTTGATCTTGAGTAACTCCGACCAAAGAAATTTATGATAAACACAACAATAATCGGGGAATCGGGGTAAAATCAGCCATTCCTTCATTCACAGAGCCGTGCGGTAAACAAAACCTTCTTCTATCAATTTTCCTGGAAATTTCACATAGAATATATATCATTTTGTTGATCTTGAGTCACACCGAGCAAAGAAATATCTCAACAACAAGGAAATAATAGAGGAACAAGGGTATTATGAGCTCATTTGCTCCCCAAGCAGTTCCGTGCAGCCAATGAGACTACGTCCATTCGATTCCTTAGAAATTTTCCTTCAAGTAAAGGTACCATTTACAGAAATCGTTCCACTCCGAGCAGAGATATAGAATTCTTTCGCGTTTCGGGCACTTTTTTTTCCCACTGTGCGCTGGTCAAGTGATTTGCAAACACAAAACATGGTAGTTTTCGGCAGTTTACACTGAAAGAAAAGTGTCCGAAATTTAACGAGGACAGGCTTTAAAAGCATCCCTAGATCGAATCAGGAACTGATAACATTTTTTATGCTTGGAAGATAAAAACGCTTGAACAAATTCTATCGGATAGGAGAACTCTTCCTCTTCAAATTCAATTATTCAATTATTGAGGAGGACTAATGAGGTGTGGTTTCAATGCCGCGAAATTTGTGTAATTGTTTACGTTTGTCAGTTTGCCCCTAATGGAAAATCTTTGTTGATTTCTCAAGCAGTGTTACCTGTACCTCTGGAGAAAATAGAAGAAGCAAAAAAGTAATCCAGAACATTAAAAACGTAAACCTGTTTTCTTGTAAGATGTCGTCCTACACAAGAAGTAAGATAGAGGGTGTTAAAATCTTGTGGGATATGGATAAAACCATACATAGAACGCCATGGTGAAGCCATTTAGATCACTCCAAAATTCAAATCATAGATCTATAGCAATTGCTGATCAAGGTTGGAGATACCCTTATTATCGAGGTTTGTATCAAAATACACGTGCTTTATTTAGATTCTTCTGCTTCATCCATACAATCTTGATCAAATTTAATTTAATTTGGCAATATTTTTGCAACACTAAATGAATGTTGAATGAATTAGAGGAATGCAGGGAATTTAAAAGTTTCCATACACCTATGAACTGTGTAGTCAATTTATAAATCTTCAATCCACCAACGCGGCAATTCGACCAGATTATAACTTCAACTGAAGCCTTTCAAGCTTTTAATACTGTCCAGTGTGCTAGTGGCGGCGGAAAGTTTTCCTCGTTTTATTGCATGTTTCATTTTATGTTGCAGTTAACTTTCCTGTTATCATCATCTTCACCGTCATCGTCATTATGATCATTAATATAATAGCGGTAGATTCCCCTTATTTGTTTTGTTAGTACGTTTGGATGTATGGTAGGGAGTGTTGGTGATGGCATGATGGTGAGAAAGTGCACAGAGCCCAGCAACTTTGTTTCCTCCTCACAAGGAAAAAGCTCCGCGCAAAGTGAGATATACCTACCTACCAACAGTAAGCGTCGTTGTTGAACACATGTTAGTTAAATGTAAATAAAATAAACAACAAATTCGTCCCACAACAAGACCTTGTTGCTATGAGAGAGGGAGAAGGAGAGAAAAAGAAAAGCTGTGTGATAAGGAAGTAATGGCAAACGAATAAAGGGAAGAAAATATAAATTCAACAGCATTTCTTCTTCGGCATGAAGTTTAATTGGTTAAACTTTTCTTAAACGGTGTGATGGAATGATGAAAATACATTGCATTCAAGTTTCTCAATTGCAGTAGTGTTTTGAGAAAAGAAACCGTTTAATAGCTTCATCATCTTCTTCAAGGTTTTTACGATTCTTCAGGGGGTATTTTACCGGTTCTTAAGAAGTTTCCAAAGTTATCAACTTAGTGCTCAATCCCAGCAGTAATATCGCTATACTAAACCATTGAAGAATGTCGGAGGAAATTGAAACGAACAAAATATTAACTGTGTTCCTATATTTTTGACTGATCCTCATATTATTGAAAAGTTTCCTAAATATTCCATCCAAAAATCAATAAGCACTTCATTGGAGTATTGGACCATTTATTCTAACGTATGCGTAGACTGCACACGTGTAAACAGTCGACATTATTCCTGACTTATTTGAATTAGTTAAAAATAAAAACATTCATAATGGAACACGATAAACAGTGCAAACCATATTTTTCATTCACGAACACCTGGAACAGGGTGCAATAGAGCCTCACAAGTTCCTATCTCAAATGTTGGATCAACTATTTTTAATAGTCGTTTTGACCATGGTCATAGTTGGTTTAAAATCGCTATACTGCAATATTCAGAGACGAATTTTATAGTCAATTTTACCATTATTGGGGGTTAAATAATGGTAAAATTGACTATCAAATTCGTCTCTGTGTATGATTACAATTACAAGAAACGGCCACCTGAAACATGGTTAGGCTGAATGGCGTAGCCTGAGTAAGTTTGTCAATTTGACAATAGGAAAGTGACGGGGTGTGAACATAGACAAACTCTAAAACCAGTAGATCCCATACAAATACTAGCACTAGCAAAAAAATTTACTTTTTCTTATTAGTAAAAGAGGGATGCCAATTACTCGTGGCTAGCTCGAGGTTAATGGGACACATTTTCGTTTGGAAAGGGCTAGGTAGGTAACTTATTTAAGCCATTATTTGCTGCTTTTGGTTGCGACATCTACCAAATCCTCGATCCCTGTAGTCCCTTTCAGAAACTAAGCCGCAGATGGGTGACCACAGTTTGCTGGACAGGTACAAGTAGCACGGAAACAAAAGGATAGTATAACTGGGACACAATGGCAGGGAATTTACTAGAGTGGAAGGAAGGGGGGTGATGAAGTTACACTCTTAGATCAGACAAACAAAGGAATTCGTAAGTCGCTTGCATGTAGGGAAGATTACGCATTCCCAACACATCTCTTATCTCGCGGAAGGGTTGTCTACCTCGGGCCACTAGGGTATCCAATAGTCGTGTCCTGGAGGCATCATTATCCGGGCAATGCCAAACTGCGTGAGCGATGTCATCATAACCGGTTCCGCACCTACATAAATTGCTATCGACGAGGTTAATTCTGTAGAGATGTGCGTCTAGCGAGTAGTGGTTGGACATAAGTCTTGACATCACACGAATGAAACCGCGACTTACATCCAGACCTTTGAACCACGATCTCGACGAAACATTTGGAATAATGGAATGTAACCACCGCCCAAGAGAATTACTTGTCCAATCGTTTTGCCAACTTTGAAGAGAACTCTGACGTACTAATGGGAAAAATTCATCATGTGAAATTCTTCTTTCAAAAATCTCGCCTTCTTGTGCGCCCACCTTTGCTAGAGAGTCCGCCATGTCATTGCCTGGAATTGAGCAATGTGAGAGGACCCATACAAAGGTAATCTTAAATGATCTTTGGACCAACACACACATCTGCTCCCTTATTTGTGCAAGGAGGATACTATATTATTATATACGTAATGTTTCTCTTCGGTAACAAACCAGTAGATATCAGATATAATTTTGACATAAATATATTATAGTCCCTTACACACAAATTCATATAATCGGGATATGGGACGGACCACCAGGACACCAGAATAAAGCAAATTGGATGAGGAGAGTGAGAATACCCGCTATATGTAGCTAACTATTTGCAGATAGAGGGCGGGTTCTTGCATCATACACTCAGGCTGTGTTCCAATTCGCGAATTAATTTTAATTTTACTTAAACTTGACAGATGCAAAATAATCGATTAATCGATCTAAATCCCTATGTTATTGATCAACACACTTTCGATAAGGTGTCTGTCAAAATTGAGTTGCCGTCTGTCAGAAATAAGTCAGCTCGAGAAGCAGACTTAATCGATTATTTTTCATCTGTCAAGTTTAAGTAAAAATTAAAATTGATTCGCGAATTGGAACACAGCCTCAGTAGCAAAAAAAAAAGCCGAGCAAAATTTTGCTTCCAAAATACGCGTTGTTCAACCTTCTGTAACTTTGTCAATTATCAATATATTTGGCTAAAATTTTGACAACACTATAACTAATGTATACACCTTATGTGACCAAAATTTTATGTTGATGAAGTTTATAAATTTGAAGTTATCATAACATATGTGAAAAAAGTCTATTTTGACATACCAATTTCAAAAATCCGTATTTCTATGAAAAATTTAGGTAGGAGATTAAAAATTTCTCCATGGCCTCAAATAATACAGAAATTATTGTGGACAAAATTTGAACTGTTTTAATAAAGTGGTTTGGACTACAGCTGGCGTCAAAGTTGATGCTCCAACATGAGTATTTCTCGCTTTCACTCGATATTTACCTTGTTGAACTATCGGTGCAAAAACAAAGCTGAGGCATTGTCATCATACAGGTAAGGGCCGAGTGAATAAGATGAATTCACTTTTTTTCACAATTCAGAGGCCGGCGTGGCCTCTGCTGTACACAGAAGTTGTCTCCATTCTATTCGGTCCATGGGTGTCACTCGCCAGCCTCGCTGTCTGCGGAGGGTCCGCAGGTCGCCTTCTACTTGATCGATCCACCTTGCTCGTTGCGCGCCTCTTCTTCTTGTACCTGTCGGTTCGTTATCGAGAACCATTTTCACAGGGCTGTCGTCCGACATTCTTACGACATGCCCAGCCCATCGTAGTCGACCGATTTATGCGTTGTGTACGATGGGAGATTCTCCCAGCAATTGGTGCAATTCGTGGTTCATTCGCCTCCTCCACGTTCCGTCTTCCATCTGCACTCCATCGTAGATGGTACGCAGCACCTTCCGTTCAAAGACTCCAAGAGCGCGTTGGTCCTCCACTAGCAATGTCCATGTTTCGTGGCCGTAGAGAACTACCGGTCTAATTAATGTCTAGTAGATGGTCATCTTTATGGTTCGGCGGACTTTGCTCGATCTTAGCGTCCTTTGGAGTCCAAAGTAGGCACGATTGCCAGCCATAATGCGCCTTTTTATTTCTCTGCTGGTGTCGTTATTGGCGGTCACCAATGAGCCCAGATACACGAATTCGTCTACTACCTCGATTTCATCATCGTCGATCAGAACTCGTGGTAGGAGGCTAACATTGTCTTCTCGTGAGCCTCTTCCCTCCATGTATTTTGTTTTCAACGCATTAATCACAAGCCCAATCCTACCAGCTTCAGTCTTAAGTCTGATGTACGTTTCCGCCATCGTCTCAAAGTTACGTGCTACGATATCAACGTCGTCGGCGAAGCCAAATAGTTGGACAGACTTCCTGAATATCGTGCCACTCGTGTATATCCCAGCTCTTCGAATTACACCCTCCAGTGCAATGTTAAACAACAAGCACGATTGATTTTGGTTACTTCTCCAAATTCTGGAAATTTCACGAAGTAAAACGGGGTTTGTAAGCTTAACCGGATGATTAAAAAATTTAGCAAATATATGTACCGAGTCAGTCGAACAACAAATGCCAGGGTGCATCAAATAGTTTTATTAAATGTGAGTGAGATTGATTTAATAAGAATTTGAGATTGGGAAACTAGGAGAATTTAAAATTTCCCAATCCCTAGTTTCCCAATCACAATCGTTCTAATAATACGCTCAAAAAAGTTTTTTTTTTAAATAGTGTTTAAATTAAAATAAAAAAGTGAAAGTGAAGAATTTGAGGCAATAATATTTGTTGATCAATAACAACCTTTGTGTTTTCAAAGATTTACTAGGCAAACCACAAGCAGGGCAGAGTTGATCAGGATTCTCTCTATCCCTTGAGCCGATCCTAAATAATCCTAAAGAATATAAAAATGAAGAAGAGACAGAAGATATTAGTATTTCATGACTTGCAGGGTAGATGAGAGAGATTATTGGTGTTATTCTCACAACAACCTCTTTGACTAAGAATTTCAAATCCTTCTGATCTAACCGAACATAATCAGCACCAACCAGACACCGTGTATGTACTCGGCACTAACTACTAGCAAACATTGAACAACAAATAAACAAAAGATTTTAATATAAAAACAATGACCCTATGATGAGGAATATGACTATTGTGATCACTTTTACTAATATTTCCGATAAAAAACCACATGGAAATGTCTTTTCTACTACCTCACATTGTGTTTCCTAAACGAACCATCTGCATCCTATTTGCTAATATCCACAGGCGGTTAACATTTGTTTAAAATTATTCGTAAATGAGTAGGGAAAGGAGGGTAACCATTACATAGTTTGATCTATTTCCAACGGTCATTTTGGATCGATGCGTTGGGTAGTCGACATACGGTAGATAACGAACAGCTAAAATGGTTGTGTATCTAGTGGGTGGCTGGATGCACTGAATCCGAACGGGGTGGAAATGGAAAAAAGCTAAAGGGAGAAAGTTCGTGTCTTCGGGATGATGGTGATGGTGAAAACGAATGCCAGTCAGTGGAGTTCGAGAATCCAACCTATCAACTGGCTTTAAGAGGTCGCTAAATTAAAAAAAAAAATACGAACGGAGAAAAGTACAGCCGAGTTAGGTCGTGGTCAGATCGTTTTGGCGGAACTTGACCCTCACGACTGTTGCAAGTTTTCAAGCCGCCGAGCCACCGCGTGACCAAATGGTACGGCGAGATCCATCACACCGGGTTGTTGGGGACATCACCGAAAAAGCCAGCACACACCAGACTCCCACGAGGGGTCATCGACGGTGGTCGCTCGTCGCCATCTTCGTGCAACGTCCGATTGCCGCATGGTCATCATAAAATTTTGTGCCAGATCACGCCGTAGACCTCACTTACGCCCACCTGACGTCCCCGATATTGTTTGCCGTAATACCGTCCACCAACACCGGCACCAACCTCACGTACGAGCACATAGCCAGCTGCACGTCATCGAGTCCATCCTCCACTCCCTTCCGAACGGTCACCGTTGCGAAGAGCCGAAGCCCATACCGGCGCCGTCAGTCATCAGCGTATCCACATCACCACCACTTACACCGTCGTAGCCGCCATTGCCAGGTTCGACGAATAAATGAATTTGTAAAGTCAACCGTGAGTATTCGATAAAGTATAGGTTTCCGTACTCCGAAAATTCCCCCACGTCCGTACGCCATGAGACCTTCCGTCTGGATGTTCCGGAGAAGTTCCGGAAGAAGAAGCTCGATAAATTCGCCATGAAGTACTTGGTGTGGCAGGCGTGGGTGTGGCAAATTCAGCAAGCCGTACATAACGAGCGCTCCAGAAGCACCTGCTGCCCTTCCTCCTATTTCACGAAGGTGACACTCTGTTTTGGCCGGATCTGCCATCGTGCCACTACGCAAAACCGTTGATGGAGTGGTACGAAGCTATCGATGTTATTTTTGTGCCGAAGGGGGGCAAATCCGCCAAAATCATCAGAACTTGACCCACTAGAACTAGAGGAATGTCTTCAAAATCGACAAGGTTTGAAGAAAGAGTGCATGAAAGTGTGAAGAAAGATGGCGCAAATGTTGCATAGGATTTGATGGGTCCAAGATGCGAGCATTTGGCTTATGAGAGGGGGTTGAATAAAGCAGTCCTGCCAAAAAATAGCTCATATGTGTTTATTTATTCCCTGAGAGGTTTTAATACATCCGACTACAAACGAAACTTTGGTGATTGTTGTAGTCTGTTGCATTTTTTTTTTCAAGCACAACTTTTATAAAAAAATTATACTCATTTTGAACTGTCAGATCATTCCTCAAATCAAAACAATCACCTCTATCGAAAATTGTGCAATTACTTCAGCCATTATACCATGAGAAAATCAGGTATACTGGTTAACCAAATGGATAATCAACAACACAAGTTGCCACGAAAATGAAAAGTGTACTTTTAGTCATATCACACCTAACGGGGTTGTGGTAGTAGGTCGCCTCTCCACGGTGCACTCTGGAAATGTTAAAATCCATTTAACGGCTAAACAAACAACATACGGCGCAGGATCCGGCAGGAAGTCGTACGCGGTCGTGATATGGGGAACAGGGACGGCCCTGGGTAGTGCTACACTCCCAGACGTTCCAACCCCGGTCCTGACCCTGGCTTTTTCGATCGGAGGAGGGACCATACAATGCGAGGTTCGGCAGCTACCGTAAGTGGATGGGCCACCAGATGTCCCAAACCCTGCTTGGATCCAGAGCATCTCGTCAGGTCGGCGAAGAGAACTGCAGCACACTAGCCCCCTCTTTAAAGTACTACTGTAAGGTGGTTCCAGGGAAGGCCGGGGCTCAAGGCACGGGTGGGTTTTTAGTGGGTCGAGGAGTTGGCGCCCTTGTCGGCACACCCTGACTTCTTCAGTAGTCTGTTTGCAGATTTTCCATCCCGCTTAAAAAAACACCTGAAGTCCCAAGCATCCAAGAGTATAAATTTTACTTGAGATGAAAACTTATCCGTACACATTTAGTGAAAATTTAGTTTCGTGGAACTTGCAACGGCGAAAATGCCGAATATAAATGTTTTTTTTTTGAGTTAGTTTGAAGTACTTTTTGAGCTGAATATCATTCTCTACAACCTCTTGAACAAACCGTTCATGAACTTTAAAGTTTTTGATAAGAATGTTTAAAGAAGAAAATTTAAAGAAGTTGATAAGAATGCTGCTGGAAGATTAAACGTGCAATACGAACTAGAAAGTTCGGTTAAGAAGCGAAATAAATAAGCAGAATATGTGTGATACTTTCACTACTGGCCAAATTTTTGGTCTGAAAATAACAAGCTGATATCATATAAGTAACAAGTTCTGTTATCCCAGTTATCGGTTTGATTTCCGCTGTTATCGTATAACAAAATTAGTTATCACCATTGGCAAATTTTGTTATCATATGTTATCATTTTGAACACACTATTTTTTATGAACGTTATAAGTTGAATTGTAAAACTAAAAATATTTCCAGCATATTTGAACAAGAAATTTTGCTTTAAATCAAAATATTTTTTTCAGTTATTAGCATGAGAATTTGATTTCAAATTGATAACATAATTTGAAACTATTTTAATAAATTTGCGTACAAAACAGGATTTGTTATCAAGTTGTTCGCAGTGAAAACAAAATAAGTTATTATTATGATATTCAACGATTTTTTTTTATTCTTTCTGTTATTTTGGCTGTTTATTCAGCCTCAATGATAACATATTCAGTTATTAAAAAAAGATAACCTGGTATACCTGTTGGAACTTGTTATCAATTTGGTATAATCCTTTGCTCGGGATGCATGTCTACAGCATTAGATAAGCCCTCTCACCATCGACAAGGTGAAAAATTTTACCTTTGAGAGGGTGTCAAGCGTGGTAAGATGAACCGGGACCAACGGCTTTACTTCCCTTCCGAAGGAAGACGTGACCAAGATTTTTTCGCCTCAGAAAAACCACCGACGCCGACTGGGATTGAACCCAGACCCACTGGGGTGCCAAGTAGCAATCACGCTTACCACTGCACCACCGACGCCGGTTAATGCATCGATGTAGAATGAGAGGAAATTCCACGTGTTCATTCAAACTCATCATTTAGTGCATTACAATGATATAAAGAAGAAGGTATTTTAAATCCTAGTACAAATATTCTACGAAGCAACAGGTTAGGTGAACATAAGGTTTAACTGGATACTCAAAGTATTCCATTTTAACTACACCTCACTAAACGGACTAAAACGTAGATACCATCAATTGTTTGAAGGTAGATTCAATCTCATATTCCATTGATGTTCTTATACATATGTTCACATACAAGCAACCACAATCAGCCACAGAACCCGAATGTGCTATTTATTATCCCTCACTCTGGCTACTCTGCAGCCTATATACAAAACGGATAATAAATCTTAATGAAGGAAAACATAAATCAATTTATCAAAATTTGACGTTGTGCTGCTATCTGCCTTGACAAAATAATTAACTAATAAAATATGAATATAATTTATTTAGCACAGGGTAGCACTGAGGCAGCATCGCGGTACGTATTGATTTCATAGGATGATTCACCTCACATTGCAGATAAATTCCAAAACAACAGAACGAGCATTGCGCCCTGTACATGTTTCCACTCTGTACTGAGCTCTGCCATAAATATTGCCTCAGTTTTCAAAATAGTCGACTGAAATACCAATCAACCGAATCACCTTGTACTTTTTTGCTGTGGCCTTCGAACGAAACAAGCTTGTATAGCAGCAGCCGTTCAGAAGATTTGAGAAAGAATATTTGCTTTTAGCTGTGTGTTGGAAAAGTGTATTTAATGCAAATTTTATTATTCCCTCCTACACGATAAACGGCGAGAAGAGTTTTGTTAGAGCTAACTTAGAACGTTGTCTTATGGAAAGTGACTATTCTGTTGGAAATACGCGCAATAATCAAAGCAAGTTGTATTGCCTTTCCCTTCCTCAATGCGCTTATCTTTGTTTCGTCATTTGAAACTGTTAAGATGCTGGCCACGCGTCTGTCTGTAGTTGCCGTTGCTTAAAATTAGGTCGATCTGCTATAATTGTACTTGTGCGCTTGTTTGTATGTGAATGTGCGTGCTCCATTATTTCATTGTTGCCGTCATTGTGTATTCGCGCGCTGAGCATGAATAATGAATCGTGTTTGATAATGATAATTAAATTAATTAAGCTAAATTGAGCTGTAATAATAATAATTTTCTTCGTCATCTTTCTCGTGCTGTTGGCTCTCGGGCACTGCTGGAGCCAAAGAAGACTACGTTTGTCACGCGCCAACTAAGGAGTGATCCAAAGGAAAAGCAATATCGGTTGATTACACCTGATGCCAATATAATGTTTTATTTTCAGAGTAGGATCATTTGAGTTATCAAATTGAGTACTTGAGCTTGGCTTTGTGCTGATCGGAGTGAGTGACCGGGAACGTTGGTACTAGCTAAGCAAAAATAAAAATGATGACTGCGGGTAAATGATAACTAATAATTGTCGTGCAGAGCGACTAAAGGCTTTTCAGCCCTCCTTAATGTGTGTACATCAGAGTCGATAGTTGCCATTTTTTTTTCAAACAACTTACTGCAAAGGTTTATTGATTTAGATAGGGTATGTGTCCCTTGACTCAGCCTAATATGAAACAATCGATTATATTTTTCATTGTAACTCATAAAGTATTTGAACTGGAAACAACATTTAGCTAGCTATACACTTCCTAAGATATGTTTCATAAGCCATGTGGTAGTATGTATCACGAAAAGCTACACAACTCGTTTTATAAAGTCAGAATCTTTCGAGGGATATGGATGTAATGTCAGTCTATGGGTACCAAATTGGGTCTAATCATGGATGCAAGTTCGTCCCATTCGATTGATCTTTTGGAAAATGCCATCTTCGTACGGGTTTCTTCCTGATTTATTGATTCATGGCGTTCCCAGCTGTATTCGCTCTACCCAACAAACAATTTTACAAATCAAATTATACTTAAACTGCTAAGAAACACTTGAGTGATTATTACATATCATTTTTATTCATTCGACAATCAAAACATTATAATTCACTCTACACAGAATTTGTTCCCTTAATTTGTGTTAAGATGAGCCATATGAACAACATTCAACCGGAACTCAGACATTTGTATTTTAAATGTTACCAATAACAACATGTTTACTACGCTTTCCATGCAACAGGCCATATTTGGGAACCTAGAAAAAAATATGTCTTTAACATTGGGTCTACCGTTTGCTTGTTAAATCATTGTTATTTTACCAATGTGACCTGTAAGGTTATAACGTGTGACTATATTCTGTACATCTTGGCTATATTATTCGGTTTATAGGTTCAATTTCGGCAAATTTAGATCATTCGAAGATCGTATAGATAATCTGTTCAGCTTAACCAGTAAAGTCATGGTGTCCAAAAAGTCAAGAAAATTGAAAACTATGCGGAAGTGAACTACTAGAAATTGACTAATTATGTCTCAACTGCTTTGAAATAAAATGGTCATGCTGATAGCAACATGATTTTGTTGATTATCGAAGAAATAATGACATATTTGGTACATAGGCCGAATCAAGGAGCTAGGCTAACATTACATCCCGTTACCCTATTTATCGGCAAGGATGCCATGATTTTGGATGGAATTATGAGTTTGCTCCATTTACTTAAGCATTTTATCATTGTTTTTCGCCATTTTTGTTAACATTCCGCAGAAGGGGTTACCTCAGTTAATCATAGTAAATTATTTGTTTTTTTAGTTCTAACTTTTGTCCATGCTCCATTTCATCAGATTGCCTCGGACTCACTTTCAGGGTTTTGAATGAATCGAGTAAACTAAGTTTATTCACACTGAATTTTGTGAAATGAATGCAGTGCGTACCAGCCAATCACTGTTCCTCTTATATTACATACGCACACGGTGGTGTTGCTGCTAAAGAGGGTTCGAAGCATTAGTTTACCTCCACATGAAAGAAAAAGCGTACACTGAAAGCTTTGAATTCATCTTCTTTAATCACGTTTCTTCTCACAAGTAAGAATTTTAAGTCAATTAAACAGATATGATAATCATCCATGCAACGATAAGCACCATAACGCATATCTTTTTTTTTTCAACAAAATTTCCGTATCTCTTTGTAACGTTTCAGTACAATACACGAATGTTCTTTTTAAACATACAAAAGCCTCTTTCTTTTGACAGCGCATGTGGTATTGATACGAAGCTAGCTTTACAAATAATGAAAATCAATTTAGGTGCAGACCAGTGCAGTGAGTTAAACGACCGATTTCGTTGTATGAAGTAAATTATATTCTCAGAGCATACTTATTTTATTTCGCCCCTAAATTTGCATGCCCGTACTTTTACCTTAACATCACCCATGAGGTTTTGTATAACATCAAATTCGACTTTGCACTGTCTACTCAACGATGTTTACGAATAATTTGCTTCACGAAGGTCCACTTATGGGTGTCCAACATCAAATTGCATCAGGGAAAAAACGCTGTAAAAAATTTCTTAGCAGACCGATCGTTTTCAAACTTTCAGATAATACAATGTTACCTATTAGTGAGCTTTCAGCATATATATTTCATTTAATTTCAATAACATAATCATATGCTCGCACCTTACAACATTTGAAGAGTGGCACGAATCTAGATCCGGCCAGAAGATCGTAGGGACCTCGTATTGCTTCAACAGAAGCGGCAGACGCTTCTATAGACACTCCTTGAGGTAGATCTCCCCGTTTACAGAACCGGTAACATTGTAGATTCCGGTAGTCACGATCGGTGCACTCCGTTTGCATCATAAGCAGATCACTTGCCAAATCATGTATTTCTTGGCAAACTTTGAAAGTTTCTGCTTCCTTACTTCCTCCAGAACATCAAACTTGTGCTGGGCGGTAAAGAACAGTAGCCCCGGAAGCTGCCGGAAGTCCGCTTTAATATAAGTCTCATCATCCCTAATAAGGCAACGAGGCTTCGTCAGCATATAAGTGTACAGTTTTCTAAAG
Organism: Aedes japonicus; assembly: GCA_034211315.2. Lineage (NCBI taxonomy): Eukaryota > Metazoa > Arthropoda > Insecta > Diptera > Culicidae > Aedes > Aedes japonicus. Next base: position 457,867 of record JASCZW010000789.1, on the reverse strand, counting down.
ACTGTATTCGATGAAATTTGGACACACAGAAAAGGTCACCAAAAATTTTACTTAAGCTCGATTCTTTTCAAACTTTCTGGAAATAAAGTACTACTAAATGGTTAGATTTTGACATCATTGGTTTATTGAACCTCTTCTCCCAACCCAAATTCCCGCACCTTAGCCTTGACTCCTTTCATCAAATTTTGGGCAATGATAGAACCGACTTGCTTACTTACTTTTAACCACACTTTCTTTAGTTCAAGTTCATTTTCTATCAGTTTTGGAGTTTTAACGAGCTTTTCTTTCATGATTGCCCAAAATTTTTCAATTGGGCGAAGTTCCGGAGTGTTTGGAGGGTTGACGTCTTTTGGTACAAAAACTACATTATTATCTTTGTACCAGTCTTAGACGGGCCGGGCATAGTGGCAAGATTCCAAATCCGGCCAAAACAGTGTCGGGCCATGAGATCTCAAGAAGGGCAGAAGCCGTTTGTGGCGGCATTCGTCCTTGTAGATTTGTCCGTTGTCGGTCCCAGAGGTGATGAAGGGCTGACTCATTTTGCCACATCCGCAGATCGCTTGCCAGACAAGGAATTTTTTGGTGAATTTCGACAGTTTCTTCTTCCGTACACTCTCCGGAACGGCCAACTTAGATGTGGCGACGTAGTGTTCCAGTTCTAGTATTTGTTTGTTGTCTGCTTTAATGTAGGTCTTATCGTCCATCACAATGCATAACGGTTTTGTGAGTCACTCCCTGTACAGTTTTCTTGCACGAGTTTTGGCCACCGAGTTCTGTTTATCGCTCCGGTTCGGTGCCTTCTGGACCTTGTACACATGTAATCCAGAATTTTTCATTGTTTTGTATGTATGTATGTATGTATGTATGGTAGCCACCATCCCCTCTAGCCCTTGGCTTGGATGCAGCTCCACTTAATAGCAAGATCAAATTGGGCCACCGATCTGAATTCGCACTATCGCTGTATAAAGGGCCAAAAACGGAGGGGTGGACCCGTAAGCAGAGACACTTACACGAAATCCACGGGAAATTAAGAATCTCCTTCCAACGATATCATCCAACAAATCGAATAACACAATTCGCAATACTCATTAAGCTTTCTACAGGATGGCTTGTTAAGAAGGGCGCGTCACTCTCCCTGAAACTGTTGGAGTAGAACTCGCAGCACCACACTCGAATCGGTAGGATAAGAAATGCTACTGTTTGTTCCCTCCTAGATTCAGGCAGTCAATCAAACCATCGTCCAGTTTCAGCTTGAATGATACCCTGGTGCTCCCTCCCAACCCAGTATTTATTATATTTATATAAATATAGATGTAATGTAATAATAATATGTTATATATGATTATATAGTAGAGCAAAAACTTATATAAGGATATTTAGTTAAATTATGTAATAGTTGGAGTTCACGAGCCTATGATAACCATGTTAAACTAAATTAATTAACCTGCTGAAATAATAATATTAAGGCAGTAATAATAATATGCAGCTTCGTACCACTTTGTATCACTGATGGGTGACTGTATCTCTGGAATGTGAAGGTCATCTTGTTATTCATTGAGGTATAAATATCAATAAAGCATTCAATTGTATATAAAACCATAATATTATATTATTACGTATTTAATCATGACATATAGATATGTAACCTTCTGGAATGAAGAGCATTTATTAATTTTGATTATTATTTGATATAATGTAATAAAATAATTATACCGGCCGGATCACCAATCTGAAGCAATTAAAATTTTATTAATTATTTTATTACTTCTTCCATAATATTATATTTATGCTATGCAATTAATAATGATGAACAGCTGTGTTCCTCTGAACCGCTCAAATAGTAGTTGATGATCGTGTACTGAAATGTTAAGGTCATATTACGCCATTTAATGGAAAATATAATGAAGGAATTAAAGGTTGAGTGGTCGAGAGAGTCGTCAACATTTCTATTAATGAAAATATGCTAGAGCTTGTAAAAAACATGCATCATATAATAACACATACTAGTATCTACACATCTATATATATATACATCCATTGCTACTTTCGAGAAGGCCACTCCGACGGTGCTAGATACAGCTGAAAATTGACCCCATTCTTACTGCTGCTTCTACCAGAAGATGATCATCCTATAACCGCAAGACCTCCTCTCCTAAACTGTATGGTACCTGAGAGAAATTTACCTTTCTGGCGTAATAAATGTAATGAAATATACAGAATTAGGCTATGAATAAACAATGTCCTATAAGATAAAATATATAGTGAGGGTATATTGTAATATGAACTGAAAATTACATGTGTGCCGACTGCCGACTGACTGAAATTGTAGACAAACTTCCGCATCCATTATGAACCAAAAAATTTAGACAATATATGACTACCATGAGAAAAAAAAAATTAATATTAAATGTTAAATTATTTTTTAATACCTGATGACCTGGTAGACCTGAAAGATATGATAATGGAAAATTATGACATGATTTACCGGTCGCACCCCTCACTTCGCTATTGTCGGATTGACAACATTGCCCAGGCTACGCCAACCAGCGTCTCCATGTTTCAGCTGGCAGTCTTTGTGATCATATGACTCGTGGAGGCGTGAGGTAGGAACTTGTGAGGACCAGAGGTCGGTCGCACCCTCCTGCCAAGTTGTCAACTCACCATTTGAAGCCCATCCAGAATTTTTCATTGTTTTCTGCACAAATCAAACTGAAACTTTCGCCTTTTTCGCAACATCCCTGATCGAAATGTTGGGATAACGCTTAAATTGGTTCAATACCATCCTGGCCTTCTCCGGATTGGATGTACCACGTTTTTTGCCACTACTATTTTTCCGCTTGGTTGTCTTACGGTCCTTGAACGTTTTGATCACATGAGATACGGTTGAATGTGCGATTCCGAGCTGTTTTCCGATCCATCGATGAGAAGCGTAGGGGGTTTCGAAGTGAGTGCCCAAAATTTGTTGGCGCACTATTTCTTCATTCGAAGCCATCACTGAAATCACTCGACCGATTTTCAAGAAACTCATTACACAATTGACACAACACAATGAAATACATTCAGTTAAAATTTTTACCCACACGCTAAAAAGTTACGAACAATTGCGTGTGTCCAAATTTCATCGAATACAGTCTTTAACCCTTGACCCTCCCACCGTATTTTACCGTTCGTCACGATTGCACTTTGTACGAAAGCATATTGCACTTTCTACGTAAGCAGTCCCTCCCGGTCCTTGTCTCTATGATCGAAAGACTTAGACAGATTCAACTTTTTGGCGACATCACTGACCGGAGCTTTGGGATTCCGCTTAAACGCTTTCACGGTACGCTTGTGAATCTGATCACTAATAGAACATCAATTCTTACCGCAATTCTCCTTCCATTCGATACTCAGAGTTTCATTGTTACGTTTAATCACACGGTCACAGCTGCGTGTCTATTTGGCGAGTTCTTCCGTTCCGTACACGACGACATCCCACCTCCGATGTCGCAGCAATACTTGGAAAGTCTTCCATCGTATAACCTTCGACTTCCTCAAGTCACTTTCAGTGATGACGATATTCTGAAAGCTCTTAGCACTGTCGATTCATCCAAAGGTCCTTGTCCCGATCTCATTCTGCCTGACTATGTCAAACAATGCACTCAGTCACTGTCTGTTCCCGTCATAGCGATTTTGAACAGTCCTTGATCGCAGGAGTACTTCCGGATGCATGGAAGCTGGCATCAATTATTCCAATCCACAAGGCTGGAAACACACATTGCGTGGAGAACTATCGACCGATATCTATTTTGAACTGCCTTACGAAAGTTTTTGAGAGTCTATTGCACGACATGCTGTATCCTGCCCTGCAGCCTGCAATATCTGAACATCAACATGGTTTCGTAAAAAAGCGGTCAACCACGTCGAATCTCATGACTTACACCCACAGTGTGATCAATGAGCTGGAAAAACGATGTCAGGTTGACGAAATCTACGTTGATTTCTCAAAAGTGTTTGACAAGGTGCCTCATGAATTGGCAATTGAAAAATTGAACCGCTTTGGACTACCTTCTTGGATCATTCAGTGGCTAAAATCATATCTGTCTGCACGCAAAGCTTTTGTCAAACTGCACGATGCTGGGTCGAATGTATTTGATATTCCTTCCGGCGCCCCGCAGGGCAGTCATCTTGGTCCCCTGATATTCGTCTTCTTTATGAACGATATGTGCGATAGCTTCAAATCTGGGAAACAGCTCTATGCAGATGACTTAAAGGTGATTCGCGTGATTAAAGTGCTTATGGTGTATTAATAGCTGACATTGAACTTGTTTCAACTTCGTGCGAAATGAACGGAATGCAAATGAATGCGGCGAAATGTAAAGTAATGACGTTCACTCGAAGTCAGGCTAATATATCTTTTGACTAATGGCTAAACAATCTGCCTTTAGAAACAGTCACGTCGATCAAGAACCTTAGCGTCATAATTGATAGTAAATGCTAGGTGCTAGGTTTCCTACGCCGGAACACAGCACATTTTGATGACGTACATGCACTGAAGGCCCTGTTCTGCGTTTTAGTTCGGAATGTACTTGAATATGGAGTGCAAGTTTGGGCTCCATATCATACCGTCCATATCGCTCGTATTGAGAGAGTCCAGAAGCGCTTCATAAGGTATGCTCTACGCAACCTGCTATGGAACGACCCGGTGAAGCTATCGCCATATGAACATCGATGCGCACTCCTCGATTTACAACCCCTGTCGAGTCGTCGAGTGATGCTGCAAAGATTGTTCATTTTCGACTTGTTTAAGTGTAACATCGACTGTAGCGGCCTTCTCGAAATGTGAGGTTACCTACTCGTCAGCTCCGAAACCGGCAACTGCTGTGGATCCCCAGCCATCGGACAAATTACGGTCTGAACAACCCACTGGATTTATGTTGTAGACGTTTCAATGAAGTGTGTGATTGTTTCGATTTTAATGTTAGCAAAGCAGTTTTTAAATTTAAGATTAAGAGTGTTGATTAACCAGTCTGTGCGATTTTTGTGTCGAAGATGTTGTCAAATATAGTAAATAAATAGATTCACCTCTGACTGCACGATTTCGAGTTGTTTTTCGATTTCCCAACCGCTTTTCGTTTCGGTCGCAATAGCGGTGTTTTCCGATTTCCCGATGAGACAATTGAGGTTTTCCAGGTGCTTGCGCAAAGTTAATTCGCGACGTTGCTTTTCGGATGACGCCATTTTTTCCAACGAAAAATTGACAGCGAAAAAAAAACAACAACAACAAACACTCTTAACTACTTATACCCAATTTTTCGAGAGAAAATACCCAAAGCGTAATTTTCAGCGTTTTTTCGTGATGCAATTTGATGAGGGACACCCTTTACTTCTCGATCGATTGCAACATTAAGATCTTTCACTGCTATGTTGACATTATTTGCCTTCCACACCATTGACCAGGTTTGAAGCCGAATCCAGCCAGAAAATCGTATGAGCTTTGTGAGATTCAGAAAAGGGAGTATTTGCTTTTGAAGACATTCGTCTAAATGCACCTCTTCATTCATGTCATTCGTTATCTTGTCCGCCTTTGGCATGGTTAAACATATCACTTGCCGAATCTTCAATTTCTTAGCAAATTTTAACAATTTCTGCTTCCTGAAGTTTTCTGGAATAAGGAACGTCCATTAATTACGTCACTCAAAAAATGACGGCTCTAGGCAATGTAATTAACAAACTTTGAGAATCAATAAAATTACGGAAGAATTTGAAGCTGGCAAAAACGTCGTCACCAAAGCAAAAGAGATACACGATAAAGGACTTCCGTCGAAAGTTCGCTCATCTGCCACAGCTTTAAATGATCAAACAAAAGAGGCAGCACTCCAATTTTATGAACATGATGATGTAAGTCGTGCCATGCTCTGCTCAAAAAGATTATGTGTCTATACAAATGGATGGCAAACCACAAGTCATTTAAAAAAGATCGCGTTTGATGACTTTAAAAGCAACGTGCATACGTTTCTATGAGATCCACAGCACTTTGAAAATAATTTGCGCCAAGTAGTGTAAGTTTTCAACCAACTCAGGAACCCACAACGATTGCGTGTGCACTCTACATGAAAATGTAAATTCAATTTCACATCACACATTTCTATCGATTAAAAAACGTTCACTAATAGCCTACTTCGTGAAAGTAAGACAACAAACTGCTATCTACGGCGTTGTGCCGTTATGCAAATAGTTCGAGGAAGAATGTTTAAAACAGATAACATTTGAACTGTAAGCTACAACCGATAGATGTGATCTAGAGACGATTGTAAAATCAGCAAAGAAGTTTATTATATATATATATATATATATATATATATATATATATATATATATATATATATATATATTATATATATATATATTTAAATATTTATATATATATATATATATATATATATATATATATATATATATATATATATATATATATATATATATTTCACTAATTTAAAACCGCATGATTTTACAAAAACACAACAATGCATCTTCTTAATAATTTTCTGATTTTCTGAAAACTACAGCTTGATGACAGGTGGATGAAGTTCAAGCTCATCATTGGAATGTGCAACCAGCTACAGTTCATCCTTAGTGAAATATTTTATAGAGCAAACTTCTCCTACGCTGCTTCTCGCTGTGCCTGGTCTTCAGCCTAAACAACCAGACCCATACTCCACCAGCTCTCAGTTCAACGCTTCCTCTGCTCTGTACTTCTCCAAGTCTTACCGTTTCGCGTTTAAAATTGTGTCCACGTCGACTCGAGACGGCTTTCAAAAAGGTCACGTCTTCGACCCAAGGCTCGAGACGTTACTAGTTCTAGACATTAGGACTCCCACGATGACCGGGAATTAATGGACGGCGGAGTTGGCTTGGCAACCTGGACGATGGTTGGGAGCTTGACCGACTGGTCGCCACCGTATTTACCGCCCAGGATAATCGCGAGGCTACCCGGTATAACAGGAATTGGGCTGCACCCGGACCGGATTTCGTGCACAACTACTGGTATATGAAGTTCTCCTCAGTCCATGGACGAATTGCGAAGTGCTTCAATTTGGTAGTAGAGGACCCCCAGCGGATGCCAGAATTCATTATCTACCCCTCTGGTAACCTGATAACCTTTTTTCTTCCCAAGGATCAGAACATAGCTAATCCAGCCAAGTACAAGCCTTTAACATGCCTTCCAAGCCTGTAAAAAGTAATCTCGTCAGTAATCAACCGAAAGGTACAAAACCATTGCGATGCGAACAATACCAAGACCGAATAACAGAAGGGCTGTCGGATAAACACGCAAGGCTGCAAAGATCAGGTCATCATCGATGCAGATATTGTAGGCCAGGCTAGCCAGAAAAGGAGAAACCTGAGCATGGCATACATTGTTACAAGAAGGCGTACGACTCAGTTCCTCACTTGTACCTTATCAAGGCACTGCAGTTGTACAAGGTTGGTGGAATCATCAGGCTATTGCAGCATGCAATGAGCATGTGGAGTACACGTCTTCATGTTACTGACGGAGCACCGGTGTTAAGATCCAGGACTCTCAGCATAAGAAGAGGAATTGTCCAAGGCAGAGCACTCAACCAATGCAACTATGGCTACCATTTGAAGAGTGGAGGAAGAGCTACCAATGTTACCCACGCCTTCTACATGGACGATTTAAAGCTGTTTGCGGAAACAGTTGCAAAGCTGCATCGACTCTTGCAGCTTATAACTGTATTCAGTAACGATATTCGGATGGAGTTCGGAATTGATAAATGTCGAACAGTCAATCTGCTTCGGGGTACAGTATCGGATACCGGCAGTTTTCGCATCAACGAACAGGGGGAGATTCGGAATATGGTTGAGGGCGAGTCCTACAAGTATCTTGGATTCCTGCAATTGAACGGGAACAACCATACGGTCAAGAAGGAGTTGCAGGAAAAGTTCCTATATCGAGTCAACCGTGTTCTGAGGTCGTCCTTGTCGGCCGGCAACAAAGCAAAAAGATAAAGACGAATATCACGATTGCCGTGCCCCTGTTGACCTACAGTTTTGGAGTGATAAAGTGGACCAAAACTGACTGGGAGGCGTTCTCTAAGCATCGCATGAATCATCCAAAGTCGGTCATCGAGAGACTCACCCTGCCACGTACTGAAGGTGGAAGAGGCGTTACCGATATTCAAGCGCTATGTGTTTCCCAGATCCGTCACGAAGTCTACCGTGGTGTTTGTGAAGCAGACGATGGGTTCAGCACCCTCCATCTGGCGCAGGAGGACTATCAGCTGGGCAGCGACCTAAAACCTATCGACGATAAAGTTGCATCGTGGAAGCTGAAGGAACTGCATGGGTCGCATCTCCATCAGTTGGAACATGCGCTTGTCGACAAAGTAGCGTCAAATACGTGGCTGGTGCGAGGTGATCTCTTCTCAGAGACTGAAGGTTTCATGGCAGCCATCCAAGACCGGGTCATTGCAACGAAGAAGTATCGCAGGTACATATTGCATGAAGAAGTAGAAGACCGTTGTAGAAAGTGCAACGCAGTAGGGGAGACGATCGAACATGTTGTTGCTGGCTGCCAAGCTTTGGCAGAAGTAGCGTATCTCGGTCGTCACAACGATGTCGCCAAGATTGTGCACCAACAACTTGCACTGAAGCACAATTTGGTGAACCATTACGTGCCCTACTACACGTACCTGCCAGACCCGGTTCTGGAGAACAGTTGCGTAAAGCTGTACTGGGATCGCAAGATCCTAACGGATGTTTTCATCCATGCCAATCGCCCTGACATTGTGATCTACGACAAAAGGAAGAAAAGTGCAACTCTCATTGATGTCGCTGCACCGCTGGATCGCAACGTCCATCAACGTTCTCTACCAAGATTACGAAATACCACGATTTGGCGGAGGAGTTGAGGCTGATGTGGCAGTTGGAGAATGTCCGTATAGTTCCGGTAATAATCTCGGCGGCCGGTAATAATTTTCCCCGTACCCTTGAAGAGTTGGAGCTGCGAAAGGAACTGGACAATATTCAGGGAGCAGTGATTTTTTGAACCTGTAGTATTGTTCCGCGGTTCCTGAATCACCATAACTAACCCAACCGAAGCAAACAAGTTAGGATGTAAGTTTAAAAAACTAACGAATGCATCCACCGACCCTAATAGTACGTTCACACTACAGCTTAAATTACGTGATATAGAGTATCTAGAAAAAAAAAATTACATGTACATTATTTCCAGTGAAAACTAGATGTATAGTTGCTGATATCAAGATACTCTTTATCACGTAACATAAGCTGTAGTGTGAACGTACTATAACTCCCTTTGGCAACCAGACGCCCGGGGGTAGGTGAAAGTTTCCAGCTATATGCTGAGAAGTGAACAAAAATCGGATAATAATAGTAATAATCGAATATAATAATTATGAATATAATAATTTCTATAGAATAAAACAATACTTTATTAATAATCAGACAAATGTGAAATAACGAATCATCCTTTCAATTTTAATAATATTTTCTTATACAAAGTTTCAAGAGAAACTGAAAAAAGTTCCAATTCATAACTTTCACAGTGTAACTACGCCTATTCCAAATTTATTTGAAAGTTCAATCGTTACGGTATATTTGAAAAGTCCTTGAGAAGTGTTCAAACGTATACGTATAGAAGTGGTCTGTCAAAGGTTTGATTGAACAGGGTTACGAAATTGAGAGCAATGACAAGAAATAACTACAAACAGAATGACATGTTTTCGTTTGCGATCCATTTTCCACTCCCGTTGCTGAGTTCGCGACAAGCACATTTCTCATATCAACAACGAGAAAGAAGAAGAAAAATCGTGCTAAGCAAACAAGTAAACAAATCAGATTAACACCAGCAACAACCTGTAAAGTTTAGTTATCGTGTATTTTACCTCATTCCTGTGCACTTTTTGTTGCTATACATGACTTTACCATACCAACGCTTTCGTGCAGCCATCCACGCTACACACCCAATTCCGTTTGACCCCTCTTGACGATCCAAAAGCAACCCAATTTCCGCCAGTTGCAACAATTTAATGGATCACTCCCCACCTCCAATACCTAGTTAAACCAGAAGACCCCACCCCATCACTTAAACATTTTACTTTAATTGGAAATCCTTTTTCATTATAAAGTTTATTGAATTATATCATACACATAACAAATAATTCAATTTATTTTTTAAGGAATTTATGATTACTTTATTTTTATTAAATTATGTTTGTGTACATATGTATCAAACTCATGCATGTAGTGTGTGAAGTTTCTTGCTAAGGCTACATATGTGTGTTTGTGAGACGTTGTACTCTCAATTTTTGTTTTTCTTGTACTTGGCTATACGAGTGCTGCCAAACATACACTTGCGATGAATCGCGCATACCAAGGCTGTGCCTTCTTTTCTATGCGTTTTGGGTTGTAGTAGTTCGTTGTTTACATTAGATCTACAGACACACCGTCGGTTGCTTAGGTTAGGGGGTGGTAGGGCGGTCGTTTTGACAGTTCTCTTGGCGTTGCCTCTCTTAAGAGCACGACCATGCAATCTCCCCCTCACACAATCCGGTCCACAAGTTAAAACACCAAGTTGGTCGTTTGAAACGTAATCCATCGCATCGTTTACTGATAGAGGTGAACGTCGTAAAATGCCATCTGGAGAAATGAGTTTTAGTGATTCTTGATTCCCTCAGAGCGCGTATTTTATTTTGAACAAACGTATGCCTTGCGAAGATGTGACTTGCCGAATGCAAAAAGTCAATTTAAATGTATTGCGTCTACGAGTTTGAATATACACTTATCTACCTAATATGCATGTTAATCTAGTTTCATATAAGAACTCTAGGGTTTTTTTTTCATTATGGGCGAATCATTAGGGCGAATCTGCAATTGAGAGACTCTCTTTGGTTACTTTCTCTTTCATTCATATTCCATTCAGCGTTACGTTTTTCATTCAACTATTTGTAGAGTATGGTAGCCAGCACTGTTGTGTTTCTATCTGTACTAAAGAATCCCTCAAAAAAATTTCAATGGCGCTGTAATAAATGAAAGAGACTGAGAGAAGAGAGAGCCTCTCATTGTAAGATTCGCCCTTTTGAAAAAAAAATCTTAGAACTATTTGTTGTTTCTGAGGTGACTACGAGCAAAAGCTCGACACAAACAACCATAATGTCAGCCATACGTGGATAAATTGATTTTCACCTTAAATCCTAGTATGCAGCTCAAAAGTAATATGCATTAGGATAGGACAAGAAATGATCAAGAAATGCTTTTACTGTCGGAATTACTTACCTTGTATGCAGCTGAAAAGGAAGGCAAACTTCGTAACGTTAGTAACGCCTGCTCATGTAATCTAAATGGGGCTGTCACTTTTCCTTGCAAAATAATATTCCATTCGATTATTTCGCAAGGAAAACTCACATTCCACCCATACGTGAGCAGTTGTCAAAATTACTTCGGTAGAAATGGCCAAAATTACTTCAGGTCTTTACTTGTCAGCTGCAAACTAGGCTTAACGGCGTAATCAGGAGTTACAAATTCAGTATTATGCTTTGTTTATACTACAGCGTTGTTACTTAATACAATGCTATCTTGATGTCATTTTTCTTGTAGATAATTTTCAAAACACCCTTGTATTATGATACAAGTCTGTAGTCTGAACAAAGCATTACACATTATATTTTGAATCGCGATTTTTTTCAAAAAATCTTATTCTCAAAAAGTTAAGATGGAAATTTAATTCAATCAGCTTTCTCCAACCAAAAGCGTGAAGAAAAGTAACAATATTTTAAAATGTACGTTTGCCCAACTTACCCCTTCAACCATTTAATGGAGAGAGTTCAGAGAGGCTCAATTGCTACCAAGAGAATCGAACTGTGTGTTGCGTATTGTGTAAGCAAATGTGTGTCTCTTTTTCTCCCTCTCCATCTAAACACAAACACGTGAGAAAGACTCACATAAATTCTTGAAAACAAAGATACATAAAATACAAAAAGCAGTATAGAGCATTAAAAATAACATAAATCTCACAGAGCTATTGCCATGGGACTGCAGGGTTAGATGAGTTCGATTGATTTTACTGATGATAATTTAAACTGATATGGAAGCAATAAGTGGGACTGGTAAATCAGTATTAATTTAGTTGTTAGGAACGCCTAGCAACACATGAGCTGTTAGTGGAAAATAATTTGTCTATTCCCTTCTCGCACTACGTGCTGTGCAGTCGCTCAATAAACTGTAATTCTGGTAAACCCTATTCCGTTACTTCAGAATCCCCTTCTGCCCCTCAAGAGGGGCACCGCGAAGGATGTGACCTGCAACATTTCGTTGCTGCGTGGAACATATTTCCATAACTAGGGCTACCGCGTTAGCCTCTAAACTAAGGGCGTTGCGGAAGTTATAACCGGTATAGCTCCGGTAGCAGAAGCCGGAAAAATCAAGTTCATTGAAAAGGACCGAGTCTCGAAAGCGTTGCTCATGGGGTGCCTATCGAACGAGTACCCCAAAATCGTCCGAAAAGGCGACAAACTCCGAGCAGAAAAAATCACATGTGAATACCTAATTTTGATCTTGAGACCTGGCCTTGGTATTGACGAGCACAGTATAAGGGGTTACCCGAGCAGGACCGATTAGCTTGATAACTGGCCTTGGTATTAAGGACCTCAGATTAAGAGGTAAAATACCTGAGGATAATACCATAAAATTGTTCCCACAATGTTATGCGAATACCTAATTGAGGTAAGATAATTCCAAAATAGTACCTCTCAGGTATTCCCAGGTAACCAAAATAACTAGTTTCGTTATTCGAGAGACATTTTTCTTGCAATTCTTAGGTATTTTGCTTAGGTATTTTACCTCTTAATCTGAGCTCTTAAATACCAAGGCCAGTTATTAAGATCAAAATTAGGTATTCATATGTTGTTGTCTCCTGCTCGGGCGGGTACCCGAACATCCTGTCGAAGACAAGTCAGCAGCTTTTTTCAATGATTCGAAGAAGAAATTTAAGAAATTCGAGGTGTCATGACAGTGGATGCCATAGAGAAGATGGGTTATCGACAGCGAGATCGTCAGCGTGAAGCCAATTCAGCGCAGAAGGATGTCGCTAGTTTCATAGCTGATGCAAATGTTGCAAAAAAGGGGCCATAACGTATAGTCTTCAATCTGGATTCCGGGTCTGGAGATCACCTTGTGAGTGACAGGATCGTGTTTGCCATTTTGAGGAAAATGTCAAATCAAATGGAAATCAAGATTTCAAAGGAAGAAGAAGCTATGATTGCTGAGCAGATCGGTGATATCGACGCGAGAAGCTACAAGGGTGTACTTTTAAACATTAAAAATGTGCTCTACGTTCCGGAATCGTGTGTCAAGACGATTGCCAAAGTTTTAATTGACGTGCTGATTTCTTCAAATTTTTAAAAAGGACAGTAAGCTGTTGGCTACAAGACACCTTCGAGGAGGCTTGAACTAACTCGAGCTGTCGCTGGAAGAATCTCAAGCCAACCATTGTGAAGTTGGAATTGGAAATCTATGGCATCGTCGACTTTCGCATATCAGACAACGAGGATTGGAGACCATGACCCGTAAGGAACGCTGAATGGTATAGACGGAAAATCAACCAAGATCGATCTCTGTGATGCAGTAGTATAAACCAAGCAATGCCGGCATCTGTTTAATGGAACGCGTGCTAGGGGCAACCGTTGCTGCAAGTCCCTTCGGAAATAGGCCGGCCCATTTATCCACCGACATGGGTGGTTCTTGCTATATAGTAAGTTTCATCGAGGACCATACTCATTTCGCGATGATCTACTTGCTGAAGCAAAAATTTGATGTGCTGGAGAAGTTTCAAGAATTTGAAACGAATGTTGTGGCCATGTGTAGAAACTCCAAATTAAAGATTACGGTTGATCAACGTAAGGAGTACTGTTCCACAAATCGAAAGCATATTTGCAAAAGAAGAGGGATCCAGTTAGAAACCTTGGTAGAGTCTGAAGTCAATCCGAACCTCGATAGAGAAATTTATCCAATCTAAAGTTCCGAAGATTTTGTGGTCTGAGGTAGCTCTCGCGTGCGTATACATAACTAATCAAAGCCCAACAAATGCACTACTCTTTGGTGTTACACCTGCTGAGATGTCGTTAGGTGTCAAACCGTAACTAGACAAACATCGTGTGGTAACAAATTAATTGACTGTGATGACTGGGCCATGTGAAAAGTGGCTATACGAAACGAGCTGTGTTCCATGGAGAAGAACATGGTTTGGTCATGAATAGGTTGGTCGTGAAGAGATTCTTGCAGAATGCTAGTATCGATTATGAGGACGCATACGCTCCTGTTGCAAGGCTAGCCACTGTTCAGACGGGTTTCGCAGCTGCAGCTCAGCAAGGATTCTTCTTCCACTAAATGAACGTGAAGTCGACGAATTGTGCGTGGCGTTCCTGATAGTGTTACAACTCCTTCGAATACCATGTGCCACTTACTCAAGTATCTGAATGGACTCAAGCAATCGCCTATGCGCTAGAACGAAAAGTTCAATAGCCAGTTACTTGATTTAGGATTCCATCGCTGGAATCACGATTAATGCCTATACACACTTATACAAACTGGAGATGAAATCAAATCTACATCATTTTGTATGTGGATGGTATGTTTATCGTTAGAAGACAAGGAACCGCACCGTGAGCTGTTGGGTTCAATAATGTACTTAATGATGTGCACCAGCCCTGACCTGTGTTTCCTCGTCGGATTTCAGGGCCATTACCAACAAAATCCTACAACAAAACATTGGAAGTGGCTAATACGTGTAGTGAGATATTTGCAAGGGACGAAAGTAAAGCGCTTGAAGTTCGTACGTGACGAATCAGCTGAACCAATGATGGTATATGCCAACGCAGACCGGGTATCTCAGATGCAGAAGATAAGAAGCCACTGAATGGGTTTATGTTTACAGTGTTCGGAAATACTGTGTCATGGTCAAGCAAAAAATCACATTAAAACTAGTTTTTTCTAGTTTAATCTAGTGATGATCCCTGCGTATTCCTTCAATCTTCACTCATTAACTCATTAAGAGAATAAAATTTTGGGTGTTGGACTAATTATTAAGAATATGTGGTGAACGATAGATAATCATATTTGATAAAAAAAATCATCTACGCGTTCATCAAATCTTTTATAAAAACTTTTATGTTTTGTTCACACCCACATATTTTTTTTTCAAAATAACCCAGCAAAGCACAACAAAACAAAGATTCTAGTACGGAAGTGCGCAAGAATGTATTGCACGGTTTTCTTCGAACCAAGGGGCTCTACAACCAACAATATGCAACTAGCGATTTGAAATTGGTTAAGCTTGGGACCGAGCTTGGGACCGATGTTCTAGTACTGACTGAGCCAAGAAAAAAATCTTTTTTGTATGGGACCTACTGGTCTTAGAGTTAGTCTATGCTACAACTGTGAACCAATTTCAAATCGCTAGTTTCATATTGATTGTTGGTTATAGGCAATTAAAATGTCTGTTTACTTGAATACACGTATTTCTGTGATGCTGTTTTTGGAAAAACTTTCAATGTTTTTTAATGATTTTTTTTAACTAGTTTTGTGTTGTTGTCAGGTACGAAGAAGTCTTGCCATACACAAATCTTCAGACAATTCTGTTGTCAAGTGTTGGACGAGTTGGCGTGAAATTGTGATGTGCAATAAACTTAAAATGCAAAAACAAAATGTCATTAATCATGACAATTTTGATTGCCTATTTGTATATAAAAGATATTTAAATTTACATTTTTACTTCAAGGTTGCTCGGATTGAAATCTGTAAACAGAGACAAAAAACAACTGAAAACTTAAAATCAGTATGACCATTTTCGATTTTCGAAAATTTAAATTGTGGCTGGAGCGAGAATCGAACCTTAACTTCGTGTCAATCATCGGCAAAAATAATACTGCCTTTAAACGAGGGTTCCAAACATCATCAATTATTTTTATTTTTGTTGTTTTTTAGAGCATCCGAGAAACAAAACAAAAAACAAACATTAAATTTTGTATATTCAATTGGTGAGATCAATCTGATTATTAATGCTATTCTCAAATAATACTAAATACGTTCCTAGTTTGGAAATTTTACATTTCCAAATCTAGAAGTGTGTTGCAGTACCCATATCCAAATTCTATTGGTAATGTAACCTTGGAATGGGCGTGACTCTCCAGACATTCTGAAATGGTTTGCTCGATCTGCAGTAGTGCTATCACATTCTAGATCCCGTATTAAGACTGCATTCAATGATCACTAAATGGATTGTTGTAAACAGATTTATTCCATAACACCATTGCCGGTCAAGGAGTGTAAGATTGTACACACACACACATAGTGGATGAACACAATGAAATATTTTAAATTAGGTGAAAGTAAACCACACAAATAATAGTTTTTGATAAGAAATTTGGATTATAAGACGATCTTGCATCCGCGAAAAAAACCAACATGGTTCCTATTGACCGACAATCTAAATAAGACATTTGTTTGTTATATACCTTCAAAAATTTAAAAACATACTTTTTTAGGGTGAGAAAACTATCAATGAGTATACATGTAATGTCAACAATAGGCATTGGGTCTTTTCGTGGATACAACTTCGCCTCATCAAGTTTTTTTTATGGAATTTGAAGCTTGTGACCATTTGCTACTTACCTAGGGAGTTTCATAACCGATCTCGATCATCTCGATCAAATTGAGTCAGATTTATGTATTGAGTAGCACAGTTGCCAAGGGAGTTCTGACAAATATCCTGGATTGCTGCCTGGGTAAAAAAAAGTCCGAGAGGTTATGGGCTGGTACCGAAACCGGCAGAGGAACCACTCCATCAAGCAGCAACAGTCTCCACCATCATCGAAGAGCACCGAGGTCTGCCACTGGTTCGTCAGTGAAAGTATACAGGAATAGTGATAGGTTAGAGTGGATTATACGACTTGAATGACATACTCTTTTTTTTCTTTTTTTTTTCTTTCTAAATATCCACTTGTTTTTGGGGAAAGTATTCTGCTTATCTGCAGTGACTGATGTGTTTTGTTTTTGCTGCGTTGTTTCCGCGGAAAACAAAATCAAAAATATATTCGAAATTCAACCTAAACGAACAGTGAAATCATAAAATCTCCACGTGTTTTGTGTGAGATGTAGTGAATTTAATCGAGTCCGTTTAAAAATTTGTGATGGTCGGTAGTTTTTTCTGTGCTTCGCCCCCGAACCCGGAGGAAGAGTTAAAAGCAGCTTAGTTGTATTTATTAGTGCTGTTAGTATTGTGCCACGCAGACATAAATGATTGAATTCGAGTATTTTTCTAGACAAAATAGTCAAAAAGTCGAAAGTAACATTTGTAAACAATAACTTCTAGCGTATTTTTCTGTGATCTGCTTACTCCTACAAACCAAATAGCCGCAGAAACCGATACAGGGAGTTTATACCTTCCCGTCGGTAGTGGATATAGATTTTAGCAACCTGGCATTTTCCGGAAATTTACGTTTTAAGTTATTGTTTACAATTGTTGCTTGCGACCTTTTGACGATTTTGTCTAGTTTTCGGGTTTTTCGCGAGTGACTTGATGATTATAAGCAGTTTAATGTCGATATAGAGTCGCCTCACAGCGAGGGATTTTGATTGTAGGCAGTGTGTGGAGAGAGAAAAATGAAAACCAGTGCAATGTAGAAAACGGTCATTTGCTGGTCAGAAGCAAAAAACGATGCGCGCGTGAGTGACTGCCATATAATTCCAGATGCACTCACTCACCACATGGTGAACAGATGGAAAGCTGTGAAGTTTTTTTTTCGTTGAACAATGATCGTGATTTTTCAAGATAATTTTTTTCTCGGAAATGTTTTTTTTTTCCTGGTACCCTCACATTGCTCAATTCCCGGCAATGAGAAGGCGGACTCTCTAGCAAAGATGGGCGCACAAGAAGGCGAGCTTTTCGAAAGAAGAATGCCACATGCGGATTTTTTCCCATGAGCACGTCAGAATTCTCTTCAAAGTTGAAAAACGATTGGACAAGTAATTTTCTTGTGCGGTGGTTACATTCCATTATTCCAAACGTTTCTTCGAAATTGTGGTTCATAGGTCCGGCGTAAGTAAGCCACGAGTAATTGGGGTGCAATTGTGGTTTTACTATAATCAAAAAATAAAATATTGTTCATAACAATATTGAATATCAGCTGCGTTGCACACGCCTGAGCCCAACAAATCAACGAACTTATTAAAAAAAATGATAGGTTGATTGAATTCAATCAGAACAAGTTCTAAGTGGAATGTTCAGTTTCATATGATTCTAATATTGGAATCAGTATGCGCAGCAATTGAATTCAAACTTTTTACAAATGACATTAATATTGAATCGGCGAAACAGTTGGAATCATTCTCTCAAGAAGTTGACGAAATGATTGTTAACTCCTACAGCCGGAGCTGTCCTATGAGGCAATAGCATTCTAACAAGGGTGAGATTCAGAGCATGAGGGTTTAAGGATACTCTCTCGTGAATTAGATTGGAGTTAGTATAGAAGAGCGCTCAATGAATACAATTATGAGACAAGGAAATCCAAGAGGAAACCTTGGATACAAACGTGCGAAAAAATTGGTAATACGCCAATAGTTACAAGACTACAGAAAACTCATACGGTTCAACTTAGAAACATTGAACTCCAAGGCGGGACTTTTACTAAAACCCCACATGTTACCTTAAGTTTTATGATACTCTCGATACACTCGTTCCTGCTTTTTTGGCCAAATCACGTATTGACATTGATTTGTTCTTCTTGATTAGAGAAACCACTTTCTGCTCCAGTTTCTGCCTCTTCCTGGTAGCTCATCCAAAGAATAGTGTTCCCCAAACTTATTAATGATGGTTCACTCGCATGATGAATTCCAAACCGCTTCGCCAATTTTCGCATATTAATACCCTTTTCACTTAGCCATGTGTCCAGAACCTTAATTTTCACTTCCTTTTCAATACGCGACATTTTGAAAACGCAGAATTTGAACCGCACAAACAAGTAAACAAAAGAAAGCTGAGAACGTATGAGAGTTAAGTTTTTCCTTTATTCTTGGTTTCGCTTTAAAAACGACTATACCACAATAATATTTAAGTCAGAGAAACCCGATAATTTATTAGCACATGCTGGCTTAACTCGTTTTGCGCGTGAGTTTGTAGTTGTTGAGACTTCAGAATTTGGTGAATTACTAAATTTTTGCACGGAAAAATCTGCATTTCTAAATTTATGCTAAATCTGACAAAAATTTACGTGTCACATATATGCCCATTCATTGTACACGTCGTGATGTGTTTTGGCGAATTTGTTTACCTTCTTCCTTGCCTCCTCAGGAACGACAAACCGTGATATGGCAACGTAAAACTCCTGTCCGACAATTTTTTTGTGCCTGTCTTGATGTAAGTCAAGCCGTCCGTCACGACGCAGCACGGCTTCGTTAGACACTATCGGTACAGCTTCCTGACGCAGGTTTTGTCAGCCGTGTTTTGTTTTTCGTTCCGGTTTGGAACCTTCCTGATCTTGTAAGCGTGAATGATTTCGTCACCCGGGACAATGTCGAATGATGGCAGTTCAGGACGGCGAAAATAATTGATTGGCGGATCAGCTCTTGTTCCAAACTATCTCGATAACCTCTTTACAGATTGGGACGCCCTCATTTCAAATAAAAACGAAGTCCTAATCATACGTACAACAATTGAAGCAGAGGCAACGACTGAAGGCGTACAATGTGAAAAAGGTGCCCACCGTAACGGCAAGCAAAATTTTACTGCAAAAAATTGTGCTATGCAGCTTAATTTTTTGCAACCATTTTCTTGTACAAAAATGGACGACGAAACATACGTTCTCGAAGACTTTTAACAGCTTCCGGGTCTGGCTTTTTATACCACCATGAAAAGGAACACCGTTGCCAATTATTTTCGGACAAAGAAGGTTGTACAAATTCCCGAAGATGTACTCGATTTGGCAGGCCATATATAATTGTGGTCGAAAATCTAAAAGTTTCATCCTACCGGCACTTTCAATCAGGATGAGTATGAGAGAGAGAATGTCTGCAAAAGCGGTTGCTGCCCTTTATCAGAAGCCACGACTCTCCAGCTCTGATTTGGCCTCTTGTCACTATGCGAAATTCGTCCTGGAATGGTAGAAGGTGCAAGAGGTCAAATACGTGCCAAAAACAGCCAATCCATCAAACTGTCCAGAACATCGCCCAATAGAGAAGTACTGGGCTCTAGCTAAGTGAAAACTTCTCAAAACTAAGAAGAAAGCAAATGATACCGATGATTTCAAGAGAAGATGGAGAATCGACACGGTGGGCACATCTGAGGATACCCAACGGAATATTAAGGCAGGTGTACCACAGAAAGTTCGAGAATTTTACAGAAAGAAGGATTAAGATGTTAATCAACTGTTTCTAATGTTATAACTCTATTGTTGTGAAATAAACAATCGGTTTTGTTATATTATGCGTAGTTTTTTTCTGCTGTTATTTTGGTATCCGAAATTTAACGTGGACATGTTTTATGTCTCAGTCAAATCTGATCAGAAACCTGGTCCGCACCATTTCCTCTTTACGGCAAGAGGCACACTCTCTACATATTGGTGATCTATCTAGCTAAGTGGGCCTAAAAAATGATCAAGCCGAAAAATAATCGCATGAAAACTTAGTTATTCGTATGCTTCCTTTGGCGAAGATTTTGAACATTTTTCTATTCTAGTTAATCCAAAATTTCATCTCAATTAATCAAATGTCCAATTGACCCCACGTTCTCTCGCAGTCAATTTGAGAAAATCTTTCGTATTACATGCATTTTATCTGATTCCACTGGCATGAAGGCAATCTCATTGGCCGTACATGTCGAAATAATCCGCTCATTACGCATTGTGTTATCTTTTGCCTTCGAGTTCATTATTTGATATTTTCTTCTCTTGGTTTAGTCTACCTCTGGCTTTTATGCTTTCGTTGTGCACTGTTGTATGTATGACTCGTGTTATGTGCACATATATGTATTACGTTTCAAATTAGATACACCGAGACGAAGCATACTTGAACGATTTTCCTCCTCGTAGCCTGTTTTAATGATGTACTAAACTACTTTCTAAAATTATATGTAAAATAAATGTATATTCAGGATGGAGCTCTATGGTAGGAGGTCAATGGTTTCATTCTCTGTGTAGAAAGGGCTCGAGGGAAGTATCAAACAAATGAGAAGATGTTTTATGAAAGGGATAATCTCTTTTCTAGCAATAAATTACTTAATCAACTATTCTGAACTATAATGCAGCGTTGTTCTATCATAAAAGTCATCCCGAAATAACGAATACCAAATTTATTCTGAATTTATTTTTCAGAAACCTAATAAAATTTAACAACCGCATTAAAATTGAACGTTCCCTTTTTAATGGTTATAGTCCAGTTTCCGGGAATGCTTCAACGATAGAGTTTGCAATTCTTCCGGAACCTAGGAGTCGTTATCTCCAAGCCATGCGCGGAACAGTTCAAAATCTCACTTGAATTCGATTTGCTTTCAAATATGGCTGCACATTTTCAATATCTTCCAATTTGGTAGAACTCGTTTCGTTTTGTCTGATGCTGCTAGGAAATGCCACAATTCTCTCCGTTGCAAGCAATACATCAAACTCTGAACGAGCCAACTTCCTTCTGGTTCCAGTTTCGGAGCCATACAAGTCCATTTGACAGTGACAGTGTGTTTCGAATGCTTTTGTATGGGAATACTCAAAAGCGTAATAACGAAAACTTGCTAGAAAGCAGATAGAGACGATTCAACAAACAGAACGAGTGATGTTTATTCATCTGTTCCCATTTATCCTATCGCTGTAGTTAGAGCTCAGAGCCGCTATTTTTAGTCAAACAAAATAATACTATGCCGCTATACAGCATAAGTTTAGACTAATTCTCAGTAATAATTTTGAGAGGAACATTCTAACTGTCATTTCGAGAATTTAGCATTATGTCAACCATCCATCGGCTAGCTTGTCTGATGCAATTTAACTAAAGCCAATCCTGCTTCTCCTTTCCTTGCTCTCACACTCGCTCTTCACTCAATCTAGAGAGCATTATGCTACAATCGTTGGACTGTTTTCTAGGTTAGGTTATGTTTCGATTTGTATTTCTTGTACTCCACTTCGATCATGAGCTGTAGAGGTGGTTGAGTAGCTGAAGTGTAGCGGGCGGGTGAATGCGGCGATATTGTTGGTGCTGACTACTACACTAATGGAAGTTTCGTTGGTAGTGGTACATGGCCGCGGACTCGCGGCTGTGTGCGTCCCTGTTTGCATAATCACGTGTAGGTATATGTTGCCTTATGTTCTCCTCTCCTTTTACATGTTCCGTGGAGCGCGCGAACGTAAACACGTTTCTTTTTCAGATTATTCATTCGCCGAAATCGATGTCGAATGGAAGATATTTCGTTTTGAAGAATACGATCGCGCGCGCTGAAGTTCAACTAGATGTTTCTATTGGTAGTGATGCAGGCAGCTGGAAGTATGAGTATCACGTATCACACTGGGAGAAAACGATGAAATTAGACCAGAATCATCTTCCCGGCAAATAACGCTCGGCAATATATTTTGAAGAACATACCCGAAAAACAAACCTTTATTTATTCCCTGGTGGAAAGAATTTAAAAATATGTTTACTCTCTAATAAGCTCAAGTAGAAAAACCATGTTTGCGGTTCTTGTTGGATTAGTATTGTTCATAACGATTTCTCCAATTTTTCCAACTTCCAACTTCCAACTTCTTCCAACAAATAATTAAAGACAACATTGGCTAGGAAAAAATACTTTCATTTTCTTCAGCGTGTCAACTCATCCATCTTTTAGTTTTGAACGAACCTCGTCAACCTACATTTCCTATGCAAAGCTTTTGAGAAGGTTGAGTTATTTCCATTTCATTCCAATCACCTTTCCATTCACCAGATTGACGAACAAATCTGGAGAAATTGTTCATCTTACAGCTTACCGCTCAAATACCTAAACCATTCATTAGATTAAGCTGAACTAATGAACAGGTCCTGTAAAGCAGCGAAAAATCTTTCGGAATATTTTTCGACAACTTGTTCAAAACGACGTATCTGATTATGAACAAAAAAGTTAACAAATTTCTAACACCGACAAACCGACATGAAACTCAATCTGCATTATTGATCAAGAATCCATAACGACCGATTCAAATGTGCAGCGATCCCATGACATGAACCTTCTCATCAAGTTCCCAAGCGTGTTCGTGGCTTCAATAAACGTTTTCAGCGAACACGAAGATAGATGTCAGCAATATAATTTGAACAGAAATATTAAAACATTTGCTATTGTCATTCATGTCGGTTTGTCGGTGTTTCTAACGTAATCATCTCAAAACTCTCAACAACCCCTAGGAAACTAGCTTCGCCATCATCTTGGGGAAATATTGTTCTTCGTGGTGGTGGTACTAGTTTGCGTGAAGGAGCTACCAACAATCAATATGCTACCAACAATCAATATCGACTAGCGATTTTAAATTGGTTCACTGTTGTAGAACTCCTTGGTCCGAAGTACACCTTGAAGCCCGCACCTTGCTATACATATTTGCGCCTTTGTTTTGATTTGCTGTGTTATTTTGACAGAATATTCGAGGGTGTGTTCGTGTGAGTTCACTCTTAAAGGCGCATTATTAAGCTTGGGACCGAGCTTGGGACCGATGTGCTAGTACTGACTGAGCCAAGAACAAAATCGTATTTTTTCGGGTTTTTCCGGACCTACTAGTCTTAGAGTTAGTCTATGGAGCTACTTTGAAATAGAAAAAGTTGTCGAGATAAGTTCAATATTTGCTAAGCCTACTTTTTTGGGACCTACTAGTCTTAGAGTTAGTCTATGGAGCTAATTTGAAATTGAAAAAGTTGTCGAGATAAGTTCAATATTTGCTAAGCCTAGCTAATCACTTCGAATGCACAATATCTATTTTTTCTTGGCCATGTTTTGTTCACAACTCAATATTGAGTAGACAAATTCGAAATGTTTTGGTACCGTTTATAAAACTGTGATTCAACTTGAAGATGTTGAGCTTTGACTTTTTCTTCTTTCTTTTTACGATTTTAATAGACCCCATATATCCTCATTGCGGCTCATATACATATACTCCTTAGACAGACAAGCCGATCGCTTTTGTGGTTTACAGACCTCGTCAGTCTGTAAATTTCAGACTAAATAGGTTTTGAAATGCATTTCACTTTTTTATATTTTATATTTTTAGAGTGAATAAGTGAAATGTTAGGAATAGAAGGCAACCTGCTGACCCTCCGCAGACAACGAGGCTGGCGAGTGACAGCCATGGACCGAATAGAATGGAGACAACTTCTGTGTACAGCAGAGGCCACGCCGGCCTTAGTCTGATTGGGAAGGTAAGTAAGTGAAATGTTAGCGTAAATTTTCCTTGTTTTCTCGTTATGTAAGGGGCTAGTTTTTCTATTTAGTTCAACCTAAGAACTGAAATTGGCATTCGCCCAGGACAATTTCATTGTTTCATTGTGATTGCAGTCTGTTCTTAGAGAGAGACTCGCACCCAGTTTAAATTTTCACTAACCGTTTGGAGCAAGAATCGTTCTTAGTGAAATTCTGCCTCAATTGAAAGTTTTAAAAGAATCAAACTTTCACCAGCCACACTTAAAAAAAAAAGCTAGGAAGCTTTTGAAGATAAACAAATAATCGGACATTTAAGAGCTTTGATTTGAATTCCTCGCAGGAATATGCTCACGTCACCTAGAAATTTGATATCCCTCTATTGAACGATTTAACAATCAACACCAACCTACCAAATATGGAACAACTAAGCGCCTAGTTCACCGGTATAATGCAGCAGCTGTAAGCATTGAATGCAAACCAAAACTGCCAGCAGCAAGTGATAGAAAACTTGCCAAATGTGCCACTCGCGATAGAACCCGCCCACAAAACGTAACTGGTGCTAATCTTGAGCACCTCTACAAAATTTCAGGACCAATCAAATCTTGGCCCAACTTTGTTGGCAATAGAAAGCAATCATCGGCCTGGCTAACGACGGCAGAAAATACGTTAAAGTTATTCAGGCCACATGTAAATGAGACTCTTTTCAACATGTATGTCACTGTTGTGACAAACAAGATTCAAGCTAAGGCAAAAAATATTAGATGCCTTGCAGATAACTAATAGGATTTTGAAACCATCATGGAAATCTTAGTCAACGCATAAGGTGACAGACAGGAGCTGTCTACATATAAATGTCAACTAGGGCAATCTCAAATGGTCAACGGAATTTCAATCCAGAAATACTTTAAATGAACTAAACATTCAGTCCAAAACATAAAAACGTTAGCAAAGCAATAAGAAACATACAAAAATAACTGTAAGGCTTTTGACGAATTTATAGACGAAGACTGTCTTGCGACTTTGAGTACAGCATAGGGTATGTTTCGGGAAAGCTCAGGCCGCGCGACCTGCTGATTTGGATAATTCGTAAGCAGTTCTCAGCAAGTTTAAGACGAAGAAAGTTACTGCAGCTTGGATGTCAGATAAATCATCCTATAAAAATTCAAATTATCAAAAATCAAAACAATTAAACATTTTCTGAAATCAAAAATCCCGAATATAAATCGTTTGAAAATCACAAACATCTGTATCACCGATGGAAATTGATCCCTCGATTAGAAGTCGATTGACATTTTACTAAAAACGCATTGACAATCAGAAACTGAACTCGGAGTCGGATAATGAATGTGATCAAGAGGTTTCTGTAATTTTTCTGCAAAGCCCCGAAGTTCATCAGGCGTAAATGATCTCCCATGTTGAACTGAAACAAACACAATCAAATGAAGGAGTAAAGCATCTAAAGGGTGATACGGTCAAAATTTGGTCAAGGGAAAACGCGTGTAAATCGGTGAAATCGTTTATTTAAAAAATCAAATTAAATTTCTTTTTCAAGTTCAATTAGTATAAAATTCAGGAAAAATATTCAGTTAGGCTTCCGCTTTTCCAAATCCGAATTGCCGGGCCTTACGCTTGACTCCTGCCATCAGATTTTGTACAGCCACCTTGTCCACCTTCTTCGCCGCAGAAAGCCAGTTTGCCTTGAACTGCTGCTCGTCCTTAGCAGTTTTTTTGGTCTTCTTTAGGTTCCGCTTGACAATAGCCCAGTATTTCTCAATTGGGCGGAGCTCTGGCGTGTTGGGAGGGTTCTTGTCCTTGGGAACCACCTGCACGTTGTTGGCGGCGTACCACTCCATGGCCTTTTTACCGTAATGGCAAAATGCCAAATCTGGCCAAAACAGTACGGAACAACCGTGTTTCTTCAGGAAAGGCAGCAGACGTTTATTCAAACATTCTTTCACGTAAATTTCTTGGTTGACAGTCCCGGAAGCTATGAAAATGCTGCTTTTCAAGCCACAGGTACAGATGGCTTGCCAAACCAGATATTTCTTTGCGAACTTTGACAGTTTCGTGTGCTTGAAAATATCTGCTACCTTCCTTTTGCCGTATAAAACTCCTGTCTCGGAAGCTGCTTGTAGTCGGCTTTGACGTAGGTTTCGTCGTCCATTACCACGCAGTCAAACTTCGTCAGCATCGTCGTGTACAGCCTCCGGGATCGCGCTTTGGCCGTCGTATTTTGTTTATCATCGCGATTTGGAGTCACTACCTTCTTGTAAGTCGATAGTCCGGCTCGTTTTTTGGCTCGATGCACGGTTGTAGACGATACACCCAGCTTATTTGCGGCATCTCGAAGAGATAGGTTAGGGTTTCGCTTGAAACTACCGGCAACTCTCTTTGTCGTCTCAGCGGCTTCCGGTTTTCGATTTCCCCCCGATCCAGACTTCCTGGCTGTCGACAAACGTTCCCCAAACACTTTAATTACATTTGTAACGGTTGATTTGGCAACTTTTAGCGATTTTGCCAACTTTGCGTGCGAGTAGCTCGGATTTTCGCGATGCGCGAGCAAAATTTTGATACGCTGCTCTTCTTGCTTGGACGGCATTTTGACAACTGAAGAGTGAATTCCAAAATCAAAATAGGAGCAACATTTTACACACACACACCTTCAAAATGAGGGGTGTTCAGGTTTTTTAAATGCAAAATTGAAAGAAATACGTCAAGTTCATATTGACCAAATTTTGACCGTATCGCCCTTTAATTGACTCCGGTTCAAATGAGATCATATTTCTACCTGGATTTCTCACAAATACAAAATCAACCGATTGCACACCCATTACAAATATTTTGGAAAAAGTAAATTCGAAAAGAGAAGGAAATTGAACCTTTTCACAACACACTCTCCACTGATATTTTATGAATTCAAATTCCACGTTTTTTTTTTGGCATTTAGATATCCGAACTCTTTGCAAAGCACAACTTTTGACAATAAATTCGAAAATCTGACCTTGAATTGCAAAAAAATCAAATATTCAAAATATTTTCCAATCGAAGCACCATTCTTATTACTCTAAACACATCAAATAAAGGAGACTGGTTTGTACTCGAGTTTCAAGATTTATATTGTGACACTTACATAGAACCAGATCGCTGAGTGCCAATGGATCGGAAACTACATTAAACATTGTTAGTATAAAATAAATCAAATCCCTTAATTATCCACGTTTAAACTTAGGCTTTGTGCACAAATTACGTAACGGGATATTGGACCCCCTCCCTCCCCTAAGTAACAATAAGTAACACGTGACCAGACTCCCCCCTTAAATAACGTAACGCTCACGCCCCCCCCCCCTCCCTATTTCTCAATTGTGATAAAATCATCACAAAACCTGTTACTGTTGTTGTTTTTATGTTTAATTTTCATTTGAGTAACTTGAAATTAGTAGAGATTGCTAACATTAGTCAATTAATTTCATTTAAGTAACTTAAAGCTATTAATAAGATTACGAAAAACATTGTACTAATTGTACTGCATTTATTCAGGTTACTAGATGTTCTTAATAGTACGTTCACACTACAGCTTATATTACATGATATAGAGTATCTTTATATCAAATGAAATGTACATTATTTTCAGTGAAAACTAAATGTATAGTTGCTGATATCAAGATACTCTATATCACGTAATATAAGCAGTAGTGCGAACGTACTATAAAACTGTTAAATATATTAGTTCAGCAACTTTAATAAAACGTCTTGAAATTATTTAAAGTATTACAAACAAGTTCAAAGTTTTATTCATATAACATAATTCTAGCTAAAGAATCGCAACAGTATTTTATGCATTGCATAATATTAACCTATTGCGATTATTATAATCTAATTATTATTAATTATATTTTTTTATACCAAACAATTTTCCGTTTGATCCGAAACATAGAACAACAGACACCGTAAAAAGTGCACTTGATGTAGGCTACACGCAGAGGAATATTGGGTGACTGAACGCACATTTCTTGTGTATCAAATCAAACCACACTTTGTCTTAGTTTTATGCAATCATATATTTTAAACGCCAAAATTTCTTATCGAATCCAATATTGTTATTCAATCAATATTTCTTACAGAAATCATTATTGATTCAACAAAATAATTTTGTAGAGTAAACAATCAACAACAAATTTAACTTAATTTCTCATCATTTCAATGGTTCTAATATAAAAAAAAACAATATTTTGTTTTTCAATTCAACCGCTTTGATCGAATCAATGCAAAGGTGCATTGTTTCCGAAAATCTTATGTTTTGATTCAACAACCCGAATAAAAATTTACATCAGGCTGATGTCTGATTTCAATGTCTACATCAACATGAAATTCAAATGTACATCTTACGTTGAACATTAGAGATCAGATCGTTTTCGCTGTATTTAGGCAAGGTAACATGATGTTAACATCAGACATTTTCAAACAAATTTTTTCTAATCCAATGTCCCTTTAACGTCATGATTTTGACATTCAAATAAAATGTTTTTCTGATGTTTTAAGATATCAAAGCATATTGATGTTTTCAAATGTATTTGAATAAAACAGCACAGTCAAAGGATTTTTGATGTTTTCAGATGTATTAAAGGTTATGAATAAACATCTTACATATGTTTTCAAGTGTCGATTTTATCCAATAAAAGAGATGATGTATGATGCATTCAGATGTTGAAAAACGTGACGGTGTATCGTTTAAGGATGTTTTCAGTTGAAGATAATAACATTAAAATCAAATAATCTGAAAGCATCAAAATCACATGTTAGGCTAAGGTAAATTTTTATTCGGGTGTTGAGTAAAGTAAATAAAGTAAATATGCACCAATATCGCCAAAACATATACGATTCACACTTAATTCTAATCGCATCGGATATTTACCGATATTTTATGAGTACACAATTTTACATCTATAAGAACATGGATTTCAACGCAACGTGTGATTGTTATGACACAAGATGTATTCTGGCTTATTATGAATACAACATTTTACTTCACAAAGACCTTTGATTCTATTGTAACGTTTCATTCTTATGTTGTAAGAAGTTTTCTAATGCTGTAGACGTGCAGTCTTTTACAGTAGAATGAAGTTTATTTCTAAGGAAACGGCCAATTATAATGTCATCAGATGTGTTTAGATGTCTTAGGTACACAACATTTCACACATACATAACGTTTGATTGTCATGTAATTTTAGATTCTAGTTTTATAAGACGTGTTCTGATGTTAAATTTAACATCATCAATACGTTTGTTTTTAATGTGAAGTTTAAATATGTTGTATTTATATGTACTAGGGCGTTACTTTGAACTCTGAATACATTTAGAATACGACAACCCACATTCAAATTTAATGTTTGGAAGATGTCTGCTAATATTTTTTACATCACCATTTCTATTCGGGAACAAATGCTTTTTTTTTTCAATAAAAGCCTCCATTGCAGCGCTTTAAGAATTAAAATAATAATAATCAAAAATTAAATCGGTATTGTTTGAATTAATTAAAATCATAGGTAAGCCGTGTTTAATATATACAGAACAATAAATTTCCCAGCGTGCATATGTACGATGTATGGAAAATTGCACCAATTGTTGATTCAAATCGTCATAAGATACCTTTCATTTAGTAGATCACATTTAAATAGTCTCCAATCATCGAAGCTTTAGAATTTGGTTGGAAATCAATAGATACACTTAATCCCTTTTCTTAAAATTTCAGATTTTTTGCACCACTTGGACATAAATGTGTTTTTATTATCGCCACACCCATAAGGAACACATGTGATTGGCCATCAAAGGAACCAAAATTTGAAACTATGGCGATAATTGGTGCAGTGTTACAGTTATGGCAAACGTGGCAAAGTTTTGGCTCACTATTTTGGCGAAATATTTCCTTCAAAATATGGATTGAAAGCTTTCATTTGACGTATTGAACGTGGGGTTTTCCCAGAATTTTTAAACATAGTTCTTAACTAGTATAAATTAACCATTTTCTACTTGCTACTTCCTACTTCGCTTGGCACACAGACGATTTTAATAATGCAAATAGGTTATTCACTTTTGATTAAATAAATGCACTCGTTGACCGATAGCTCTTCTCATACAATGTTTTCCGTGACGCGATGTATGACAAAGTGATGGCATTTAGAATTTGCTACAACTTCGATCCATGGCATCATGACATGCGATTTATTTTGATATAGATAATCACGCTTATTCACCACTCGATACGATCGATGAAAGTTGTAGCAAAATCCAAATACTATTACTTTGTCATACATCGCGTTACGGAAAACTGAGAAGAGATATCGGTCAACGAGTGCATTTATTGGATAAACGCGAGCAGCAACCCTGATCCAGGTTACTCCATACTTTTATTTTTTCAACATCATAATATATCACAAGATAAATTTATGAAATTCATACTGAATTCTTATTCTTATTCTTCATAATGCTTAATTCTTATTCTTCATATGAATATCGAATGTTTATTTCGCTGAAATTTTCTAACATAATTTAAAACATATTCGAAACTTCAAGTTAAAATGAAAATTTACCAATTGAACCTTAATGCTTAATTTCAAAGAAGTCCTGGATGCTCCAAACGTTAAACATTTTTTAACGGCAACCGGATATCATATATTCAAACCATACCTCAGAAAAAGTTCAACGTTACACAAACATGTTTAAATATGTCTGAAAACAAAAACAAAGACTGATAAAAAAATATTCAATTTAATAAACATTTTATTTTTATCGTGATCCTATCCAACTATGCACGGTATTGGGAAACAAATAATTCGATTCGAAACTGTTTGCCTTCGTCGACACGACGACGATGACGACGTCGATCTCATAGCAGGGCAACCGGCTCTCAAATTTCCGTGTTCAACCATCTCGCCTCTCCCTAATACGGTATAGGGAGGTGGAATAGCCATTAGGGTGGTTCATAATATCGATTTTTATCAACTCAATCAATTCCAAAGTTTCATATTTTCATTAGGGTTTCTTCTTACATTGACGCTATCTTTGTTTACTTTCTTCTTACTTCCGCTAACTACTTCTCAATAAGTAAATCTTGGATTTTTTTTTCGAAAGTGTGAATCTAATAATGATGTATGTTCTCCTCTTTCGTTCTCTTTTGTTACTCATGTAAACTTACAAGTACAAATTAAGAGATAAAAGTGCTGGCTAACATGTTTTCGCAAGAGTATATCGAAAACACGTAAAGGAAATGTATCTTTTAATTAAACGGGAAGTTTACGTTTCCTTTACGTGTTTTATAGAAAAGAGGCTCTCAATGTTAGATTCGCTCAAATCAAAATAAAATCTCTTGAATTTCATGGAACTTGACTTTGAATGTTCTGAGTTAGATTACTATTGTTTAACAATCGTTGTAAATTCTAGAACATAGGATATCTAGTAGATCTATTTTTATGAAAATATTCAGTTTTTATTTGTCTGATACATGAATAATAAGATTCATGGACGGCAATATATTTTAATTCTATTGCATATTATTGTATTGAAAATATATGGTTATTTTTATCCGGGACACTTTTATTTCAGATGTGCTTCAGATGTGCTGCAGATGTAAAGCATCTCACAGGTCAGGGCATGTGGTCTTTTCCCCTATCAGGTTAGTTCACTCATGAGATAAGTTATACTTTTGAATTAATCATGTTAGACTTGACTCTAGACACTAGAGGGACATGTAATGAAAAAAATATTAGCATTCTGTTTTAAGCCGAAATTTTGCCAGCTATACCAACTTTAGTGATAATTGCCTCATGATTGAAACTTAACATAATTACTTAGGGTTATTGCGAGAGTCGTTGTGACTTGTGTCACATGGTGACAAGCTCATAGTCACTCGCAGTGACGTTACTGTTTTCGGCAAATCAAATGGAGAGACTTCGACGTAACTTTTCTCACTTCACCAAGTGACAAAAGTCACTTTGATTCTCGGAATAACCATCAGTTATTCATCGATTTCCTAGACAACAGCTGATCACAGTTTTGAAACATGTGGTGAGAAAGCCGTTTTCCTAATTGATTTGCTATCTAACTATTGTGTTGTTGAAACAATAACTGAACTTCACAAAGCTGCGATTTTTTGCTTTATCCTGGCAGTGAGAACAGAGAGCAAACCGTTTCCAAAGTAATCAATATGCAAATTGCGTTATCGAAACCAGAATGGGAATCGATTGAGTGGAGTGGACCATAATCCATATTTTGAACCACCCTAAAAGCCGTGTAGCTTCTCGTAGGTTTCATTTCTTGCTGCTGCACAAGTGTGTATATTTTCTCAGAGAGCATGAGTCTCACATCTTTCTTGCGACTATCTGTCTGTATTTATGCCCACCATTCGCTGTGGAGCTACAGTGGCTGTTCTTGAGGCATTTACGCGATTTCTCTGTGTGCGGCACAGTCATGGCAGTCTTTTTAACGGTGTATACGTTTTATTTTGTTTAATATTTGTACAGATATATTTTTTCTTCATTCGGTCAGCGACCGTTCGTGTAGTAACATAGTAGACCGTGTGTCCGTACATGTTTGAGGATTCCTTCCCTTTTGGAGGGCAGTAAAAAACGTACGAAATCGTCCGTCGTGTATATTCCACGAGAGCGCAGTGTCTTTCCTCTCACGCGACCGTCCGGTGCATACAGAATTGCATACCGAGAATTATCGGTACAGTTTCTTCCGCTTTCCCGCGTGTCCTCGCGAAAAATAGTGATTACTTCGAGGATCCAGAACTACCGGAAAGTGAGTGCAACACGTTGAGCAAGTGCCAAGGCGAATGATGCAGCGTGCAGTTCAATCATATTTCATGACGTACTTGGATTTCATCACGATCTTGTGTTTTGTGCCAGTTTGAGAAAGTGACATAATTCAAATAATAATAATAATAAAAAAAAAACGTGGATCAACGGTTTTAACCAAGTGGTGCTAGAAAATTTCACATCAACTGCAGCTATTGACGGGCATTTACTGTTGATCAAACACAATACATCGTCCTGGATTAAAAATACACACCGATACTTCGAACGAGCTATATATATGCACATGTATTGTATAGTAAACAGTGGTGTAATCAAAGATAGATCGTTGAATAACAAATGAGGAATAAATACATATAATGATTGATGGAATGAGATTTAAGTGAATCATTTGTGTAACAGTGCATTGCAGACGTGAAGGTGATTATCTATGATGAAGAAATATACAGTTATTATTTGATTCTGTAGAACGTTTGATTAACGAAGATGTTGGTTGATGTGGATTCAAATCCCAATGTAGAGGTATTTCGAATCATTGCGTTCATGCTTCTTTGCATTGTTTGAATTCAATCATTAGAGTAAACTACTTTTTAATTACACTTATCAAAATCATAGTGACCCTGCTCATTGTCATTTCATGGAATGGAAGTCTTCATCGCTAAATGAAACCGATTTATTTGATGTGGCAGATAATACTATAGGCTTTACGATAGATTCCGTTGGATGAAATGTGAAATCGTACCATTATACGTACCATTTCCTGTTTCGCATTGAGTAATAGGATTACTCAATTCATTACTCGATAAAAACCTTGGGTTCTGCAACAAATTATACCATACTATTTTTTCTCTCACCTACTTAGGTTAATACTTCCTCAACAGGGGAATTAGGAGGCGATAAAACTAAGATCAAAAGATCAGGCCCATCTATAAAATGTTCTGTTCGTCGTTCTTCTTATTCCAATACTCCATTTAAACATTTCTAACAAGTGCTCCATATTTTTTAATCTACATCTACGAAATACATCTCCTGACTATTATGCTCATTGGTAACTGTCGAAGAGAAAGCTTGTTTCGCTCTGGCTTGTAATATAAAGCTCATATGACTAATCTAAAAAAGTCAAAAACTTTATCTCGATCGTTTCAACTTCATATTGATACGGTCAATAGAAGAGAAATTTCCTCTACAGCAATACACGTTCGTTGATGTTTAAGTACTGATTTGAATATTTATGAGCTATAAGTGAACATACAACACATTTTTTTTAGTATTTTCTCAGCAAACAATCGAGCACATAACATACAATCTGGGCCATCATTGAGGATGTCGGAACGAACTAATTCGTATGAATGTTTGTATCAAAACAAGATGATTGATTTGGTTTCGCAATCTGTCCCTCTTAGCAGAGAATTTTATTTAGAGGTTGGAACAGAGATTGATAATAGAGCAATGAGTGTTCCTCAGTCAAAATTTGAAATGAAGGATTTTTCTATACTTTCACTCTGCTTCCTGTCAACCTGTCAATATGATTCAATGCATACATTTATAAGTTCTACTAAAATCATATTCGGGGAAGGATCATAAACATAATACTCAATACATTGGCAAATAAAATGTCGCTGTGGTGTGATTCATGAGTCATTCTCTTGACAACGCTCTTTCGGATTATTGTGAAGCTTGAGATAATAAACAATAATTAAATAAAAGCATGACTTTTCAAATAGACGTACCTAACATTTGATAGCAATTGAGAAAAATGAGGCAGAAGTTCTAGATGCTTTCCTTAAATCCGATTAAAAGTAGAAGAAATCTTGGTTTTCATTCACTTGGGCTCTATTTTTAAGAAAAGTTAAATCATACACCGGTTTGCCTCCATATCATACACATACAACATTTGAGATACGTCAGTTTGACATCTTGATTGTAACATAAAACGGTTGAATACGTCGGTATTTCAGAACGTTTAGCACTTGCGTCATGTCAGATACACCGGTTATAATTTTTAAGCGCAGATAGTCGGCTTGCTGTGTGGTGTATCTAGCTATTTGCTTAACATTTAAAAATATCAGGTCGCTAATGAAATTAGGCGTACATAACTGAACCATTTTGATATTAGTACTTGGCAATTGCTACTACATTAGACGTGTTATTTGACAGGATAGAATGAAAAACTCGATTAGTTTACATTTGCGACATACGTCATTTTGAAAAGTTATGCTTATCTGTTAACAGATGAAGTCTGCAGATTTTGCATCATGACTTTCTTTGTTCACCTTGTTTTTTAAAGAAGGGTATACGGGTCGTTTCAAAATGCAACTTTTGACCATGCATTGAAAACTGCCGATGTGTGCATAACAGTCCCTTAGCATTTTTGTAGTGATTTTTTCTTGTGAGAATAAGCTCCCCATTGCTTTTTGTTTAAGGAAAAACTACAAAATAGTAGAAATTGTTCCAGAAAACAGAAAATAACACCCAGTTGTTTTGTCACATTTGGAAAATATTCGCAGTACCACTATGGATTTTGATGACTTGTAACATAAATATTAACATTATTATAATCCTTAATAAATTTTTACAAGAATTTACCAAGACATTTAATAATGTGACAAATTTCGAAGAGATTTAGGCTTATATATGAGATTATTATATATTGTAACTCTGCATGTAAAGCAAGTATAAAGACTTCAACGACCATTTTCTCAATATTATAAAAATTTACGTGGGTCTAATATGCGAATGGGGGCTTAAAAACATTGAAATATATGAAATATAAAAAACATTGAAATCAACTTTACAATGCCAGCTTGTATTTTTTTTTTATAAAAATTAGTTTCTTAATACTACAGGGTCAGTGAGAACTCGTATTAGTGGAGTATATTGTCATAAGATTGAGAAGCTTGCATGAATTTTAAAATTCAATGTTTTTACGAAATCTTGGTCCTAATTTTTCCCGTTGCTTAAATTGCCAGCCACATGCGTTGTTGGAAAGCGTCACAGCTGGCACGCACGGTATTTCATTCCATTTTATTACCAAATGTTTTTTTTTAAGTTTGCTCAGTATGTAGTCCCATGCATAGAAGTCGAGAGAATTCATGGCAGGATTCTTTCGACGAAATAAAATCCGGAAAATGTAATGTATTTTTTTCCTGGTGAAACGATGCAGAGTCTATTTGGAAAAAGTATGGTGCATTCTTGTAGAGTTTCTTTATGATCATTTGCTTGTTCTTCAAAACATTATAGATGTAATATTTACTGTTGATTTTAACATCCTCAAACGATCACCTTTGGAGCCATTGAATAGCTAGTTTATCACGAGGAATATCAGAGAGATATGCTACATGGATCCGATCTTTTAGCTGGTTGTGGCGATCCTGTAGCATGAACATTTAGATGTGTTAGAGCAGAAATAGGAATAAACATTTTACGGATGGAAAGAGAGGCGGGAAAGCTTATTGTACAAAAACTCCTGCTTCATTGCAAAATCAAAAAGAACCGATTGACGCAAATTCAGCAAAGGGCTGATATCTTGAGTTATGTACAAGTGGTACAAAGTCATAAAGTGAGTTTAAGAATTCAGCTCAAGAATCTTGTGGGTTCATAACTTCACAGCTGGCTACAAGCCTGAGAGACAATTCTAAAAACCGATCCGAGAGTGGCAAAATACAGTCGTGTATGATGAGTGGCCGAGCCGCCAAATAAAACCAGAAACAACCGTAGACCTACAAAATCTTTCGTGGTACCACGTTAGACGATCTTGCAGATGTGCTTCCCACTAGGTTCCGGTTATTGTTCGAATGACGTTGATTTTTTACCGGCACTTTCTTTGTAGATACTCAATATATGATCCAACGGTGCACTTTAAATTGGACCCCATGATACTTCAATACCATAGAACGAGTTGTCGGTGTACCGCAAACGAAAAGCTTTGGTTGTGCTGGGCTGTGCTTTCTAGAAAAACAACAACGTCTACGTAGAGAATTCGATACCTGGCTGTAGAGCTCAAGTAGACAAATTGTCTAAGGTATCTTGTAAGAGTACTATTATCCTCGACTCTATTTGGAACCGACACACATACTGCGCCGTTATATGCAAGCAGAATCAACGTTCAGTTGCCAAATGGTATGTTCAAAAGTAGTCATATTTTGCTCTGCGGCATTAATACAGCAGTAAACGGCACAGATTCAAACATTTAGAATTGATGATGATGATGATTTAATACTACCATCTATTGTAGCAAGGAAACTCTCCATAGCAGTGGAATAATCCTAAAAACGATTTGATCAGTATTCTATTGTTGTTTGGGATCATCAAGCTTCTGTATGAAGGGGCCAAAAACGTTTTGGGCAGGCCCGTATGCAGAGACAATTACGTGAAACCTGCGAATATAGGAAGATAATCTCTTTCCAAAAGCAAGCACTAGAATCGAGCCCTCGATTAACAGAATGAACCAAATAGATGGGCTCGAAGAGCCCATCCTCGTTCCTCGAAATCTTAACAATAGGGAGGAGGCAGTCCCATGCTCCCTATCCAAACCGTTTCACTTGGGTGCCCGGGGTCCTCTCTTAGTTCAGTCGGTAAAGGCGCAGCTACTAAGCAATGCCATGCTGGAGGTGCCTGGGTTCGATTCCCGGTCTGGTCTAGGAATTTTTCGTGACGAAAAATGTCTCGCCTCCCTGGGCATAGGGTATGATTGTACTTGCCACCAGAGCTGGTAAATCTTACGGCCATCATTTGACAATGAAAAAACAAGCCATCTTACTGTCACGAGAAGAAATGAACTACCATGAAATTTCTTGTCATTCTCACACCATCATGCAGTCATGAGATTTTGTTTTACAAATTTCTAAATGGTCTACTTAAAATTAGCCAAGCAATAATATGTAATCGACAGAGTGGATGTTTTATTTCAAGTTTTGTTATGAAACTTACAATTATATCAATAAATGTGTTTGTAATAGCGATGTCCCGTGCTGTCATGACGAAAAATTTGATGAGATTTAGAAGAAAATCTCCATCATCGTTTTCTCGTCCGATGAGATTTTCAAACATAATTCGGTGAAAATCTTTGGTAATTTTTCATTGAAAATGACATTTGCCAAACATTTAGTTTTTTTTTGGCGTGGTTCGATGCTCTAACTTAAAAGAAAAATACCTTATGATACAATGGAATGGATTCTATAGACCAGATAAAATTTTATTAATACTACTATTACGAAATAAAAACCACACGAGCACCAGACGATGACTACAAAATGCTAATGGTTCCTTCAA
The DNA here is from genome assembly GCA_034211315.2 of Aedes japonicus. Taxonomy (NCBI): domain Eukaryota; kingdom Metazoa; phylum Arthropoda; class Insecta; order Diptera; family Culicidae; genus Aedes; species Aedes japonicus. The sequence continues at coordinate 419,356 of JASCZW010000789.1, read as the reverse complement.
CCTAAACACAAAATCATGTTTGTAAAAACATGTATGTGTCCATTTATTAATACACGTGAATAAAATATATGTCTCTTCAGCTTATGCGGTGTTAGATGTTTGAAACTCTGAAATGGCGAACATTTCCAAAGTCTGTTATTGATTGTTGGATCGAAGCATTTGTTGATATAATAAAAGAAAATTGATCACCTGATAGTCTAGCAAACCGGAAAAGAAAATTTCAACTAACAATAAGGCGAAATAAGTTTCATATGAGTAAGAAGGGAACCAACTCAGGGCTGAAAGTCTCTATAATAAAGAAAAAAAAAAAGATCATATGAGAGTCAATAATGTCAAAAACGGAAAATAAATAAATCCACACAAAAAAATAAAAAATAAAAAAAACTGGAGACTTGAATTTTCCGATTACTTCTGTTTGCTACTGGATAACTCTCTTTGAAATTACATCCCGAATAAAAATTTACATCAGGCTGATGTTTGATTTCAATGTCTACATCAACATGAAATTCAAATGTACATCTTACGTTGAACATTAGAGATCAGATCGATTTCGCTGTATTTAGGCAAGGTAACATAATGTTAACATCAGACATTTTCAAACATTTTTTTTCTATTCCAATGTCTCTTTGATGTCATGAGTTTTTTCTTTTTGACATTCAAACAAAATGTTTTTTTGATGTTTTAAGGTATCAAAGCTTATTGATATTTCCAAATGTATTTGAATAAAACAGCATAGTCAAAGGATTTATGATGTTTTCAGATGTATTAAAGGTTATGAATAAACATCTTACATATGTTTTCAAGTGCCGATTTTTTCCAATAAAAGAGATGATGTATGATGCATTTAGTTGTAGAAGAACGTGACGGTGTGTCGTTTCCGGATGTTTTCAGTTGTAGATAATAACATTACAACCAAATAATCTGTTAGACTAAGGTAAATTTTTATTCGGTTGTTAAATAAAGTACATAAAGTAAGCATGCACCAATATCGCCAAAACATACGATTCTAATATCACATTTAATTCTAATCTCTTCGGATATATACCGATATTTTATGTGTACAACATTTTACATCTATAGGAACATGAATTTCAACACAATGTGTGATTGTTACGACACATGATGTATTCTGGCTTATTATGCATGCAACATTTTACTTCACATAGACCTTTGGTTCTATCGTTCTATTGTAACGTTTCATTCTTATGTTGTAAGAAGTTTTCTTGTGCTATAGACTTGCACTCTTTTACAGCAGAATGAAGTTTATTTCTAAGGTAACGACCAATTCTAATGTGATCAGATGTGCTTAGATGTCTGGGGTACACAACATTTCACACGTACATAACGTTTGATTTTCATGTAATTTTAGATTCAAGTTTTATAGGACGTGTTCTGATGTTAAATTTAACATCATCAATATGTTTGTTTTTAATGTGAAGTTTAAATATGTTGTATTTACATGTACTAGGGCGTAACTTCGAACTCTGAATACATATGGAATACGACAACCTACATTAAAATTTGATGTTTGGAAGATGTCTGCTAATATTTTTTACATCATTATTTCTATTCGGGATGTCTGCAGATTGTGGTCCTGCTGCAAATGTAGACGGACTTGCGTATCCATTATGAATCAGAAAGTTTAGACAATGTATCATAGCCATTAGAAAAAATACAACAATTTAAAATTATTCTACAATACTTGTGAATTCCATGGATGATCTGAAAATATATACCGTATAAGAATAGTATATCTAAAATTTTAATGTGCAGCTCCGTTTCTTGCATTGCAATAATCATTTGAAGTGAATCTCACTTATTGTTATGATTTTTATGAGTGAATCTCATACACTGAAAAGCAAAATAAAGTGCCCACCTTATCATTTTTTGAATTTCTCTCATTTGGTTCAAATTAAAGTAAACACACTGTAGTCCTTTATGATATCTTATTTTTCATACTCGTTTCAAGTTCACTTATGAAATAATAATAATAATAAAAACTTAAAGAAAAATAAAATCAAATTGTGTTGAAATAAAACCCGTGACAAAAAAAAAGTGACCACACACGAACCTGCTGCTTCCGTTTAAAAAACTCGAATTTTGATTCGTTCGTCCAGAGAATCGTTTTCAGAACTCTACGAAGCATGCTCAATAGCAAACCTGAGCAATTTGGCTTTGTTTACCTTGCTGATAAATGGGCGTTTCCTGGCAACTTTGTTAATCAGCCCCTGTGCTACAAGACGGCGACAAAACTTGAAAAGAATATAAAAAATAGGATATCAAAAAAGACTACAGTTTGTTTACTAGAATTCGAACCAAATAAATGACAGAAATTCAAAAAATCTTGACGTGGCCACTTTATTTTGCCTACAAGGATTTGCATTTATGAAATGTACCACTTAAATCCAATATGTTACTACGGTGATAAAAAATCATAGAAATGAGTAGATAAATACAGTGGAAAACCTTATTGACGTGATATTACCACAATGGAACTGGAACTTAGACTCGGATGTCTTGACAAAGAATCCCTACTGAGCCCTTGCGGCACGTCAATCCGACCAGTTTAGCGCAAGGAAGATTCAAACGGCTAGAATTCGCGAAAAAAACATGCCAACAAACTCATTGCTTTCTGTAAAAAGGTTTTTGTTGGCCTAATGAAAGAACTTTTGAGACTTTTGCAACCAAGCAGAGGATAAGAACAGGGATGAAACCAGGTGAGAAATATATGGAAAAGAACATTCAGAAAAATATTAAGGACTATGACTGTCGACAGACATTCTCTCTGAAAATCATGAATCGTCCTTGCTGAAGGTTGAGCTTGAAAACGTCTTCTTGTTCCGAGTGGAAGTCAGTACTTACTTTTTTCGCTTAAAAGAACTGGTAATGTAGCTGTAATAATAATGTGAGCATTAATGAGGAAAACAGGGTGTGAAATTTATATTTGCCAGTACTGTATTGCAATGTTCACATTTTTGGAGCTATTCATAATCCACGTAGACTTTTCTGGGAAAAGAGGGAGGCGGGGGGGGGGGAGGTCTACGCTTCCTACAAAATTTCAAAAAAAAAAAATGGAGAAAAGCCAAGGGGGGATGGGATCTCAGAGTTTCAAAAATGCGTACGTGGTTTAAGGCCCTTCGCAAATTTCTTGAAATTTTCTAGATAACAGATACTTATGTATATTTTCTAGAATAACACAATATTGTTTATACTTTAATTGTTAAGTTTGTATTCTCCGTACGTGGAGTAACGATTTTGAATTGTAGAAGAACATGAAGGATAGTAAACATTACTGTCCAGTCATGGAGCCTCATGGTGATGAGCGAACATCCCCTTATACATCACAATATTAGGGGTTTCATCTTGCCCCGTCCAACTCCACAAAGTTAAAGAAAGTTTTACTAAAAACCAATTATTATGTCATTATGTTCCTGCTTAATTAGGAACTCGCAGTGAAAGCACTTCACAATTCAATAGCATTTTGGAATGTATTAAGCTGATGGGCATCGGAAATCGTCAAATGGGCGCTATAAAAAAATGTTTGAAGTATATCTAAAATTGGATATATTTTATGCCATGAAAATAAAAACATTGACTAAAACATTTTGTTAAACTTTTCCCGAGTGCTGAACGCTTTCTTACTTACTAACCCTACTTGTACGATGGCCGTTACAATCTTTATTTCTTTTCCACTTCCAGGAACTTCAACAGCTTTAAATAGGTTGGTTTACGCATCAGTGGACTCGTAATAGAGAATATGACCAGCATTTGGTATCAGTGAAAAGTGAAAATTTAACGAGTTGATAAACCGTACAGTTTTATGTATCCAATAATTCTACAGTGTACTGTAAATGCTGCCTAGTGACAACGCCTTCTCACTCACTCCAACGCACCAGAAAAGTAGTTCACGAAAACAGCTGAAAACAAAAGAAATCCAAATTAACCTAGAATAATAAAGTGACGTGCAAAACACGACCGGTAACACGAGTCGAGCGAGAAGAAATAAAAGTGAGAAAAAAGTTTTCGAAAAAAAAACTAGGAGGAAAAAAATCTGCTCTCTTCCTGGTTTCGTGCAACCGGAGAAAATAACATCAACAGCAACAACAACGACAGTGTGGCAACTCATCTGAGCGTTGTTTTGTGCTCTCCGTGTGGTGACTTCAACGCCAGTGTTGAAAGTTAATCGTGCATAAAAAGAAAATAAGTAATTATCCTTTTAAATAAGAAAATCGAGGCAAAAAAGGAGAGGCATAAAGGAAAAAGAAAGATGCTCAGCCAACTTGAAAATTGGGAAAAAGAAGAGAAGAAAATAATCGATGTGCTACAATTATAAGTGAGATAATTCCGTTGTTTTCTTTCTCTCGTATTTCCCTCTGCTTGCTTGGTACACCCACCCCGGTCGGATCCACCCCCGACTGTTGCTGGCACATCAACAAACTACTAATATTCGGACGACTGCTACTACCGCTTTTCGGCCTACCATTGTTGTCGTAACACCGGACGATTTTTTCTGTGTGCCGTTACCATGGAAACTAGTTATAACAGTGGAAACGGAGAATTCGACGTAAATATGTTCGATCAGTATATTTACAAGGTGAGTGTTGTTTGTTCATGGTTGTTGTTTTTTTTTCTTTGTTGGTGATTTCCGTGTCACTTATGTCATTTTTGTGCCACTGCTTACTGTTCAAAAAGCCTTCATGTTTGTAGCGTGTATATCATAGTAAAATGAGATTTTGCGGAAATCAGGACGTTATACCTGAATACAATTACAAATATGTGTTATGTTGTTATCTGAATTTACCAATAACTCAATGGAAACGAGCAATGGTTATTTCTTTGGTTTATGCACTTTTACCCTTCATAACTTTTCGAGGTAATCAAATTCAATACGTCGTTGAATTATTTGCGTTTCAAACATTTATCTACTCGAAAAATAAACTCTTTACCACTCGTCCACCAGCCTTGTATTTAATGATTGGAACATTATGGAAACAACAACAAATTCAACATCAATCAATTTGAGTGTACCAGTAACCAACAGACATTTAATAAACACGTTTTGTTGGATCAATGACATTTGCCTTGGCCCATTTTCCAGAATTTATCCTTTCTTTTTTCCGGGCATCGCCTTTGATCAGTTTTCTTTGATGAAAAACGCTGTTAACAAGTGATTGTTATTGATAATACCGCTACAAGACTCGACTTGAGTATAAATACAAAACAATGAAGAAGTCTTTATATTGTTGACGAAATACGTGCAGCCGACACATCTGATTAGCAAAATCGTAGTGGATTTGAAAACCAGTGATCTTTCTTTTATTTTTACAATGCAAAATTTTCCAGCTCGCTAATCGGAACACAGTGAACACACTGTTATTAACAGTAAATTGATTTTGAACAAAATAACTGCTTCTGCATTTTGTTGATGATGATATCTTGTTTTTAAAAATGACTTTTGTTGCCAGCTTAAGATTGAGTCAGTCATATTTAATAACGGCAGTGCTGTTGATTGCTTATTTCTTTATGATTTTTTTTATTGATAAATATGCAATTCTGGTTTTTTATGTAACGATCGATTACATTTTTTTTTATTATAACTTATGAACTATTTGAGCTGCAAGCGATATTCAACTAGCTATACACTTGCTTAGATAAGTTTAATAAGACGTTTGGTAGCAGGGATGCCAGATTTTTTTTCTAATGTCTGATAAAAATTTTAAATGTCTGGGAATGTCTAAGTAAGTCTGTAAATTATTATTCTTTTAGCAAAATTATACTTCTTTCAAAAATAGACGTGATAAAAGAGCAAGTTATGTGATTTTTGCTATATGTGTAATTATGTTAACATTACTGCATCAATTTCTTGTATTCTATGCTATCTTACATTATTGTTTCGTATTTTTGAAGCATTCGCAGAGATGACACAGTTTTCTATGGTTTTTTTTTGTTCCTCTAACGGTTTTTCCAGTTTTGAATTTTTTAAATCAACATTTATTTTTCATTTGATAAGTTCAAAAAATATTCATTTGATTAAAATAAATTACAGAGTCAATTTTCCGTTACATAAATTGAAAAGTTGAATTCAAATTTTTTAATTCTATTTCATGCATTTAAAAAACACACTACAATAATGCTTATCGTTATAAAATAAAATGTTTTGGTAAAAAAGATTTGTTTGTAGTTTAAGTCGAGGGGCTGTCAACTTGCGTATCTTTGATTTATTTATCGGTATTAACCCTTAAAGGAGCAGGACGGACTCCTTATTTTGAAAACGCCTTTACCCCTCCAGCTTAAACTTTCACTAAAATTAAGGAGAATGGTAGTCTTAAATTTTGGATACATGTACCCCCCTCCAACCCATCCCCATTCTTTTCGTGGCTGAAACTAGGTGGCTTTGAGGGTATTTTTTATGATGATGTTGAAATTGTTTTTGTGTTCACTTTTTTTTGGAACGGTGTTGTGGTTTTAGTTAGTTTTTAACACAAATGGTACATGAGAAGTATACAAATGAGTATATACATATGTTTCGGGATGTTCTAGGTCGTCCAAACTATCCAGGAATATTTATTATGGACGTTATGACATCTAAACATAGCACTTACATACATGAAATATGTCGAACAATGTTCAAAAAGAGTGAAATTATTATCTGTTATCCAGCTTCATTCATATCCGTCGCTCAAGGCACTACAAGATCAACCATGATTGGGCTACTGTGTTTAGCAACGCAGCATACCTAGGCAGACTCAAAGAAACTATACGAAGGGATTATAATATATTTCTCTCCATATAAGATGTTTTAGATTCTCCAAATTGTGCTGGGAATCCGATAGTTCGTTGCCATTAGTTGAAAACAAAACTAATGTATTGCCCCTAACATTGTATAATGTCTTCGCTGATTTATAGTACCAGTGCGCATCGTTTTCGACCCATTTCCATTTATATTTGTTGTTCTAGGTGCTCCAAATGCTTGTGGAGTTCAAGTCATAAAATCTACTAAATTAACCACAGCTATAATATAGTTCTTATGGAAGAAGCATATAAAAACAGACTCATGGAGGTTGTGTGCATAAAAAGCAATCTATTTTTCTACATATAAGATTTCCTATGTTCTCCAAATCATCCTGGAATTCAGATCAAATGATCTACTAGATCAACCATATGACCGATTGGCCTTAGTAACGTTGTATACCCCAACAGACTCAAAGAGACTATACGAATGGAACATAGTCCATTTCCCTCAATATAAGATGTTTTAGGTTCTCTCTGTTTAGGTTTAGATAGTTCGTTTCCATTAGTTCAACAAAGACCAGTGTAATGCCACTAACACCGCTGACATACACAAAATGTGCGAACAAAACACTGCTAAAAGACATTATTTGTATTAGAGGTGCATATTTTATTTATGTTCAAATATTTCTGTTATATCGTGTACTCGTATTGAATGGAGTATTAAGGGGGGATAAACAGTTACAATGATCAAAAAATTAATTTTGTTTTGCATAAATAGTTTGCAAATTTCCCGTGGAATACGCTCTTGAAACCCTTTTGATGGCGCTTTAACTTTTGATCCTACGTTGTGTTTCAAAGAAAAACTGGATAGGCACAACTGTCTGTTACAAACGAGACTAGCTAACTGACTTTATTGTTGGCTGATTATATGGGTCGGGTATGCTGTCTCGCCAGCCGAACGAACGCGGCTGCCAAAACGATGAAAAAACCTCGTCTAACATGCGCCCGCCAGCACCTATAGGCAGTGAGAAGGTAAATCTCACTCCGTGCTGCCAAAACCATAGTTGCTACAACACCTTTTTTTTCGAAATTCGAACTCCAAATGTTTCTTTTCATCGTTTTTCGAAGACGCCTTTTTCGCGCGCAGCAGGTATATCGAGACGCTTGACCGAGAAGACCTATTTTCTATTGTGTGTTGCTCAAAACATTGTTGCTGATAACTCGAAAATTAATTATTCGATTAAGCTGAAACTTATAGAATTTCTTTATTATAGTATTACCTTCTATATGAATTAAAAATTATTGTAATATTTTATTATTAAATATGGAAAAATTTGATTTATTTGGATTTGGATTTTTAAAAAAAAGTTACGCCAAAAGTGCAATTTTTTTACTTGTTTTTTTAATTCATTTACTAACTGTAAATGTAATTAATGTAATTTTTTTGGGTAAGCAGGTTTTAGATCAGAACTGCGACCAGAAGAGCCAGCACAAGCAAAATACAACGACTTTTTCAACGCACTCTATCAGCCGCCATTTTGTTGAAAAAAAATTGAAAAAAATATTTGTGTATACTACATGGATACACTTATAATTGTAAAACAGTTTCGATTGATTCGAGTAAAACCTTCCCTTTGATTTTTTTTTCTTCAAAAATGAGTTTTTTTTGTTTTTATGGTTTAGTTTAGAGATAGAGTTTATTGCTTTTTGGTTAAAATACTCAAAACCCCTCTTCTAAGGTATATTTCTCAAACATGATTTGTATTGTTGTGAAACTTGATTTTCGTTTTATGGCAATTAACCAATATTACCAACGCTTTGACAGTTATTTTCATGGTGACAATGTCTGTACAAGTCTGCAGCTTAAATAAAATGTCTGCATCGTTAAGAAAGTCTGCAACAAAAATGATAAGTCTGCAAATTTACAGACATGTCTCTAAATATGGCATCCCTGTTTGGTAGTATGTTTCACACATCCGGAGCAATTTGCGATTAGGGCGAACATGCAGAATGTAAACATATTGTAATATATGAAGTAAAATTTCAAATCGTAATTCCCAAATTAACAAATAAATTCAAACCCAACCTGGCATCCAGAGATAGATCAAAGCTAGCTTCTAACTCATATATAATACTGATGGAGATTATTTGTTCTTTTTTCATTGAAGTTTGCACATTTTTAATCTTCGCCTTTCTATGCTAGTATGTTTCATAACGCTATTTTCAATGTTAGCCTCACAAGTACTGGAAAAAAAAGTATCGCCCTACACGGAACTGAAAAACCACCTAAAATCAGCTTCTTTTCACGAAACCGTTAACTATCGTTCAATAAGATAAATTTAGGTAAACTTAGGTTTACCTAATTTTAGGTTAACGGGGAAAACTATCAAGTAGGTTAATTGAAACAATCCTAAAAAAGCCAGCGGTGGGAAAAATTAATTTACTAGGTGGTAAAAAATACCTACATTACCCAGACCATATAAAGCGAACATTGGGTAATTTTATTGCTGTTTCGATCAGATAAATAAAAATAGATAATCGTACTAATTTTTGTAATTGAAGTTCATTTCATTACAAGTAACCTAGTGCATCGTTATGAGATTTCAACGCACTTCCTCTGACGTTAGGTTTAACGTTCAGATCAAAAGAAAAATCGATTTTTGGTAGACGAATTTTCCAGCGTTCAACCGCCGACGCAATACATGGAATTTCGGAGGAACTTCGCTACAAAGCCGAATTTGCTTTTGTAAACTAACACTTCATTCGCCGATTTCACTCGAATATAAGCACAGTTCCAAAAATTAACATTACAATCAAGTAGAGGAATGATTCCTCTTGATTTGGTAGATTATGTTTTTTGAGACTGAACTAATTTTCACGAGAAATCAGCGATTGAAATGTTTGTTTACAAAAGCAGATAAGGATTTCTTCTGAAGTACTCACTTTTACCGGCCGGGTGCACCCTTGCTGTAGTGATATCCTGTAAGTGATATTCTGCGTCCTCCATGTAAACAACAAACAACACACTTATTTTCCATTGCATTTCCTCCATTTGAATTGACCGCCGTGGAAGCAACTGGTTTCGAACAATTTGTTCACCAACCGCGGAGTTGTTTTTACTCAACACAAGCTCAAGAAATAAAACAAATTAAGTTCTAATTTACCAACCTGTATGTAATGTATACATAACTGTTGAGTTAAAATGAACCAACAGAGCACATCGATTCTACATTACAAGCTACTATAGCGCGTTAACTTAAATTTAAGTAGTTTAAACTCAAATTTTCAGTACTTTACATTTTCCGTGTAACTATTCGTCTATTTTTGACATTTTCATAGATTTCGCGTTTAACTTTTCGTCGTTGTTTTGATTATTTTGTCAGTATCGCCTTTTATTTTACGCCTAGCTCATGTTTTGATTTAAATTACGCCCCTCACTTTGTCAACAATCAATATGGCGTATATCGCAAACACCGTAACGCATCTCAAAAATGTGATCTACCAGCGTTGTGTCTATTCATGGACGCAACTTCGTCCCATTCAATAGATTTATTATTAAACTAGCTGACCCGGCGAACTTTGTTCCGCTTTATCCGAAATTATGATTGAAATAATTCCGAGCATTCATGTTTTTTTTTAAGTTACTTTCAGCCAGGCTTGGCTTGTTTGTCACTGATTTTTTTTTATCGTTCATTTGCGATCGATAACAGATTACGAAATTCAAATCATCGAGATTTCGCTGCTAAAATCGCACGAGAACTCAACCAATCGTGGTTCTCATAATTTTGGACGATTTTTGGGAAAACACTTGTAATGAATTCCGCTTTCGTCGCTGTGAAATGACAGAAATTCGGCGGGAACGAAATAGGTCCGGTGGAAACGTCAACTGGTACTTTTCCATTGCCAATTGCAAACAATTGATTCGAATAAATCTCGTTTTGCTTGGCAATTCGCATATTTGTCGTCAACTGTAGCTTCTTTACATATCGCCACAAATACGAAAACTTAAGACAAGCGTTAATTTCATTCGCTGATTTCATCGTATGCGTAGAAAAGTCGCGAAATAACGTTTGCATTATAAAAACGGACAAAACTGCCGATTTATCATGGGTTTACCTTCACCCGCACTGACGAAACTACCCTTGCAGCATCAATCATAGTAACCCCGGAGTCTGCAAACAAAATTTGACAGCTCTATCGGTCGAACTCTAACCGTGATGGCAAAAACAGTGAAGCAATTCCGTTCAGAAGTGTGCGCGTTCAAAGAACGGCACCTCGCCGCGTCGAAAACGGACATCTTGCGGCACTTTGTGGACGCCGGATACGCCCGCTCCGGCATCTACAACATCTTGGCACTATTAGAGAACAATCAGAGCATCGAAAGAAAGCCCGGTTCCGGATGGCCGACGACCTTGAGCGACAAGAAGCCCCAAAGGATTCTAAAGAGGAAGACCGAGGGAAAAGTGGCTACATCGCTGCGTGCGCTTGGCCGAGAGGTCGGTTCAACCGGCCAAACAGTGAAAAAGTACCTGGCGAACATGAACATACATGTCAGGAAGCGGAAGTCGCGTCTACTGGTTTCGGAGCTGCAGGCAGCGGCTGAATAAGATGGTCAACTCGATTTTCCCGGCGAATCGCGACGTGGCGGTGGTGATGAACGACGAGACATATCTCACCCTGGATGGCAACGACTGGCAGGGCACTTCGTATTTTACTTCCCCACGAAGGAAGTGAGCTCCGAGGTGAAGTTCATTTCACTCACCAAGTTCTCCATGAAGGTGCTGCTATGGCTGACAATCAGCGAGAAGGGGATGTCAAGGCCGCTCTTCTTTCGCTTCGGACTGGCCGTGACCGGGGAAATTTATAGTACGAAATACCTGCCGGAAATGACGTCGTTCATCAAGAAACACCATAAGGGCGAAGATGCGGTGTTCTGGCCGCATCTGGCGTTGGCTCACTACTCGAAGCGATCGTTAGAGGAGATGGAGCGGCTGAATATCGATGTGGTACCCAAGTCGGTGAACCCACCCAACGTCCCCCAGCTGCGTCCCATCGAGAATTTCTGGGCCAACCTGAAGCGTAAGATCTGCTCCAACAATTTTGTCGCAAAACTATAAATAAATATAAAACGAAGATTGAACTCAAAAACAGGGCTACACGCATGTTTTCGTCCGCCATGGCGAATGTTCCGGTTAACTGCCGGAAGGCCGCTCGCAAGGGCGTAGACTTTTTTTTTCGCGAGTAAGCTTAAATAATTACCTTCCATGGGAAATTTATCAAAAGCAATTATCTGTCTTAGGTTTTTTTTTATCACCATCCGAAAAAAGTCCTTTTTTTTTAATGCAAACGTTAAGTGGAAAAGAGAGTTGACATGGTTTTGGCTGTGCTTCGGGATGGTCGATCGTTAAAAATATGGTTCGTGTGCCGAAACCGTGATGTTTTCGACATTTGCACATTTGTTAGCGTTGTACGCACATAGGCCTAGTAGAAACCGTATGCAATTGGTGCAAGAACCGTTTCTTGGGATAAAAGTGTCCCAAATGACTAAGACGTTTAGACGAAATTATCGAGCGTTTCGTTAGATTTGGAAAGAAATAGATTTCGGCCAATCTTTGAACAATTAAGCGATCTCGCTTACACATTGCTACGTAGGCCTACATCATGATAGTGTATTAGCATCATAGTGGTTTACTTGATCCTACGGTGGTAGGGCGAGTATGGTGAACAAATAGTATGGATCATAATTATTTACCAATCTTATTAAAATCTACACCACTGGTCCACCACACTCGCCATACCGGGAAGCACCTGTATTGATCTTTCTTCTATTTGAGGACTCTCGTACTTACAATAGCTGAGTGAAAGTAAAACAACCACCCAGAAAATCCAGGAAATATCATCAAAAGCCAACGCTCAAAATAAATTTCATTCGGAAAGTGGGACCAATAGTCAAACAGAAAGAACAAGCAACTCAGCCAGCTCATCAATTATCTTTTCATACGACCGATTATTTATTTTGCAACTCGGCCAAACCCATACACTGTGGCAGACAATTTGGGGCCAACCTCGTTTAGCAGTTGGTGAATTGTTTGAAAATGCAGTTAAATCCACTTTCTGGCTTTTTGTTTCCTGTATCATCTTTATTATTTGTATTCCACCACATTTATTTCAGCAAAGCCGGCCCGGACAACACAGTTAAACATTACGGTTATCATTCTTCTTTATTTCTCTAGTTTTGAAAAAAGAATGCAGTTAAACAGGTTATGTGTAAACAGCTTTTCTTCTTTTGTCGTTGTTGTCGTGTTTTTTATCGTTTTGTTTAGCATAAAAAGCTTTCCGGTGAAAAGAAAGCTATAACCACTCACTCTTCTCTTGGTGAGTGGTGTAATGATGCACTTTAGCACCATATGAATTTAGATATCTAGAAGAAGAGCGAGAGAGAAAGTCTCTTGCATCGAAAACACTTGTACAACTTGAAGGGAAGGAAAAACAGAGAGATAAATCAATTATTTTTCCAGATAAATATGCTAATTGTGAAGTCGTGACTCTAAAACTGTAATGAAAATAAATACATACATGCCAAAGATGTGATGGTTCAAAACGAAGGCATCAGGAACAACCCGATAAATAGACCAAAAGAGGGGGAAAAAAGTAAACCAACTAAAACAACTACAACTACCGCAATAGTTGAGCGAAGAGAGATGAGGAATGAAAAATAAATAAAATAAACTGCATATAATTCAATGGAATTCATAATCACCATGCTGTTTTGTAAACATCGTTTAAAGTGGGGAGCGAGAGGCAAAGGTACGTAAACCGAACGGATGAAGCAAAACGAACGGAATTAATGTCAATTTAACGTTAGCTTGTTTCACTGATTTTATCGGGCTTTTCCTACTTTTCGAAGCATTGTTATTCGGCTTTTGAAGCGGAAGACAAAATCGCTATCGATTCATTACAGTTCTGCTGCAATGAAATGGTTGTTTGCTTCATGTGCTCATTCAAGATGGCGTAATGATGCATGTTCTTTTATATGCTAATAAGCTGACTCTCCCGCTTTTGGCCACACGAACCCTTCAGTTGTAGCTGTAATTGCTTTATATCGGATTTTTACTAATTCATTATATATCACGTTTTAGCTCCCATGGTCATTCGGTACGATTATCCTCAATGGAAATACGGAAAAGAAAAACCATACAGAAACTTATAATAATCATTTTTTTATGAAGAAAGCAAACTTTATAGATGCTTATTTTTCCATCAACTCATTACCAATAAGTGGGGTGTTGCATGCACTGAAAATTAGTTTTCGTTTCTATAAAAAAATCGAAGGTAGGACTAACAAATCCTATCGTTGTTTTCTGCGACGAAATTGATTTGTACATTTTAAGAAGCTCCCTTCGTATTTAATGCCACACGCGCAACTGTCGAACACACGAAGCATTTGTTGACACAGAAAGAATATTGTTCATTCTACGAAATCAATACAAAGAGCTACGAGTAATTTGGTACCAATCCAAAAGAAACGTCTTTTCTTATAAAATTACGCCCTTTTCAAATGTGTTTTATCCAATTTAGAAATCTATCTCCAGTTTTCAGGCATGATATTCAAAAATAAAAATCCTTTCAAATGCTGTTAAGAAATAATTGTTTGGTTTGCCCCAACTAGAAAAACCAACATTTGAAAAAGGCTTATTTCGTTTACAAATACCATAATAACTACGATACGATAAATACGTTAGAGACAATTTCAGCAAATCAAAAGTTGTAACTATTATTGTTCTAGAATCACAAGTTGTCTTTGCTGAAAAGTTTGACTTAAAAAAGTTACAGCAAAATAACTGATTTTTATACGGACACCCTAAGCTACGTAGGAAATAATGCACTAGTTCGGTCATATCAAAAGGTACAGAAAAAAATTATACCACTAAAGTTGCTTGAAATTATTTATTCTACAAGTTTTAGGTAAAATGCATGCCTTTATTTCTGCAAATAGAAACGTTAGATTTTCGATTTCTCTGAAAATTAGGACCACCCTAGTTTTATTTCACACCAAAGGCAGCGTCTTGTTATAAGAAACAACTTTGTGCAAGATAAGTTTGCTCCTAAACATCAAACTTAGGCTTGAAACGTATTTTTACAGCTAAATTCGCATTCTGGACCACTGTGCAGTACCAAATCCATGCCAGTTTCCGTTACCTTGGGTCCCAAAACAACCCAGTACCGTATTTTGAACTCATGCGATTTGCTTTTTCTTCACAAATCGGCATCAAAAATTGAACTTTTGTTATATTTTGAGAACCACTCATATATATCTGCCTCAGCTATATTGTAAGTGCTGCAGAGGCTTTTTTTTCTTAATTTTTCCGAATTGAACAAACAATTTTGCAGAGGAAATTGTGTCGATCCGACTTTACCAAAAAAAGTTATGACAGTTGAAAGACAGCATGTTTTAACAAAAACAGCTAAGTACAGTGAACTCTCCGAAATTCGCGGATTCCCGTGATGGTCTCCCCCATGGTCTCAAATTATACATGGGGATTGACTTTCGTTGTTTCATCAGGAAATATCTTGTGATCCTTCGTATAGAGAAAGTAACTTTCTTGAGCAAAGTTGTTCAGAAGACCAAGGCCTTCAGAATGGTAAACTTAAATATTCAGTCTCACTACGCGGCGCTAGTGTGCATGAAAACTTACTTGTTATCCTGAAGCTCGAGATCCTTTCCATATAGCAAGTTGGCGTCTTCGACAAAGATGTATGGTTGAGTGAGGCCTTTCGGATGGTGTTAACATTAGTTCAGAACTCGTCCACTACGTGGCACTAGCGTACATGTGAACTTTGTGTATTACCTGTATTTTGAGATCTAGATCGTGTATAAATTTACTGTTTTCAGGAAAGTTAGTTGTAAAATTATGAGCTTCCAGACGCTCGACTCAACAGTTCAGAATTATCTCACTCCGTGGCGCTAGTGTGCTTGTAAACTTACTGTATAATCTGGATCTCGAGATTATTGAGATATAGCAAGATGGCATCTTCAAAAAAGATATTCGAGGGTTCAGAGCTTTTTGAATGGTGTACACATTAGATCAGAAATCGTCTGCTACGTGGTGCTAGTGTTCATGGAAACTTTTTGTAATATCTGTATTTTGATTTCTAGATCATGTATGAATTTATTGTTTTGATGAAATGTTTCGAGTAATCATAGCCTTCCAGACGGTCGACTTCATAATTCAGAAGTATTTCACTGCCTGGTACTGGTCTGCCTGTGAACTATGTAATGAATGTTTATCGCTAGTACATATGAGAGGCTAATTACCCCATTATTGGTCTTTTTGGCACGTTCTTCTAACAATTTCGGGTTATTCCTTCAGAGAAGTTCTTCACAAAACTTCGGGTAAGTCCTTTAGAGAACTTCATATGAGTTCTTCAGAAAACTTCAGGGAAGTTTTTCTGAGAACTTCATGATAGTAAAATTCATGGAAGTTCTGCAGAGAACTTCAGGCAAGGCAAGGCGTTTATAATCCGCACACACACAATTCATTCTAAAAATGTGAGTTTTTATCCAATTACCATCAAATTTTCAGGGAGTAAGAAGAAACAGTTAGAATTAGTTTCCGCATCATTCGTTTAATTTATTTCGCCTTTATATCCGAATGCGCAAACCTTGGCCTTAACCCCAGTCATAAGGTTCTGCAGAACCTCAGAATCGACAGTTTTTTTGCATATTAACCCATGCTTTCTTCATTTCTTCTACATTCTTCACCATTTTAGGTCGTTTTAGAAGGTGCTCCTTCATAATGGCCCAGTATTTTTCTATTGGGCGCAGTTTCGGGTTCATGAAATCGACATCATTCGCCTTATACCACTCTAGCACGTCCTTCGTGTAGTGGCATGATGCCAAATCCGGCCAGAAGATCGTCGGACCGTCGTGAGCCTTCAGGAGAGGGAGAAGCCGCTTTTGGAGACACTCTTCCAAATACACCTGTCCATTCATGGTGCTTGCGGTAACGAAAGGTGTACTCCGCTTTCCGCAAGTACAAATCGCTTGCCAAATTAAGAACTTCTTGGCGAACTTCGACATCTTCTGTGTCCGGAGGTTCTCGGGAACATCACACTTATCCTTGGCAGTCACATACAGGTTTCCTGGAATCTGGTTGAAGTCCGCCTTCACATATGTCTCGTCATCCATTACGCAGCAGTGTGGTTTCGTTAACTTCTGGTCGTACAACTTCCGGGCACGGCTTTTTGCGACCGTATTCTGTTTCTCGTCACGGCTTGGGGACTTCTGAACCATAAACGTACGTAGTCCAGCTCGAGTTTTGGTATTCTGCACGAAAGTCTTGCTCACATACAACTTCTTAGCCACATCTCGAACTGAGGCATTCGGTTTCCGTTTAAAGGCCCCAACGTTTGTGACCGTTCTCGTTGACCTGGCGGCTTTTTTCCCGGATCTTCTCATCCGATCAACAGTCAGACGTTCTTCGAACCGTTTTATGTTTCTAGCACCGTGGAATTTGCGGTTCCCAACTTTTTTCGATGGCACGATGCGACAGAGCCTTATTTTCAAAGTACTCGTGCAATTTTTTTTCGCGCATTGCCGCATTTATGCACCCTTTGAGGTCAAGTCCCAGAAAAGGTCGTCAATTTCCTTTTGATTTGAATAATATGGAGATCTTACTACCCCGAACCTCAGAAACACACTTGGCACACTTTCAGTTTTTTAGGTGGAACTTCTCGGAATTACTTCCGGAAGCATTCGAATCCAGTAATTTTTCCATATTATCAGCCTTAAATCAGAACAGACATAATCAGACAGAACTGCTTCTGACAAACTTCTTCAAAGATCGTTACTTCCGCGCATGGGAGAATATAAAAAACTTGATTGTTGTTTGCAGAACAGATAATTTTTTATTCAATATCCTTTTTTTCGGGTTAAGCAGTTGGGTTTTTTTAATACTTCTGTCATCAATTTTCATAAATTTAAACTTTTTAAATTTTTGTTGTTCCAAATAAAACTACTGTTAACAGAAATGTGTTCACTGTTCATTTATTACACTATCCGGCAAACATTGAAAACATTTACTTAATTACAAACTTGTAGGGGGGAATGAATCAAACCATGACCATGTCTATGTCGAGAACGTTGTGTACAAATTTCCATTTATGTCGGTATTCTACAATTTTGTCATCCGTGAATGCTAGCAATGATTTTAAACTTAAACAATGCTTTTGAATTCTGAAAAATGTTTTTTGTATATTTGATTAATTTATTAAACTAATCAAAGGAAAATACTGACGATTGAACGTTGTGAAAGAGCTCTGATCTCAAGTGTGCACCATTCAAACAAATCTGACCCCTCGAATATCTTTTTTGCAATCTTGCTTTATTTTAATAATCTCAAGATGCAGAATATACAGTATGTTTACAAGCACACTAGCGCCATAGAGTGAGATATTTCTGAACTGTTGAGTCGAGCGTCGTGAAGCTCATAATTTTACAACTAACTTTCCTGAAAACAGTAAATTCATACACGATCTAGATCTCAAAATACAAGTAATACACGAAGTTCACATGTACGCTAGTGTCACGTAGCGGTTGAGTTCTGAAATAATGATAACGCCATCTGAAAGGTCTGTCTCAACCATACATCTTTGCCGAAGACGCCAACTTGTTATATGTCAAAAATCTCGAGATTCTGGTTATAAAGTAAGTTTTCATGCACACTAGCACCGCTTAGTGAGACAATTCTGAACTTTTAAGTTAACCATTCTACTGAACAACTTTGCTCAAGAAAGTAACTTGCTATATACGAAGGATCACGAAATATTTTCTGATGAAACAACAAAAGTCAATCCCCATGTATCTGTTGAGACCACCATCAAGGGAATCCGCGAATTGCGGGGAGTTTACTGAGCATTGCTGTTTTTTTGTTAAAATATACTGCCTTTCAATGGTCATAACATTCTCTGGTGAAGTCGGATTGACACAATTTCTTATGCAAACTTATTTAAATTCTGAGAAATTAGAAAAAATGCTTCTGGAGTACTTACATATAAGCTGAAGCAGTTATTTGAGTGGTTCTCAAAACATATCAAAATTTCAATTTTTGATGACGATTTGCAAATCGCATGAGTTCAAAATACTATACTCGGTGGTTTTGGGACCCAAGGTAACTGGCATGGAGCTCTGGGTCTCAAGACTTTTTTCGGATTTTATCGACCAGTGTTGTAGTTGAAGATGATCGGGTCCTTTTCTCGAGAAAAGGAGATAACTGAGCATTTGGTTGTATTCATTTGCATTCGGTTAACGATGCACCAGTCAGCAGGCATGAAGCTGACGCTGGCGCTAATGGATCTGATACGAAGGTAGAGTTTGAGATCATCAACATATGTTAGTCGAGGTCCCACGATGCCAAGATTGACATCGTTGGAGTAGAGCAAGGAGACCAACATTTCCACTGTCGTTGAGCCGTCGACGGTACTGTTCGTCGAGCAATACTCAGGTTTAGTGACTCAGCAATCTCTTTCGATGAAAATTGTGGATTTTGCTTAGCCAAATGAACAATCTTTGCTCGGAGAAGTTTCATTCTTCCTCCATACGTGTTGCACAGCCCCAATTGAAACTTAGTATTTTTTTAAATTTTCCGGAGAGAAAGGCCGTTTTCAAGATTGCGAATCACCAATTGTCTAACGTCAAGCGAATTTCGATTCCCGCACGGAACTAATTTCGACGGGAAACACCACATCTGCGCTGTGACTAAAGCCTGTCCACTTTAAATTTCGGACACCAAAATAATGGCAGCCACAAAAAAGGTTCACATAATTCAACAAAACCGATTGATTATTTCACAATAATAGAGTTATATAGTATAATATAGTTATCTACATTAGAAGCAGTTGATGAATATGTAAATCCTTTTTTCTGTAAATTCTCGAACTTTCTGTGGTACACCCGCCATCAGGTTCCGTACGGTATTCACCGATATGCCCGCCGTGACAATTCTCCACCTTCTCTTGAAATCATCGGACTATTTGCATTCTTTTTAGTTTCGAAGAGTTTCCGCTTAATTAGAGCCCAATACTTTTCGTCTGGGTGAAGTTCTGGACAGTTTGGTGGATTGGCTGTTTTTGCAACGTATTTGACCTATTGTACCATACACCAATCCAGGACGGATTTCGCATAGTGACAAGAAACCTAATCATGCCAAAACAGAGCTTATCAGAGTTGGTTCTAATAAACGGTTGCAACCTTTTTTGCAGATATTGTTTCTTGCACACATCCTTATTTAAAAAGTGCAGGAAGAGAAGAAACTTTTAGATTTTCGACCAGAACTACATATGGCCTGCCAAATCAAATACTTGTCCGGAAATACACGGCAACGGCGTACCTTGGCATTGCGATATAAAAATCCAGCCGCGGAAGCTGTTTAAAGTCTTTGAATACGTATGTTTCGTCGTCCATTATGAGACATGAAAATGTTTTCAAAAAATTGGTGTAAAGCTCCTTAGCACGACTTTTTCCAGTGAAATGTTGCTTGTCATCACGGTTGGGCACCTTTCTCACTTTGTACACCTTCAGTCCGTGCCTCTGCTTCACTTTTTTGTACGTATTATTTTGACTCCCCAACTTTGCGAGCCATATTTCGCTCAGAAAGATTGGATTTTTTCTCAATAATGGCTGCCACCTTCTTGTCCATTTGTTAGGGGCATACTTTTCGTTTTGTTCCACTTCCAATCTTCCGATCCACAGTCAAGCGCTGGTTAAATGATTTGCAAACATAAAACACGGTACTTTCCGGAAGTTTTAGTCTCTTGGCAAGATTACGTACCGATAAATTCGAATTTTGCTGCCGTTCGTCCAAAATGCGTTTGCGCACTTCCACTTGCTTCGACGCCATTTTACTGAATGTAACGAGAATGTAAACATGTTGTAGCACTAAATAAAGTGGAGAGTTTTAGCTGTCATATAAGTGAAATGTTCTAGCCAAGCGTGAAATAATTCATATGAAAATAAAAGTATCCGAAATTTAACGTGGACAGGCTTTACAATTGTCTTACGATGGAGTGCTGCCAAAATGTTACATGTGGCCTTAATAATAACATCGCGAAATCCGATTTTTAAGTGTATATTTATTTATTTTAAGTGTATATTTTTAGATAAAAATTAAATAAATGCTAATGATTTACGTCTTGGTATCTGTATTTAGCACATCAATTAGTAAAACTTTCTCATATATGCCACAGATGTATCTGCCAAATTACAATAATATAACATATAATGCGTTTTCAGTCCAGGTGTATGATTTATTTTGTCCAATACTGTAGAGATGGTTGGTTTCACCAAATATCCTGGATGACATGACGGCCTGGCACATTCAGGTGGTTTTCATTTTTTGCCGAATCTTTCAAAAATAGAGCTGGCTAGTTATTTTAAACATCAAGCTTAAGAAAACATAGTTAGCTGCTTCTTTAGAAAGGCAGCGTCCGTTTCCCGCTACCGTTTTTCTCTGTTTACAATCCAATCCAACATCTAAATAGTCATTCAGTTGCGCTAGCATTCATACCGAATTGTTTAAATTGCATCAGACTTACTCATTAGCCTAGGTATACTTTTAACAAGAGGCTGCCATAAATAGCGAAACACGCGCACCAATATTTAGGTCTCTTGAACGTACATGTATTTACGGACGAAAAGAAGAGAATACACATATTGAACTGTGCGACAACGGCAATACCACCACCGAGATAAAGACAACAGACTATCTGTTTCGGTTTCCGGTTTAAATTTCCGGAGAGAATCCATTCCACGGACGGCAAAGGAACGTAGATAACGAATTCTACTTACAAAGCGAATCGTTCGGCGAAACAAACATTGATTCGCATTTATGGCAAATGCAGCAGCCTCTCAGCCATCGGAAAAGCTATACCCCATTACCATACAATGCACCATATGCATACAACGACTATCAACGAGCGCACGACGACCGACCGGTTATGAGGCGAAGTGGTGCAATCGGAATCGGTGTTTGCTTATTGTTATTGGGCAGTACAGCTCTATTGCTCAACTTAGCTCAACTTTTAGTAGGTATCATTATTTGTACAGCGAGCACAAAATGCAAGAAATCAACCACCAACACAAGCACACATGGCACAAACACTAGCCGTCAGCAGAAAACTCGTTTTCCGGTGTACATAAAACGGCAATCGAAACGAAAACGAAACGAAATGAAACGATGACGGTACATGCGTGTTAACCATGTTCCGTTATCGTAGTTTTATGAGCTCGTTTTGAGCTTGTAAATTTGTACTTACATTTCCTACAGTAACATCACTCCGAAGCTCTCTTCCTCATTCGATGGAAAGAAAATACTTGAAATGGAAAATCAAAAATTCATAAGCAGATTTTAACGACTGCGTAATAATGCTAAAACAGTGAAAATTAATAGTCATTAAAATTCGCCAGCAGCAAAACAAAATTGCACCTTCAGGCTGCAACGGCGCAGCTAATTAGTGCATACATTTAGTACATAGCATTAACTCGTTAACACGCTCAGCTTCACTTCTGGGTGATTGATAGTATATGTCTGCTTAGTGGAAACACAAATCAAATCAACAAAGAGTAACAATATCTACAGCTGGTTGCCTTTTGCTGCCTTTTGCGCTTGGAATCACTTTGAGCAAGGTCATGTTGGAGAAGGAAATGAATTGATGCGGCGTGTAAACACGCTAAGTAGTTCCGTTATGGAACATCTATTACAGAGACGGCGAATCTGGATGTGTGTTGCGCCACTCCAGAGCAGCAAGTACACCGATAATGATAATGCCAATTCTGGTAGTAAACACGCGTATCGCTCACGATTAGACGCTGATTGTTATTAGGAAATAGGGTCTGTAGTTATAAAAAAAAAACTAAAAGCTCAGCAAGGCAACTTGGTGTAATACTAACTGATAACGTTGTTAGGCAAGATATTTTTTCTTGGATTCTTAGCAACGCTGCTTCCGGCATATGAAATCCGAGGTGAACATTGCGCTGATAAAAGGCAAGTCGGTTTCACTAGTAGCAGCACTTCGCGCTGTTTTCTATAGTTCTCGGCTCCAATTGCTATGCAAATTGGTTTGAAGTTTGGCTTTTTTTCATAATAAATACTTCAGTTCTTAGGAGATATGGATTGAAATTTATTTTCTATTACTTCACTGATCAGGTGCAGCTTACTATAGTTAGCTAATAACAACGACTCTCATGTGATTTCGACAAATTTGCATCCTTGACGTCACCATCAAATATCTCTTTTTACAATTTATTATTACTTTTTGAAACTGACATTCGTGTAGTAGGGTAGGTAATGACTTGGCACCCGAGACCCTATTCCAAGCACGGGGTTAACGTTAACCTACAACGCTCATTTTTGCAGTATGGTGTATAGTGAAGCACCATACTGCAAAAACTGAGCGTTTTGGAACAACGTTAACCCCAGTGCTTGGAATGAGATATAATTATTTAGTGGTGCCTGCCTATGTTATATTGAAACCAATCTTTTCGGATGTTTACTTACAATTATAATTGATATATATTTGTTTACAATGGTAACAAGCGGTGAAGCGTTAGATCTATCAAATCAAATATCAAATTCTTAATAAAGGTCTGTATCCGCAATAATCCGGACACCTCAAAACATGGATAAAACATAAATTTCGCATTATATTTCCGTCGTAGTTGTTAATTTCAGATTCATGGTATGTGTTTAAACAATTCGTGGAGACAAAACATAGTTATTCGGTATTTGAATAAAATTTTCGAACTTTGCGCTTAACTCCGTCCATTAGGGTTTATACAGACTCTTCAAAAATCGTAGAAGCCGTCTTTGTCCAAATTTGCTGGAAGTGTTTGATGTCTTTGATTCCTTGCTTCTTTCCAGAAAGCTTCCGCTTCATCAGTGCCAATATCTCTCGATCTGGTCGTAGCTCTGGGCAATTTGGCAGGTTTGAGGTTTTATGGTACAATGTTCACTTGATTTGCTTGGTACCACTCCATCACAGTTTTCAACATAGTGGCATGATGCCAAATCTGGCCAGAACAAAGGTTTTTCTTTGTGACTTTTGATGAAGGGTAGCAATCGCTTCAGCAGACACTCTTTCTGATAGATTTCCTTGTTGATTGTGCCTGTAGTGACGAAATATTTACTCTTTTTGCCACACGTGCAAATTGCTTGCCACATAGGTATTTTTGGGAAATTTCGATGCCTTCTTCGTTCTGAAATGCATCAGCTGTAGCATTTCTGGCCATAGCAGAATAAAAAGCCAGCCCTGGAAGCTGCTTGAAATCCTCCAGGACATAAGTTTCGTCGTCCATAACAACGCACTGAAAACTTCGTCAAATATTCGCAGTACAAACGTCGAGCCCGTGATTTTGCTGCCAAGTTCTGTTTGTCGTTAGGATTTGGAACTAATTTTACTTTATACGACTTAAGTCCCAAACGTTGTTTTGATTTTTGGACAAAACCATGCAACATCCCTATTTTACGAGCCACCGTTCGAATGGAGAGATTTGGGTTTTTCGTTAATATCCTTTTCACCTTTCTGTCCATGACAGGATCAGCGCGTCCAATGTTTTTGTCACTTCTCGGTTTCCTCTCCACCGTCAAACGTTCCGAAAATGATTTGAGCACATCGTGAACAGTGGATTTAGGCAAATCCGTTGTTTTTGCAAGGTCCCGTATTGACAAGTCAGGATTTGCCGTACGCCCGCACATAATTCGCTCGCGCACTTGTTTTTCTTTCGTCGCCATCTTGGATACTAAACATGAAATGTAAACATCAATCATTGTCTTTTCACCCTTTTCATCATAGACTCTCAGCTATACCACAGTGAAATTTTTCATTCCTACGTGCAATATTTCAAAAGTTACTGTAATGATTTGAAAGGTGTCCGGATTAGTGTGGATACAGAGTTTACTAATAATGCGAGGGTATGACGCGTTTCACCGCAACTCTGTCAAGTGGTTGACAGCGCCCTCTCAGTATCCATTGAAACTTTGCGGGTATGTGAGACTGTGTCTTTTAAAGCGACTTTGCATACTTTGTTTTTTTTTTCAAAAGTTATGTAGACTACCATTTGGCAAGGGCCTAAGTTTCTTACCTCGGAGCGTATGGTACGGTATGTCCACGCATCCTTCATCCCCTGTAGATTCACAAAATGTTTTGGGGTTCAAATGTATTCATTTGAATCAAAACCATTACAGAATCATCTTTTGCCAGTTAATGCAACGCAGTAAGGCCTGGCCGCTTTGACGCTTGTGTCATGTCTCTGATATGCTGCAAGCATCAATATTGACAAAAAAAATAATTGGGCGTAATCTAACCCAATTATTTCAGGATGCTTTCTCGTACTGGCTGCGGTTGTATTAGATTGGATTAGATTAAGATTAGATTAGATGACAAGTCCAGCGCGTCCAATGTTTTTGTCACTTCTCGGTTTCCTCCCACACCGTCAAACGTTCCAAAAATGATTTGAGCACATCGTGAACAGTGGTTTGGGCAAATCCGTTGTTTTTGCACAAGGTCCCGTATTGAGCAAGTCAGAAGTTTGCCGTACGCCCCGCACATAATTCGCTCGCGCACTTGTTTTTCTTTCGTCGCATCTTGGATTCTAAACTTGAAATGTAAACATCAATCATAGTCTTTTTCATCATAGACTCTCAGCTATACCACAGTGAAATTTTTCATTCCTACGTGCAATATTTCAAAAGTTACAATGATTTGAAGGTGTCCGGATTAATGTGGATACAGAGTTTACTAATATGCAGGGTATGACGAATTTCACCGCAACTCATCAAGTGGTTGACAGCACCCTCTCAGAATCCATTGAAACTTTGTGGGTATGTAGACTGTGTCTTTTAAAGCGACTTTGCATACTTTGTTTTTTTTCAGACTACCATTTGGCAAGGGCTTAAGTTTTTTGGTCGATTTTCAACACATGTAACTCAAAAAGGACAAGACTTACAAAAAAGTAATGTTAAGGTGACTTCAGAAAACCGTCTGAACTTTTGTTATTATTAGAATATTGTGAAAATTTTAAAATCTCGAACGCAGAAAAAAATAATTTTAAATTTAAAGTTTAATTTTGCAAAAAAGGCCATCTTTGAATTGAACGATTTTTTTCTAAAATAAATATTTAAAATATAATTGTCTAAAAGTTCGCAATACATTGCATGATGGGTACTTTCAAGGAAAAAAAAGTTTTTCTAACAACAATTTTTTCATATCCTATTTTTACTGTGTATCCCATTAACTCATCTTATAGTTTGGTCCCTACAACCTCACTGAAGCCAATTAAATTTAATTATAATGACCATTTGGATTTTCTGAGGGTCTTCGTATGTTTGAAAAATAAAGGCTACCATTTTTAAAAGGCCTTTTTTCAAATTATTATTTTTTTTAAACCTTAGTGATAATACAATTAAATCAGGTGGTTGATCCTGTTTATAACCAACAGCTTTAGCACCATTTAATGATTAACTCTGACTATTTTTATTATTTCTTACCTTAAATAACCAAATGTGGTACAGTACAATTTATCACTTGAGTGATCTTAAGCATAAATTTGAATGAAATACATTATTTCTTCCCTTCTGCTGTAAGCTTTCGATGAAATTATGATGCAGTTGAAAAAGAAATTCAATTCACCTACTACAACGAAAAGTGAACAATTAAAAGTTTCATCAGTACTGTCATGGTCAGTGAATAAAATCAGGTTATTATTTGTACTGCTAAATTACGAAGTGGTCATGGATTAAGTGATGGCGATAGGCAAAAAGTTTTACAATTCTTCGACAGTGATGAAATCAGTAGGGCTATGCCAGGGAGTAATGATTATGTTTCTGAAATCCGGAATGGTAAGAGAAAAAAAATCATACATGATTTTTAAAGAGAAATGCAAAGACCTTAAAATTGGATTTAATTCATTCACAAAGCTCAGACATAAACATTGCATACTTCTGGATAGGACAGGCCCACATAATGTATGTGTTTACACTATTCATGAAAATTCCACATCCCAATCAGAACTACAAATTGTTCTTTCCCTGCATGAGAAAAATGTATTTCTACAGAAGGTATCGAGAGAGAACTTTCATCAATATTAGAAAAGGATGGCAAAGAAGGTGTTGTTTTTCAGTATTGGCAAACAACTGATCGTCGTAACTTGGGAACAATTATAAAGCGTATAGATAAGTTTGTTTTGGGACCTCTCAGAAAATTATAAAAGTTATCATTTAAAATGCAGCTCAGGGTTACCATTGGAATAATGCTCAAGCAACTATACACCTTTTTGAAGTACAAAAAGGACAATAAATTGGAAAACAAAAGCTTTATCATAATATCTGAAGTATTGACCCATGACTCAATAGCAGTTCAGTTGTTTATATCAAAATCGTAGAGCAAGTGCTAAAATTCATAAAACAAAATTCAATATATTGCTCAAAAATTTTCATAAAAGTTCAGACGGTCATCCTAACATCACTTTTTGTTAGTCCTAGTTTGGTCCTTTTTGAGCTATGTTGATTTTAAAAAATTCGATCAAGAAATTTAAGCCCTTTTCAAATGGTAGTCTAGATAAATTTTGAATAAACTAGGTATGCAAAGTCGCTTGAAAAAACATAGTCTATACACCCACAACGTTTCATTGGTTTCTGAGAGGGTGTTGCCAACCACGAAGACGAGATGGCGTGAAATTCGTCATATGTTTTTTTTTTAATTTTCACAATGATTGATGTAAAAAAGATCAATTATTATGCAAATTGTACTTTTTTGGTCTTGATTATCGAGATTTTCAGCCTCGGGCTGCTTCATCTCCCGTCGTAGTCAGTCAAACACCACTTTTGGGCATTTTTCGTAACTTCTCCGGGGGTGAGATTCGAACTCGTGACTTAGGCGTGAGAGGTATGGGTGTTAACCAATACGCCGGGGTCGCCCCCAATTGTACTTTTATTTGCTTAACATGCAATACATTTCAAACACATATCATTGCAAAGTGGAAATAAAAGCATAAGCTAAGCTTTTTACGCTTTTCATCAGTGACGAACCAGTCAGGAGGCCAAAGTCACGTTAAAATAGACAAAAAAACGCACTTTCAGAAAATGCTTTATGCCGGCGTCGGTGGTGCTGTAGTAAGCGTGACTGCTACTTGGCACTCCAGTGGGTCTGGGTTCAATCCCAGTCGACGTCGGTGGTTTTTCTGAGGACGAAAAAATCTTGGTCACGTCTTCCTTCTGAAGGAAGTAAAGCCGTTGGTCCCGGTTCATAGTCATGAGTTGTTAGGTAGGGTCAGGTAGTGACAGATCGTCTCCCTGGTGTCGGTGATTGTCACCATGTGAGGAAATAGGCCGACGGAAAATAAATAAATAAATAATAATAATATTAATAAAATGCTTTCAAATCTCAAAACTACAACAAAGTTCGAACATAATTTCGACATGGAGTTTTCATTATGGCCAATGGCGAACTAGTAGTTTACTTGAGCGAGTTTGCATTTACAAAGAAATTTGCAGGAAGAAGCCATTGTTTACGTTTGCAACATTGGCCCTTATGAGCACTGCAGGTCGATTGGTGTATTCTTTTTTAAAATGGCATACATTTGCTGAACGTCCTGTTAACCAACGATACATTGCATTACCTGTTGTTTAATTTGTTACCGTAGAGCAAGTGAATCATATTTACTTTAGCGTAACTGGCAATTTGCTCTAATACCCCAATTAATTAAACGAATTGCGTGGAATGAGCTCATGCCCCATTGGTCACAACTACTGTGACCCTATTTCTCCACCATGCTCGAATCCACTGAACCGAGCATACGCAGGCACATCCGTGTCAGCTCGACCTGGTATCTGTACGGCAGCTCCACTCCGACGCGTTCCTCCAGAGTGGAAGTGGTTGCGCAGCCTGTCTATGCAAACGGTTGTTGTGATGCAGCGGAGGCACATTTGTAGTATAGTAGTTGCTCACACAGAACAAACCTCTCCTCCCACTCTCGGTAAATCTCACTTCTCATATTGCCTGTTGGTGATGTAGATATAACAACCACGACTGCTCACTGCTATTTCCACCAGTTTCGTGTTTCATTTCACTTTGTTGTTAATCATAAGGAAAAATAAAGTCAATTGGCAGTTAGTGCAACCTTCACGTCGTTCACACGAGGTTCCTCTCCCAACAACAGCAACAACGGCCGCCACTCAGTCTCTTTTGCCCTGCAAGTGTCTAAATCGAATCAGCTGGGCGGAGGAGAGGGTCGCCCTCACAAGTTGCGCAAGTGTGTTTGTTCGTTTGCGTTTCCACAGATCTAGTGTGTACTGTATTCGTAAAGAAAAAGAAACACAGGCGTTCAATTGTACAAACATCCACCTCTCACTTGGACTCAGTTGTAACTGCGGGATTCTCTGAGTGGGCTGGTTGCTGGTTTATTCATTCGTTATCATCGATTTGATCACTGAATTTCAAATTATCAGCAATGTATTTTTATTTCGTGTTCGGATTTCAATTAAAAGTGAAAGTTGCGATTCCGGTGTTCAATTGTGTGCGGATTTGCTGTTTTGTCTCGCACTGATATCATTTATACAATCGCGTGTGTAATCAAATTGTGTCAATTAAGATTGCTCGATAAGATAAGAGAGCTGGGCCATTCTGGTTGAACAACTAATGCTAGGTTGGACGCACTGATTGTGGAGTTTAGTGAGCTATGATATGATCGGGATGTGTGGATGACGAGTATAACCAACCAATTTCGTGTTGGATTGTTTATGAACGATAACGATAGACAATTTGTGATGTAATTGCTAATCGCGTCTATCCCTGAAATTTACAAAGGTTTTCACGATCTTAATACACCAAAAAGGTCGTTCAAATCGATTTATATCGAAAATACATCATGAAATTTACTGGCAAACAACTCACCAACACTTGCGGATAGTGTGAACACCCTTCACACCCTTAAATCTCTTCGTCCTACTATGATAGCACGTTTTAATTATTATTGCTGATAATGAAATCTGGGACACACAGAAGATAACAAAAAAGTTACACCGAACTAGTCGTTCATGATTGCGATTGTCAATGTTTGGAGCGGTTGAATGTTGTTTTTCTGTACCTAAACATATGAAACCAAACCAAATTGCTCCGATTGTGGTAATTTATGACACAAACTGGTGGTTTGATCACCACGTCCTCCTCTTCCCTCTTGAAAAAACAGAGGACCCTGAAATACTAGCTGAGCAAAATCGGTAACAAAATTAGTACAATACGAAAATAAGGGAAGCTCTACTTTTATCATATTGACAACTTATTTTTTTTACAATTTTATTCATTTGAATAGAGCCATTGGAATCAACTTTACAGATACAAGTTTTCATTATTATATACATCAGTTATCTTAGAACTAAAGTTAGGGAGGTAGAAAGGATACTCGCAGACTTCTCGAGGTTAATAGGACTAACAACTCAACAGATGGGGGGATATGCGGGAATTCAAAGTAGGGTTTACATAACACATTTATTTCAAATCGTCTAATCATAACTCATCACTATATAACATATTCTTAACTTTTGACTTGAACATGAACAAAACAAACACAAACACAGATAAAAATAACTAAAACTAAACATCTATGCTGAACTAACTTTAATGTAAGACTCATGTTACTCAACTACAACTACAATCCAAGACTCATGAACACATAAATGAGTTTCATAAACTTCAGATCACGTACAGTCAAAATATCTCGGATTGGTGCATTGCGTTGTCTACTTCGAGTCCGAAGGGAATCATAAAGCTAAGATATGACTCCACGAAGCTCAGCACATGACCAAAAAAAACGCGATCTGCGTCCTGGTAACCTTGTCCACATTCACAGAGATTGCTGTCGCTCAGTCCAACACGGTATAAATGAGCGTTTTAGGAATAATGATTGGACATGAGGCGAGACATCACCCTAATCAAGTCTTGACCTACATCCTTCCCCTTCACATAGATTTCTTCGACACCTTTGGAATGATTGAATGTTGCCATCGCCCGAAATCTCGTTTACTCTATTTATACTGCCAGCTGACGAGTGACTGTTGACGAAAAATAGGAAAAAAAATCATTGAAGATGATTTGTCGATCATAACTATCACCTTCCATAGCGCACACCTTAGCAAGCGAGTCCGCTCTCTCATTGCCCATAATTGGAGAATTTATTTATTTATTTATTGTCGTCAATCATAAGTAGACCATATAATATATATTAAATATAATATAATATTATTCATTCTTGTATGTTCTGGTAAATCGAATTGCGGAGATGCAACCACGATAGGGAATATTCGGCGAAGGGCTGACATCCTGTGTTATGTACATACAAGTGGTACAATTTAACTCGAGAAACTTCTAAAAGTTTTCGATCACCCTGGAGTTCATAACTTCACAGCTGGTAAGGAGCCGGAGAGAAAATTCTGAAAACCGATCCGACAGTGGCAACATACCTGCCAGCACTTCAAGAAGGTGCATGCAACCTAACACGATACGAAGACAGCGATGCTGGAATCGTTCCAGTTTGATGATGTCCGGTCGAGCCGCCGACCAAAAACAAAAACTACTGAATTCTGTTGGTTGTAGAATACGGTAGTTTTTTTTTTGGGGGGTCAGCAGCTCGGTCGCACATCATCAAACTGGAACGAATCCAGCATCGGTGTCTTCGTATCGTAATAGGTTGCATGCACTCGACTCATACCATGAGTTTTGAAGTGCTGGCTGGCATGTTGCCACAGTCGACATGGTTTTCAGAACTGTCTCTCCGGCTTTTCCTCCAGGTGTTTGTCGTGGTCGGACGCGGGTTTACCAGGTTTTTGGATGGCTTTAGCTCTCAACCGGCTCCAATTATCCGGTACAATTTTGAGTTCCAGAAACTGATTAAACAAGTGCAACATGCGCTTCTTTGCGACGTCTGGGAGATACTGAAGAAAGTTGCACTTGATCCTGTCAGCCCCCGGAGCCGCATTGCCATACGAAATAAGTGCGAGAGCGAGTTCTACCATTGAAAACGGTTGACTAATCTCATCTAGCGAATTCGTGTGTAGCGATATATTTAATGTTTTCTTTTCTTTCTTAGCATTTCTAGCTTATTGTTTTCGCAATTAGTTTATTGCTTGCTCTCAACTTAGTGTTCTAAATGCACTTCCACAGTTATTAATTGAGAGCTTTCGATGACAGGTACCATTTTTGCATTAGTATGATTGTGTGGCAAGTACGATCATACCCAGGGAGTCGAGAAATTTTCCCTAACGAAAAATTCCTAGACCAGATTGGAAATCGTACCCAGCCATCTCCAGTATGGTGCTGCTTTGTAACGGCGCCGGAAGTCGTCGGAATGTGACAAAGGACTAGTCTATCCGGGAAATTGTCTCTTGATCCTTCGTCAACGAAATAGAGTACCGACCGTCGAGCTTCCAAAAAACCAACTTCCGAGAGAATCCCTCACATTTTTTTTTCACCCAACGATAGAACCTTGGAACTGCTAACCTGTTCGCTAGCCCAAAACCGTTCTCTTAACTTCTAAGCCCTTGGTAGTTGCCTTACTGTAATTAATGTTAAGACCTCCACAGACTAACCAACCGTAGACTGTTGGTAATTGATCTCCGACCACCTCTTCGACCAGATTCGAAGATGTCGTAAAAAGATTCGATTCCCAATACCTTATCCACTGAGCTTGGATTGAGAAAGTGAGATTTGCTAGGTTGATCCCATTAGGTATCGCCGAGCGCCTTGCCGTGAGTAAATTCACCGTAATCTTTGGGAGATTCAGAAACATAGTGTTCTGCGAAAAAGCGGTTACAACCTGTTACCTAGCCGCTGCCTGACTAATATCAAGTACCGAAATATTCACGTTCTTCTGGTGTTGCCCTCGGAACCGGAATCCAAGAGAGCATGATCCGAGAGCTGACTACTCTCATCATCTTCCGCGATGATGACCGCAGTAGCCAGCAAAATCATGGAGCGGTACTGTTGAGTGGATTCTGAGAGTATAGTTTCTGTGGCTGCCATATCCATTGCAAGTTCGTGCTTCTCTGTATGATGACGATCCTTGCAACTGCGCCAGAAGTATTTTGAGGGGCATTCATTATTTAAGAGACTAATGAGAGGCATTCCTTTGCTATAGGCCCTGATCTAAAGCAGCTCCTGCATAGAGAGGTCGACCTCCAAACCGCATCTCTTTCACGCACCGACAACCGTTGAAAGGTAGAACACTGGTAACTGGTAGTAGGACCGTTCGACCACGATGGGTGAGGTGCTGATTCCGAACAGTGGGCTTCGTGGGGAATAGTACAGTCTTACGACAGTGGCGTATTTAGAACCGGGTGATGTTACTCTCCAACACAGGGTAGCTAACGATACCCCTATTTTATGTTCTTTCTGCGGCTCCGTGTGGTAATTATTTATTATTGTATTGAACAACCCGCGGTACTAATTGATATACAACTTTTTTTTAACCAGTTTGTTTATTTGTAAGGCTCATTCGCGTTAGCTTCACGGAGCCATAAGGAATGTTTGTGGGCTCACACGTTACTGATTTCGGTATCCACCTGCATCATGGCAAATTCCTCCATTTTATCTATTTAGCTCCTCTAGCGTTTCCAATTCGCTCTCACCTTCAGCTTCCTGTACGTTTGCTTCAATCTACCGCTCTGTTCCTTTTCTTGCCGACGCACTTTCGGCTAACTCTGAGCATTCCGCTTGGGACAAGAACCCATCGGGTGTCCCACTTCTTTGCAGAATAAGCATTTGTCCTTGTTGTCTTCGTAATACATGTTTCTCTTGTGGTTGGCGAAGTGCAGCGATGACGGGATTTCCTGCTTCCCGTCCATGTACGCGCCACGTACACCAGTGTAGGAGCGAATGCCCAGCTCCGTCGAAAACTTCTCCCGCACGATGCATTTCACATAACCATATTATGACAAAATCGTAACGATTTCCTGATCGGGAACCTCCGATGCGAGATTGTATATTCACACATAGCAGCTGTGATCCTGGGCATACGACATGTGTACTTTAACCTTTTCTACATTCCCATAATGGAATTCCAGCTCGTCAGAATTGACGGTCAGCGCGTGCAACATCGACCGCTCAGACTTGAACTTGACGAGAAGGGACTATTCATCTGTTATCCTATATGCAGCTTCAATTTGAAATTGACAATTTCATCTAGCTCTGAAGCTAAGCCTTTGACGAAATTTGCCACTTCGCCTAAGGTTGGTTTATCCGCTCCATTGGCGAAGGTAAATCGCACATAGCTGTTATAACAAAAGCGATATAACATATGATTCTGATAAGAATACCGGAAGATTTTGAAAAATCCAACATACTCAAAGAACCTGGACTCGCTTATATATGTTTAATATGGGATTGAAAGGGGAGGACTCTGGTTCAAGAGAAACGTGATCCAATGCGGTTGAAAATGACGGCTTCTAAAGACTGGACTCGGAAAAAATGAGACACACAAAAATGATCACCAAAAATTTATTTTAAATCGGATACTCCTCAAATTTTCAGGGATTAAAAAACTATATATTAGCTTTTTTAGGCATACCTTATTTATTGAATTTCCTCCCCCAAGCTGAATGCTCGTACATTTCTCTTAACACTGCTCATGAGATCTTGGATGAGGCTTTGTCCATTCCTTACAAAATTTCTCCCAGTTATTCTTCAAAGCTTCATCGGTTTTGAATGTTTTTCCGCTTTTCTTCAACTTCTTCATCATTATCGCCCAAAACTTTTCGATCGGATGAAGCTCTGGTGTATTTGGCGAGTTCGTCTCCTTCGGGACCACATTAATGCCCTTCGCTTGGTACCAATCCATTACAGGCTTGGCGTAATGGCACGAAGCTAGATCCGGCCAGAACAGCGTGGGACCACGGTGAGAGCGGAGAAAGGGCAACAAGCGCTTCTGCAAGCATTCCTCTCGATAAATCTGCCCGTTTATGGTGCCGGTTGTAACGAACGGCTTGCTGTACCGTCCGCACTCGCAGATCGCCTGCCACAACAGGTACTTCTTCGCGAATTTGTCCATTTGTCTCTTCCGGAACTTTTCCGGAACCTCCATGCGGGACGTACCGACAAAAAACTCGAGGCCGGGGATTTGTTTGGTGTCCGCCTTGATATATGTCTCGTCGTCCATGACGAGACAGTCTGGCTTGACCAGCCACTCACGGTACAAATTCCGCACTTGCAATTTGGCCACCGTGTTTTGCTTGTCAATCCGGTTTGGCGCCTTCCTGACCTTAGAATCACGTAGCCCAGCCCGCTTCATGGTCTGTTGGATGAACCACTTCGACGAATTGACCTTTTTGGCCACGTCTAAAGTACTGCCTTATCTTCCGCGCATTCTCTGGGTATTCCGTTTTCGGTTTTCGGCCGCTTCCAGCGCGCCGCTCGATGGTCTTCTTCTCCTGGAACACCTTCATAATGCGAGACACGGTGGAATGATGGATTCCAAGCCGTTTGCTGATCCATCTGTGCGACTGACCAGGATTATCGATCACCGCGGCCAAGATTTGTTGGCGTAGCTGTTCTTGTGTCGAATGCATCTTGAAAACTACCTGACAGATCGCGATAAAAATTTGCACACATAAACATAACACTCTAGTATTACCAAAAATTTCATTAATTTTTACCCACGCGATAAAATGTTACACCCAAAACAAAGTGTCGCATTTTTCCGAGTCAATTGTTACAATTGTTGAACAATGTCCAACCAAAATACCCTCGTAGATGCCCTAAATATGATTTATGTTTTGCGCATTTTGACTGAATTTTCGAACGCTTCGCATTTACACCAGTTTACATATATTCACCTATTTTTTTCTTTCAATTAGAGCTGAAATAAGCAGTTCGATTTGACTTTGTTTTTCCATGTTATTAGATCTATTATGAGCACTATTTTTTTTTCAAATGAATTTGTTATTCAGGATAACTGTTTCCATATTAATCTCATCTTCTCATATTTATCCTACGGTAAATCAAGAGATTGGAGAGTGAATAGACTGGTCTCTTTTCGTAATACTGTATGCTTACGGGTCACTCACATAACGTATCACTCTTGTGTCAATTCTTTGATTTTAAAAGGATGAATGAGATTAATATGGACACATCTTCCGTGCTATTTTCCGTGTGACTTATCCAAAATGTAGTGTGTCCACTCTGTTCTACCATATAAACATTCTACCCCAGAACAAATTTTGGAGGAAGATGGATGAGGTGCAGCCGAAGCGAAATATGAAATGTGTACCAGGTGTTTCCAGTCTTGTGCTTCTTGGGTAACACACATGTAGCAATAACAGTAATAAAATGACATTGAATTGTTCCAACATTTTTTACGCTCGCACTCTTTCGCTGTTCCGTGAAATACAGGGCAAACGATAAGATCCGGTGGTCCGGCATACCGTTTTTTCTTGTACCCTTTTCGTTTATTTCTCTAGCAGCACAACGTTATGCTGTGGATTGTGTGAATCTCATTTTGTTTCGTTTTTTTGTTTTGCTTACTGCCATGTATACTACACATAGTAACAGCTCACGAGCATAGAGCGCATAATTTTATTGCCTGGTTCACAGCGATTAAGTAGCGGCGGTTGCTCAACGATAGCCATTGTTTCCAGCATAATTTTCATAGAATGTTGCCGAAAAATTTCCATACATAAAACTTACCTGATTGTTTGGCTTTGTTTGCGAAACCGAATAGAATCGTGATATTGAGAAAGGAATTATTTATGACGCTCTCCGGACGTATCATTTCCGAATGTTATGAT
This sequence comes from Aedes japonicus, assembly GCA_034211315.2. NCBI lineage: Eukaryota > Metazoa > Arthropoda > Insecta > Diptera > Culicidae > Aedes > Aedes japonicus. Next base: position 382,799 of record JASCZW010000789.1, on the reverse strand, counting down.
TGGATTACAGAAGCTATGGTAAATCTTTCGTAACGTTTGACAATATCGTAGGGCAACAAATTCCACACCACTTCAATCCTTCGTTACGATTCGTTTGAGTGCTTCTCAAGAAGCTGAAGAAGAAAAGGAACACGGAACAACAAAGAATCAAAGAGGGCAGAAAATGATGAGAATTTTTAAAGAACAGCAGGTGCAGTTGCATTTAAACTGCTGCCCGCTACTCCCGGTTCGGGGCTTCTGAGGTACTCATTTATATTTTTTTATTATTGTTTGCAGCTTTAAAATATTGGATTCACCTTCGGCGATGGCTATAAGAACGGGAAAAGCAAACGAGACAAGCAATAACAATAAAATTACCTTATGTTCGATTTGGATTTCGGGTTAAGGTTTGAAGTGCTGTTTCTTCGTTGTATTCCTCGTAGGTTCACCCGTTACGAACGAATCGTCAGTGGAGTACACATTTTCTCACCGATGTTGCTAGAAGGTTAGATGTATCTGGCAGCTTAAGTTTCGCGCGTTGGTTAATGCTTCTAGAATTTACGGGAAGCTACTACTTTTTAACCTGTCTATATTCATATTAATTTTCCAATTGTCCTTTGAAAGCGTTGAACCCTTAAAGCCAAAAATTGTAGAATACGAGAACTTATGTTCCACCCAAGCTAAATGAAAAGATAGCGAAATAGTGATTTTTTCCTCTGAGATTCAGAGATTTGCTTCTGCAACAAAACATGTAAAGGAGCAGAAAATGTATTGGGATGTATTGGTGATGGTTACGAGGATCAGCTTTCGGTCCATGCGGCAGAGTTCTCTCGTTTTTACCACGTTTCGTTGAACTATCCTTTGATGTCGTGTGCACGTTGTATCATATTTCCTCTAAACAAAAAAGACCCAGCGAACGCCTCGAGATGAGCCATTCGCACTGAACCACGTTACGAAAGGGCAAGAGGATCTTGCTAACCGATTCTGCTCTGCTTTATAAGGCATATTGACAGGTTAATGCGATGTCAAAAAGTTGTAAGGTCGCCAAAGGAGTGAAACTCTTTTTTTTTTCTCCCTTGAATGGATAATTCAAAGTGTAGTTTTACTTGATTTTCGTTTGATTGTCTCGGTTTTTGAATCTGCTTCTTGTTTTATCGTCCTGCTCAAACGATGACATGTGGCGATTTTCAACGGTGTGTCAAATAGATGAGACAAAAACTGGGACCACCGGTGGCGATGAACGAGCATGTGGTCGGGTGTAGAAGTGCATTTTTTTTGTTCATTCACGTGAACAGGTTAAGTTTGCCTGTTTTCGAGATTATGCAACTGGTGAAACATGTGGCGCGATAATTTGAGATATTGTTGTAATTAGATAGTTAATCGATGGATTTGAAATGAAGCCATCGCAATTACTAGCTGCCTCTTTTATTGACTTAGATTGTGTAATCTATCTATCCTCATCATATATTTAATAATATCAAATAATTTTTCCTAACATAAAAATATTCATGCAAAATGTTGTTCATTCTAAATCAAATTAATTTAAATATGCCTATCGTGTTAATAACTTAGAATTAGCAGCATAATTCAATGTAGTTTAATAAGAGGTTTTACTTTTTTTTTGCAAGTGATCAAAGTTTCAACAATTAACATACACAGAAACTAGAAAATGAGAAGGAGAACTAGTAATTTCCATTTAATTCCAACTACCTGTATTGCTTATCTTGACAGATACGCATATTTCGTCTACAATGTGCAGACTTCTTCAGTGTAGTGTACTTATACTGTACTAATACTCGACTAATACTTGACTGATTAGTACACGACGAAATATTAACAACAGGAACTTGGCAGTCCCACTCTTCCTATCCAAATCGCTTCAATCGGGTGCCCTGATGGTCCCGCCTTTCATCCTAACATATGGTGTTATATAAATATAAGAAAAAATCAGAGAAATTTAAATGATTTTCTTACCTTGATTATGAAATCATCTTACCTTGAAGCTTGTGTTAGAAAATTTGGCTGTAAGCTACATTGGTTAGGGTTCCTCGTTCCTTACTTACTGCTTCAACCTTCCTTTGATGTAGGGTCCTTATTGTTGTCTCAGGAAATGCTATGCGCATGTGAGATTTTCATGGTAATATTCTCACAACCGACGTTCAGAATGGTTCGACGGATGCATATGAGAGATCATTCCCGATGAGCCTCCACTCGTTTACTCAATTCCATCACGTCCAGTTATAGAAGACAAGAAACACTTCACCACGTGCTACATTTGGTAATATCATGGTAATGATCTCCCTTCGCATCTTCAAGTGATGATTACAAACTGTCCATTTGGTTCAGGCACTTTTGATCGTTTATGTGGCAGCCTATTCACACATGAAATCTACCGCGACCAAGCCGGCAGAGCGCCCCCCCCCCCCCTTTTTGAACCGAAGGGCATGGAATTACATGTTTGTCTTCTTTTTTGCGGCCTATATAGCGGCCTACCGGAAACTGCCCATGCATCCAAAAGTCTTAAAGTGATTCTAACTCCCATACCAAAGAGTTCAATGTTCTAAGCATAGTCTTTCGTGTTCCTAGTGTTAGAGTGGCACAAAGGGTGTTACGATAGAAGTTTGGTCAACTAAGAATGCATGAGAATTGTTTTTTTTTTATCAGAAAAATCAAATATTTTTCTTTTGAAGTATAAATACTAGACATTCCGGCTTCCGGTTCACCGAACCCAAATTTACGGGTACTTCGTTCAATGCAGAGCCAATTCGTCCATTTTGTTCGCTGCAAAACTGCTTCTTGCTTCAAACATTTCCTGGGTTCCACTTGATGATGCCCAATATTTCATGACTTATTTTTCGCCCCACTTCATAACTTTTTTTTCGAGGTGGTAGTATGCCAAGTGCGGCCAAAACACCACGGAACAATCGTGATGCTTCGGGAAGGAAAGTAGGTTTTCTTTGGATACGTCCCGACACTGACTGTCCCGGTTGTACTGAACATCTCGCTTTTCATGCCACAGGTGCGAATACCCTGCCAAACTAGATCTTTCTTAGCGAAACTTTGTAGGTCTATGTGTCTCAAATTGTCTCTCACCTTTGCTCGGCCGGTTTCCGAATAAAACTTCTGGTTGAAATACGTCTTGGCGTAGGTTCCGTCGTCCTCTACCACGCAATCGAACTTCAGCATCGTCGTGATACACCTTTCGGGATCTGTCCGTCTTGTTTTGTTTATTGTCGCGTTTTGAGTCATGTTTTTTCTTATGTAGAGCGAACACGAAATTATTGCAACACAGTTAATTTAAGACAAAATCTCATATGTTTATCGGATGAAAACATAATTTTCAGGACAGTTGCATACGTGTATTAATCTCAGTTTACATACATTGGATCAATCGTTGGATGTTGTTTGGTAAAATTCTCGACACTCACTTCACGCCATCCATAAAGCTTCTACAGTCGTATCGGGTAGCTTTTTTCTTTTTTTATCCACTTCCAACGCATGTCATTTGCATCCCTTACTTTCTCTTTGGTCTTTCTGAGTTTCCGCTTCATCATGGCCCAATAAGTTTCGATTGGACGTAGTTCAGAGCAGTTCGGTGGATGCATTTTTTTTTGTAAATTTTACCATTGATGGTGCCTGTTGTGACGGAAATTCCGCATCACTTTTCACTGGTGCAGATAATCTACGAAATTGGCCATTTCGAGTCGAATTTAGATATTTTCTTCTTTTTGAAAAGATCACCCCTTTCAATTTATCTTTTCCGGCTTCAACGTATGTTCCGGTATCCACCACACAGTAACTGTATCTGGTCAACATTTCCGTGTAATTTTTTTTACTATTGGTTTTTGCAAAAGTTATCCAGTATCTAGTTTTTGTCTTGACCTTCTGGACGCAACTTTGAAAAATGCCAACGTTTTTGGCAACATCACGAAATGAAATGTTGACGTTTTGTTTGAACTTAACCTTTCCCTCAATTTTCATACATGCTGCTCCCGGTTCTCTTCCTGCTCCGCGCTTGTGATCCAACGTCAACCTTTCGTTGAACCCGATAAGAAACTCTTAAGACGGTTGAATTTCAAATTTGCAGCATTATTCCCATAGCCCGATGGGAGAGCCTCGAATTTTCCATGTGAGCCAACGTCTCTACTTGGTTCACTTGAATTTTTACCGCAACAAACCACTACAGCAGATAAATGTCCCTCACCATACCTTTTTTGGTACTTCCAGTCTACAGGTATCTTTTGACTGTACGGTGTACAAAACTTCTGCACACACATAAATCGGACAGCTCACGAACTATGTCCTTCTGCCGTTTTTGAGCTCGAAACAAGGCAACTACAGCACTACGTTTCTGTTTGAGATCCAATTTCTTGGATAACACTTGATTACAATATAACACATACATCCACTGGCAGCCAAGACACAGTGCAAACTAAACGGCAGGGTCGTCTAATACAGTTTGTATGTAATGTAATGACTGTTGAAATAATGTAGCAGTTCAAATGTCCTGTAAGTGTTGCAATAATTTCGTGTTTGCCCTTGTCGTGAATTAATTCTACAGTCCAGTTTACTTTAGGGTTGTAAACGATACTCCCAGATTATTTGCCAAATCTCAATGTTTGGATTTGCTCGATCCTATCTCAAAATAGTGCATTTTGAATGTAAGTTGATAATCCAGCGTCACACCCAAATGTTTGACATTATCAACTCGATTCAGTACAGTGCCACTTATAGCATTGTTATATAGGTATAATAAGATTTTTCATTCTCCGGAAGGATGTGACGGAACATTTGGACACACTGACAGAGAAACGGTTCAGTGCACGGCAACTGAGAAATACATCAAGCTTTTTTTGCAATTTAATACTGTCATCGGTACTCCTAACGATTATGTAGATCTTCAAATCGTTTGCGTAGAACATCAGGCTGCCGATTTCGAGGACGTGGGACACGTGGGACAAATGGGTAACAGAATGTCATGATTAAGAAAGCAGCCTTTATGTCAGTGTAAATACTGTCGACTTTCTCTTCTTGATCCATTTCCTTAATACAGAACAACAAATATTCAAACAGGTTTGTGATGACGGAACGGTGCGAAAAGAATCCATGTTGTGTCGAGATGTATGATTTGCGGGCCGTGAACGTCATTAAGGTGAATTGCTGCTCCATGTATTTTTTCCTATCTTTTATCTCTCTCTTGCAATATCAAATTGATAAATCTCGATTGTTAGTGAAGATACATCCAATCCAAACCCTTAAGAGTGCTCACAGCAATAAGCATAGTAACTGAAGTGATGTAATTTTTAATATCTAGTATATATTCTGAGTTATATCAATTCTAAATATCGAAGTAATGGCTGCCAACGAGAATGCTTCAGCGTAAGCCTTTAAGGATGATCTCAGAGCATTTTTACCCATCGACTAATCCCGGAATTAACCGGATGGGTTGGTAGGCGACACAGTTAGGTAAACTTCCACTTAACGCAGATATCGACTGGTCACGGCTGTTTTAGACAATACCTGTACAAATATGGGCATGCAAGGTCCTCCGCATGCAGCGAATGCGTGGGCGTTGAGGAAACTGCAAAATACGTGTTCTTTGCATGCCCTCGCTTCGACGGCGCGAGATCCGGCATGATTGCCACGACTCCGGAAAATTTGATCCAGAGGATGTGCCAGGACCGGGGACATCTGGGACGCGGTATGCGTAGCAGTCTCGCAGATCGTTCTTGATCTCCAACAAAAATGGCAAAATGACCAAAAACAGGTCGCAGGGACCATTTAACTACTAAAGCCCTAAGTAGTTAGACATAGTGGGTGCTTAACAAGCACACCCTCCCCGAAGTAATACCGAAAGGTGGTTCCGGGGAAGGTCCTGGGTAAAATAGTAATCGAACCATGGATGTCACCTTGCCTAACATCCCACTGCGGGGTAGGTCGAGGCACGGACGAGTCCGCCACCTCAACAGGCAAAAGGTATCTTTCATTCTAGCAAACATTACTGTCCCATCTTGGTGCCTCAGATCCCAAAAAAAGGAGAGAGTTCCTCTCTCATGTGCGCATCAAAAACAGAGTGCATACAATATATCGCTAGAATAACTATCACAAAGCCATCCGTGGTACATGAGCGCTTTCCAATCGTCACCTTTTGCCTGTTGAGGTGGTGGATTCATCCGTGCCTGATTGTCTGAACTGGGATCTCATTGTATCTGTTAAGTTTAGCGTTTTAAGGATGTACTTCAATTTCATTACCTTTTCTCATGTTTTGTTGTCTGCTTTCTTATAAGCTAACTCATCGTAAACTTGGATCGATTTATGGCTGTTTGCTTCCACACTTTTTGATTACGCAACTCTGTATCAAAAATTACCCGCGTTCCAAGATTGTTAAGAATGTTAAGCAGATTTTAAAAATATCAAAAAGTATACACTGCCAAAAAGTCATGTAAATTTAGGTGCCCTGACACCGACACATGCAAGCGTCCCCTAGGCTGTAAAAATACGATGAAAGAGACGAGAGAAGCAACTCGACCCAACTTACCTTTTCGCGAGTTGCGTTTGTTTAGATTCCGGAAGACATAATTTTTCTTTAAATTTCGGTTTACGTTCCTCGATTTATGTCAAAGGTGAATTATTTTTTCTGTAAAAGTAATAATTTCTAAATGTGTAAGTTAATACAAACTGATCCGAATACACAACGTTTCACTTAATTATCTTTCGTATTTTTAATGACATCAATAGAATAATTAATTCTGTTTAAGTCATTCATTTTGCCAATGCCAAATGCCAGTTCATTTTCAAGTAAGAATTTCAAATAATAAATTGCCCATGGTATTCAAATGCGTGCCATCCGCACCCTCAGAACGGTAATAGGGAACTTCACGAAAGAGCATTTCAATACTCACGTTTCTATCGAATTGCATCACGCTTAACCTTTGCTTAGAAGCTCAATCCCTCCCCCGCCTGTGGAAGCCATCCGGAGAGAGCAGAGTGCCAAAGCACACTTTTGGTCGAAGGCTTCTCTCTTGCTCGCTTAATTGTCGACCTCGGTGCAGATAATTGCCAGTTTCAGCTTAAAACTGCTGGCACGGATGGAACCGAAAGACCTAAGACTAGTAGTTGTGAGAGGGGAAAAAGAACTTCTTACAACATCATACCAAGCATGAGAAAGTGAACAAAGTATCAATTAAATAAATTAAAAATAATAACATTTTTCTCAGCTTCACTATTCCAAAACGTCTATGTATGCAATCCGACTGCAAGCATATCTAGCAAGATCACGTAGTTGCTAAAGTAATGTATGCAAAAATCTCAAACAACAAAACCGATGCAAAAACGCCGAAATGTACAGCAAAGGTAGGGAAATGGAACGCTAGCGGAAACAAATTTGAGCTTACTAATCAATTTGTTAATGCACGTGGTTATACTGCGTTGGAGCTGCTAACTATCCAGCTATTCGCACTAATTGTTCCTTTGGCTTGAAGCCAGCCGTAGAAATTCACTTCGCTTACTGCCGCATGGGAACTCACGGTGCAACGACTTTCCTATTCGCAGAAATTTGCCACTGCCCTCCCCCGGCAATCAAGGCCTGTAGGTTTATCTGTCGGCCTGAGGAGGATTTAGTGAAGGCCGGTGCAGCGGAAAGTGAAACCTAATAGGTTGAAACTAAGCATCGTGGTTAATAGTCTTTAATGGATCCCATCGATCACGATGGGTAAGGAAAGGGGCGTAAGAATCAAATTTGTGAGTGTGCGCATATTAATTTCGACCGGCGAATAAAGATGAGAGTAATGATTTAATGAACCTAATGAAGTCGGAAAGTGGTTCAAAAGTATTATTCCAATAGCTGTATATGAATTATGTTGTAAGAGTTGTGATTCGGTTCGAGCTGCGAGCGGGCTAGAAAGAGATTTTTTTCGGAAAAGAAAATTGTATCGGTTCTTTATTGGGAATTAGTGAAACGCTTCCATTTGTACTTGTAACACTGGCCCTGGCAGTAACTTTGAGATTTTGCTCTATTAGTTGGTCAGATCAGGCATCTTCTTTTTTTCAGGCTTGAAGATGGTTCTTCTCCATGTTTCTTTTATACTTTCAATTAACTAGAAATTAGAAGAAAAATTAGTATTTTCCATTTAATTCCAACTACCTTTGCTTATCTTGACAGATACGCGTATTTCGTCTACAATGTGCAGACTTCTTCAGTGTCTCGTACTAATAACTCGACTTTCTTTCTACTACTTTCACTTGCTTTTGACTTTTGATAAGGTCTTCTGTTTTGTGACTTATCGTAGGTCATTATTTAAAAAAATAAATGCCTGCAAAAATTAAGTTTTTCTTGTTCAATGCAAATAATGTGTCTCAGATAGTCCGGTCGGTAATTTCATCATCTTGCTAATTCTTTAACTGTGGCTTAGTGGCTTAGTTGGCCTAATGGCGTTCACCCAACTACCATTCGGACTAATGTCCCGACAGCTTTGTTTCCATCCACTCACAGTACATACACCCTGAAATATGCTAATGCTTTATTCAAATTACAACACCAGCATTTCACTAACGTGAAAAAAATGCCAGGCAACCATAAAAACTTTCATCCTGTGGTGAAAACATCAAGTCAAATCTGCCTCTTGTCAGCTTATTTTGAAAGAGTGGAAATCGATAATGGTCCTTATTTTACTACTGTATTGAATTTTTATATCCGTAACTACCAGTCAGATTGAAAGTCACACAGTTCCGTTTACATTTGATTCGGTTCATGGTAACAAATGGTAACGCTCACAGTGAAGAGTCCGTTGTCTTGATTTTTATTTTGACATTCCCAACCAGCTGTGGTTGAACGGTTCTTGCTGCAACTTGTTCTGTCTTTCGCAGCATCTCATTTGTATTTATCTGGTAATGTCATTATCGGCGGTCTCAGGTGGGCTGAGATACAAGAACACGACTGTCACCTCAACTTTGTCAATGTCAATCTGAACTCTTGGTGAGAAGCAAACATTATTCACTTTAAGAACTCTTGCTTTCATGTGTTCGATGCTTTAATTCAAACTTGGCTTGTTTCTGCCTTTATGCTGATGTTCATCATCTTGCGTGCAGAGCAATTTTCTGGAAAAGCTGACAACGTATATAATCGACTATTTTCGATTTGAATGAAACACTTTACTACACATACATTATGTATGTATGTGAAAAGATGTACACGGTGTTCAATAAGTTCGGATACACTTTCAAAATTTGTTAAAAAAATGAAAACATGTTTTTTTATTTTTTGGATTTATGTTATTGAAAGCTATGTTTACAAGGAACGTTTACAACATTTCTCTTGAATGACTCCCCTTTGTACTCCTTAACGAGCTTCAAACGTTTCTCGAACGCGTCGCAGGCGGCACGCACGGACTGCATGGGCATTTCGTCCCAGATTTTGAGAATTACCGTCTTGAAATGATCCAAAGTGCTGACCTTGTATTCGTTCAGCTTCGCCATCATATAGACCAAACAAAAAAGTCGAGAGGATTCAAGTCCGGGGAGCTGGGAGGCCACAAAGTTTTGTCCAGAAAGTCGGTTAAATTGTCCCGACACCAGGCTTGAACCACATTTGCCGTATGGGCTGGTGCACCGTCCTGCTGGAACACGTAGTGCTCATCGCCGTAGAGGCTTCGGAGACTGGGGGCAACAACCTTTTCCAAAACCTCAGTTTTGTAGTACGCCGCGTTGATTTTGACGTTTTTTTCAATAAACACCAAGGGTAGCTTACCACGTTTGCATACTGCCCCCAAACCATCACCGACGCGGCACTTTGGAACCGAGGGATGTTTATATTGATTCAGGAATGCTGTCCCTCGATGGCGCCCACACCCGGTCATTTTGCACATCAGTGGCTGCTGCAGCACGAACAGTTTCTCGTCCGAAAAACAAACTCCTGACCAGCGTGCCGGAGAGGATCCTCTTAGCTCGATCCAACCGCTTTTTGCTGGTAGCCTCCGAAACGCCATGGACCTTACGTTTTTGTAAGGCCTGAAACCAAGGTCCTTGGTGAGTATGGTGTGAGCGGTTCCAATGGAAACGTTGAGATCTGCAGCCGTTTTCCGGATTGAGCGGTTCTTTTGCGCCGAATTCGCTCCTCACGATCTTGATGACCCGTGGCGTCCTCGCTGAACGCGGCCGACCGGATCTCGCACGGTCATTGGTCGAGGACGTCCCCGGTATCGCCTGATGGTCGTGTAGACAAAGTTCCGCTTGACCCCATGCGATTTCAGCAGCCGGAATATATCGCCGGGTCGCTCACCGTTCAAAAAACGCTTAATTACGAAGTCCCGATACTCTTTCATCGCGCGTAACAAACGAACAACAACTAACAGAATGTCAACACCGCGCACATTCGGTAGCGTATGAATGAAGCTAAAGCTGACACCAATACCAATGCAGAATATGTACATGGCGCATACCTACGCAATGATGAAAACTTGTATTCGAACTTATTGAACACCGTGTAGTTTTCACAGATCTCTAAAATTACTATTTAGAGGAGCGTATGTGTTTTGTTTTCCTTATTTTTTGTTTAAATATAATAGCTTGCAAATCGTTTGTTGTATAAAAATTCCGCCTAAGAAAAAGTCAAAATATATCAATAAACTTGTATAGAAAAAATATACATAACTGAAAAATCGTGTATTTTATTAAGCCGAAAATAAAACATTTTTTTCTAAATAAAGGGCGATACGGTCAAAATTTGGTCAACATCAACTTGACGTATTTCTTTCAATTTTGCATTTAAAAAACCTGAACACCCCTCATTTTGAAGGTGTGTGTGTGTAGAATGTTGCTCTTATTTTGATTTTGGAATTCACTCTTCAGTTGTCAAAATGCCGTCCAAGCAAGAAGAGCAGCGTATCAAAATTTTGCTCGCGCATCGCGAAAATCCGAGCTACTCGCACGCAAAGTTGGCAAAATCGCTAAAAGTTGCCAAATCAACCGTTACAAATGTAATTAAAGTGTTTGGGGAACGTTTGTCGACAGCCAGGAAGTCTGGATCGGGGGAAATCGAAAACCGGAAGCCGCTGAGACGACAAAGAGAGTTGCCGGTAGTTTCAAGCGAAACCCTAACCTATCCTCCGAGATGCCGCAAATAAGCTGGGTGTATCGTCTACAACCGTGCATCGAGCCAAAAACGAGCCGGACTATCGACTTACAAGAAGGTAGTGACTCCAAATCGCGATGATAAACAAAATACGACGGCCAAAGCGTGATCCCGGAGGCTGTACACGACGATGCTGACGAAGTTTGACTGCGTGATAATGGACGACGAAACCTACGTCAAAGCCGACTACAAGCAGCTTCCGGGACAGGAGTTTTATACGGCAAAAGGAAGGGGAAAGGTAGCAGATATTTTCAAGCTACACGAAACTGTCAAAGTTCGCAAAGAAATATCTGGTTTGGCAAGCCATCTGTACCTGTGGCTTGAAAAGCAGCATTTTCATAGCTTCCGGACTGTCAACCAAGAAATTTACGTGAAAGAGTGTTTGAATAAACGTCTGCTGCCTTTCCTGAAGAAACACGGTTGTTCCGTACTGTTTTGGCCGGATTTGGCATCTTGCCATTACGGTAAAAAGGCCATGGAGTGGTACGCCGCCAACAACGTGCAGGTGGTTCCCAAGGACAAGAACCCTCCCAACACGTCAGAGCTCCGCCCAATTCAGAAATACTGGGCTATTCTCAAGCGGAACCTAAAGAAGACCAAAAAAAACTGCTAAGGACGAGCTGCAGTTCAAGGCAAACTGGCTTTCTGCGGCGAAGAAGGTGGACAAGATAGTTGTACAAAATCTGATGGCAGGGGTCAAGCGTAAGGCCCGGCAATTCGGATTTGGAAAAACGGAAGCCTAACTGAATATTTTTCCTGAATTTTATACTAATTGAACTTGAAAAAGAAATTTAATTTGATTTTTTAAATAAACGATTTCACCGATTTACACGCGTTTTCCCTTGACCAAATTTTGACCGTATCACCCTTTATCAACCCCTCCAAAGTATGTTTTTTTATATCTTGCCCGGAAAACAAACAAAAGATGTTTCAAACATGAAGAAGATCCTATACTAATATAGACTTTGGAAAAGATGTTTTTTCTGGTTTTGAAAGAAAATGCGTGCATTTCTGTAACAGAATATGATTATTAAAGTTGCTCTCAATGAATGTGCTCAAATAGCATCCTTAATTTCAGCCGTTTTTAGATACAGTAGAGTTCATAGTTAACTTTAATTTAGATTTCACAATCAAACTTGTCGTCATTTTTTAGGTTGTGCATAAAACTCCCTCTTTCCAATCCACAGAAAGCAGTTCAATATCTCAGATCCTGAGAAAACTAGGAAAATTCAAATAGACACTTCACATAAAAAAAAAAAAAAAAATTGAAACGCTTTCTAAACTGTCACTAGTAAACTCTAGATATTCCCATTAGATTCCACTAGAAAAAACTACAAGGTCATTGGGTTATTAGGAATTATGACGTAGGACTATGCAACGATATGTAAGCCTTTCAGATTATACAATATAATATGCTTTTTCAGGACTTTAATTATCCAAGCGTTATTATACAAGCAATTAAGTGTGTTCTTTACATAGAAATGATTGATAAGAGTAGGATATATATTTCTTGAGATGTGCTAGGTCGTCCAAACTGTCCTGGAGTTCAGAACCTAAGATTTACAGTTGTAACAGTAGCTTTATCAGCTTTACAATGTTATGATATATATATTCAAACATATTCAATGAATGCCCTGCCCTGAAAGACAAACAGACATTATGAGATAATCTTAGGATATTCATGCTAAGCAAACTTAACTCTGAATAGCCCATAAAGCTATTGTTAAAATTGTAGACCTTATGTTTTGAATTACTTAAAACTAATAAGATTATCCTATGATGTCTGTGGATGTTTTAGAATATTTATTGACTATGTTTGCAGTTATCGTAGTTTTATATAGCCCAAGAGGCTTCGGCTACTACTGTATATCCTAAGTTCTGAACTCAAGTCAGTTTTAAGGAACTTGATAATGAATGGTGAACTTACAGAAGATTCACTAAATGTGTTTGAATGCATATCTTCACCTTTCATAGGTCATAAAGTTACTGTTACGACTGTAGATCCTAACTTCTGATCTCAAGGGCAGTTTTAGTGACCTAGAATATCCCAAGATATATCATTATACATGTTTACCTTCCAGAAGATTCACTTAAATTGGTCAAATACACACTGTTACTATGTTTGAACCAGAAAGCTACAGTGCAGCTGCAGATTTTCAGTTTTCAATTCCAGGATAGTTTGTGTACCCAAGAAGATTATCTCATAATGTCTGTTGGTCTTCCAAGATATTCAATGAATATGTTTCAATACACTGCGTTGCTTTGCATAGCCCAGAAGGCTTTTGTTGCAACTGTAGGTCGTATGTTCTGATCTCAACGTTCGTTTGGATGACACAGAGCATATCATATTGCTTTATAATGTTTGATGACCTTGTAGAATATTAATTGTTTATGTTTGAATATTTATTGTTACTTTGAACTGCTAAAACATTACTGTTACAACTGGAAATCTTCAGCTCTGAACGCCAGGACAGTTTGGGTGACCTAGAGGATCACAAAGTTACAAAAAATTGACGATTGACCTTTCAAAAGATACATTGAATAAGTTAGAATATATATAGTCAGCTTATATAGCCCAAAAAACTTCTATTACAACTGTAGATCTTATGTTTTCAACTTAAGGACAGTTTTGATTACCTAGAATATCTCAAGATTTTCGCATTATGTTTGATGACCTTCTACACTATTCAATGAATATTGTTAAATACATATTGTTCCTTTGCATAATTCAAAAACCTTCTGTTACAACTGTAGATCTTATGTTCTGGACTCAAAGACAGTTTGAATGACTCCGTTCATTCCAGTTTATCTCGTAGCGTTTGTTCACGTTCGAAAATATTCATTGAATAAGGTTGAATACGTAGCGTTACTTTGTATAGCCCATAAAACTATAGTTACTACTGTAGATCTTAACTTCTGTACATCTTAAGTGACAGTTTTCATGACCTAGAAAATCACAAAATTATCAAATTATGACAGTTGACTTTCCAAAACGGTCATTCAATATGTTTGAATACATATCATAATTTTATATACCCCTAAAACCAACTGTTACAACTGTAGATCTGATGTTCCGAACTTAAGTGCATTTTGGATAACCTAGAACATCCCAGGAAGATATTTAACGTTTATCACCAAAAATTTATTAATACGTATCTATATGTACGCTTTATACTGCTAATAAGGTATTTGTTTTTTCTTCCTAAGCTTCTTGATATTCAGGGTGTTCTAGGACGCCAACATGTGTTTATATTTCTTTGATAGAAGAATTGATGTAGAATAGATTTGCCGAAGACAGTCTCTACACTTTTATTCAGTCCGTGATTTTAACCAGCCATTTTCCTTTTGAGGCCATATATGATCTATTAGGCCTGAAGGGGTTAATATACTTTTTAAGACAAGGCTTAACATTTATGATTTTTTCAATAATATGTGACCCGATATCAACATTGTTCTCTATTGAAGTTAATGCGAAGAAATATTTCCGATCGATTGGTGCAAAAATTTTGAAAATATTTTGATAAATTACTGAGATATTAACGCTCAAAACCTGACCACTTTTCGTGACGGCCGTAATGCATTTTTTTAAATTGTACCTCCGTATAAAAAACAAAGACGTTGCCCTACGTCAAAATTATCCTTTTACAGATAAGCTTATTTTACGTACGACTTACAGCCATCTTAAGTTTCTGTATGTCGCAGACGAAATAGGCTTATATTTATTAGTAATAGTTTGAAAAAGTGTTGCAGTTTTTTTTTTATTTTTTACTATTATATTTTTCAATGTAATCAAGTGAAGTACTAATTTAAATTTTCCTAGTTTTAAATGTCAATTGTTTTACTAATACGCTTGAAAAAGTGTTTTTTAGGGGAAGATCCCAGATCCTGCTTTTATGTCGATTCAGAAAAGTCGCCAGCGTATCTGGCTCCATTTTTGTAACCATTATAATGCCAAACTGCGTGAGCGATGTCATCATAACCGGTTCCGCACCTATTTATATTGCTATCGATGAGTTTAATTCTGTAGATATGTGGGTCTAGCGAGTAGTGGTTGATAAACCACGAATGAAACCCCGACTTACGCCCGGACCTTTGAATCACGATCTCGACGAAACATTTGGAATACTGGAATGTAACCACCGCTCAAGAAAATTACTTGTCCAATCGTTTGCCAACTTTGAAGAGAACTCTGACGTACTCTGTGAAAAATTCATCATGTGAAATTCTTCTTTCGAAAATCTCGCCTTCTTTGTGCGCCCACTTAAGAGTCTGCCTTCTCATTGCCTGGAATTGCGCAATGTAGGGTAAACCATGCGAAGATAATCCTAAATGATCTTTCGCCCAGCGAACATATCTGCTCCCTTTTTTCATGAAAGAAAGTAACATGAGTGCCTCACTGTTTTCATCGACCGGAAAGCCTCAATAAAACTGATACTATCCGAGAAGATGAAATAATGGTCTATGAGCATGCCGGAAATTATCCCCAATGCGAAATTGATTGCTGCAGCTCAGTAACATATACAGAACAAGGTTCCTCAAGTTTCTAGGTGATAAGGTGACATCACATTCTTTTGTATCCATCTCCGTCATGCGTACCATTCTCATATATGTGCTCCAAGTGGCCTCACGGAAGACCGGTAGTAAAAATCTAAGAAAATGTTTGGAAATAAAGCTCGCTTCACCTTAAATCTGGACACATTGCCTATGTTTTCCTACAGCAATTTCCAAATTCAGCAATGCACACCTAATTTTCGACAATCGAGAAAGACTGGGCTATAACTAAGCTGGAGCTGAAAAAGATCGGAGAAGTGTACCTGCGCTGCTTTATGTGGCCTGCAATTTCGGTGTTACTACCGCTGAGATACTGCCACCTGCTGTCAAAGAACGCTTTGGCCCATGTCCTGTTAACTCTCGTAACCTTATTGAGTCCTTCTTTAGCTAAAACGGTAAACGCATAGATACAAAGCAACACCATGCTGGAGGTGACTGGATTTGATACCCGGTCAGGTCAAGAAAATTTCTCGATTTCTCGAGCGTAGGGTATAGTTGTACTTGCCACACAATCATTTTAATTCCAAAATTGTACAGATATCGAAACACTACGCTGAAAGCACACAATAAGCTTATTATGTGGCACTTGAAATACCAAGGAAGAAGAACCTCATTCTTTACCTGTGTATCAACATTGAAAAATAGATTTTCTGTAGAATTTATCATCTTTCGGACGTGGCTGGGTAGATCAGTGGTGACCCGTTCTGCTTACTGAGCAGATGATCGGGAGTTCAATCCCAGGCCCGTTCCCTTCCTTGCCATTTGTCACTTGCCTTTTTTCTATCACCACTAGATTTCAAATAAAAGCAGTATATTACTACGCTTTGATCACATCACTTAACACAGTGAATCCATGATCTATAAATAACCTACCTCAATAACACAAAACTATCCTTCCCTTGACAATTGTGGAGACGCAGAGGTAAATACGGTCTCTATCCAATGATTGTCAAACTAATCATCCTTCCCCCCTCCCCAAAGACCGTGAGGACGTGGCCGGCGCCGGTACTGATCTATAAATAGAATGAACAAGTGAACTTGTACATTGAAGATGTGAAGCTACTCCCAAGGCCCTATCTATGTGGTTCTCTGTGCAGTTACCCTAGTTCGGTTCAGTAACGGAGTAGCAACTGCGAAACGCATGGTCTATTTTTTTTTTAAAAAAAAAGGACGCCACTGATTGAAATTCGATTTAAAATGCAACAGTAGGGACGAATATCTCTGCATAAGACATAAAATAAAAAAGAATAATACCATAAAAATATAATGAATCATCTTAAAATATCATCATATGATATGACTACCACTCATTGTAGCGCGGAAATTAAGTCCGACAGAATCTGGCTTCCTTCTCTACTGGACTTGGTCAATCATAAATGATCACTGATATGAAGTGCAAAACCGGGTTGGGTGGATCGATTGGCAACATCACCTATACGGATCCAGAGGATTGGAAAGAATCGCATTCCAATATGAATGAACAATTGTTTTAAAATACGAGCTATCTAACAATAAGATTGCCCAATGTGCTGAGCAAAGAGAACCCCCCCACCCTCTCCCCCCATTTATCCACAAACTGGCCAAAGGGCGTCACCCCCAATCTTGCCATCCAATACGCTTCAATCAGGTGCCCTGGTGGGCAATAATAATGTTATTGAATGCTTTCATATCTTAAGGAATATATTATGAATATAAATCAGAAAAATATATCTAACATGCCTTGGTTTGTTACTAAAAATTATAGGTTTGTATATATTTATATTTAGAAAGTCATGGATTGGTAGAAATAAATAGTAGAATTAAAAACAGAGTTCTTGATTCGCTTAAAAAAGGAGATAGAGAGTAGAGTTGTTCAGGTTGTCAACTCAACATTTGAAGCCCATTGAAATGGTCCCATAATATGTATCATGCCAGTACCAAATCGAGGTAAAACAATACCAAAATAGTATCTCTCAGGTGTTCCCAGGTATTCGAAATTACAAGTTTTGTTATTCGAAAGATATTTTGCTTTTAATTTTAAGGTATTTTATATAGTCAGAATATGTGATAATTTTAAGGTATTTTCTTCATTAGTTTAACCTCGTATCTAGCGCTCATCAATCCTAACTGTGGTTATCAGGATTGAAATAAGGTATTCAGAAGTTGCTGCTCAGATAACTACGAAGGCTAAATAGCTTGAAGTAAGAAGTTTTGGGGTTTCACTTTTGATAACCCAAGTAACAGTTTTAGTTTTATTCCAGCCGTATAGCTATCAACAAATCAACAAACTACTTTACAAACTGTTTTGTCCACCAACACCTCCTCTATGCATCTTTAAAGCCGAAATGTGTACAAAGTGGGCCACTCTATAGACGGTTGTGAATACAAATTAAAAAATCCTTTACAAGACCATAAAGACATTGAAAATGTTCTAGTGAAAGATGTTATGACCACTTGAGAACCTTCATAAAACCTATTGGCTGCCATCAAAACCAGCATAGAGTCAAATGGCGCCAGCTGTCAAACTTCACGGTGATACCGTGGTTTGTTGTTCTGCTTTGTTCGTTCATTTAACACTAACTAATATCTAAGAAAAAAGTTCTAGTTTTACGGGGAATTTTGTTTGATAGTTAAATATCCAAAACAAATTGAGTTTTACAGCGTACCATGCTCCAAATCATATGCGCATTGAATTTTATGGTGAATATTGGCACGATAAAAGCCGAAAATCAACGCGCTTCGGAAATTATGAGTTTACAACACAAGTTATGAGTTTACAACACAAAACCAAAGTTGAAACAAAGATATTCGAAAAATTAATCATGATTTTCCTGAAAATTGATTGAATTCAATAAGGTTATCTGAGAGAATGCCAAAATTGGTCTCTGATCTACAGTTTATTTGCCTTACATTTAAAATATGGTGTATATATTTTTCCACATTTCAATTAACAAAAACAATTCATATATTTCCAAATGGCGATTGGAAGAAATAACAGTTTTGCCAAAAAGCCAATTTATCTTCGCAATGGCTACTATAAAACTATTTGGAGATTTGGTGACTCTCCTCAATACCAATTAGCCGTTTCATGGATTTACTGGAGGCAAAATGGTTTTAAAATCCTTCTTCAACTGACCATAATAAGATAATATGAATGAGTCCCAAAACGGCATTTCAAACCAGCATTTTACGAGTTCATTAAGTCAAAATAAAACCTTTCATAGGAGTACCAAGAATTTTAGAAGACAAAGTTTTAAGAACGTTGTAAAGAAGCTGTGTAAGTTGTCATAAACCTGACTAAAATTTGAAACCTATTGGTACCTCTTGCTGCCATAATAAAACTAAATTGATTTCTAGTGGCTTTCATAAAACTTCAATAAAACTTAATAAAGCTGGATGGTTTTGGCAATGTTACTTGGGAACCCCTGTTATACTTAGCTTATAACAAAGACCCAAATTACATGTTTGGTTTTAAGAGGGTTCTGTAGAACGTAGATTAGACTTGTAGAACGCTTTAAAACCTCGATAAAGCTAGCAATCTTCCTTGGGAATTCAATTCAAATTTTTTCTAAAAGATGTGATGTGTCCACCAAAACATCGGATTTTTACATTTTAGGTGTTGCTTAGGCAACACAAGTTGTTTGTTTCTCATATGTTGAGAATGGTTTTTAAATAAAATCCAACCATTTCCATTTGTTACTTGAAGGGTAATAATCAAGCAATATATTTCAACCTGTTATTACAAGAAAAAAGTTGTCTTCAAAATACTTTAAAGTGCAACAATAGTATAGCAAAACATTGTAATCGGTGGGGTCATTCAAATACCGAATTCGGAAGTTTTGATTAGTAGAACCTTTCAACTACGCTTTTCTCGTGCCTTTTAAAGAACATTCACGACATTAAGAACGTTATATTTGAAATGCCCCCTCCATAACATTTCTTCATTCTTCCTGGTTAGAATTGCAATTCAGCACGAATGCAAAAAATATATAGATAGTAAGTGTTCCGCCCACTGAACACTATGTAGTTCTCCGTTTGTGCGAACGTGTCTCGCGGCTGTATTTGCTTTCTAAATTACGATGTTTATTTTGTTTAATTAAATCAAAGTGCATTTAAGACGTGTGATGTGTACGCGAGATGCATGTTTATACGCACGCACACATAAAGAGTATGAACGTAGATAAGTGAAGATGCCTAACGAGTGCATTAATGTATGAATACAAGTGCAAAGATAAACATTCCTTTTAGTCACTTGCGATCCTTGGCGCATATAATAAATTTTGTTGTTTTTTCATCATTGATTGATCATTACAAGTTATGTTGGCTTTCCGGTATTGTTACCACATTGAGATTCCATTCTTCGCCAAATTGGCACGAGATTGAAAGTCCTTGCGACTGCGCTCGGTTGCCCGTGCTTGTTTGCCCTTATTTCAGAAATCATTTTAACGGATTCAGAACTGGTTTCAGTGCTATTTTCGTACACCACTACTGTGTAAATTGTTGTTCCATTCCTTCCATTTTACACGGTGTTCCGATTTTATCTAACCGGAAAGCAATTTCAGCTCATAATAGCTAACAGCAACTTCAATGCTATAAAGCATAGATTCGACGGTGGTGTGCGCAGGAAGGCTTGGGTCTATCATAGGGGAACTGGCTTTAATATTGGTCGATAAATACAAAGATGGGCCCACAGAAATTATCCTATTCTGTTCCTTATGTTTAATCAAAACCATGTAAATTTATAATTTTTTATTGTTAGTTGTTTTCTTCATTTTTTTCAGATGTGGTGAGAAAGGCACGCTTTGGTTGCTTTCGGTTGCTATGTTTTTAAGTTGTATACTATCATTGCTAATAAAAATAATGTTCTCATGTTCTCACCTCATTTGATGACTTCGTTTGTAATATTCTATTTTAGATGTTTTGAAATGTTTAACCTATTATGTTTCAATACCAATATTATTTAAAAGCTTTTTATTCTTTATACGAGAGGGAATAACAAGTTTTTGAATTTAATATTGTTATGTTCAATTGCTCACGCTCACACCCCTTTCTCCGACCTGCGCACATCCACTGTGAATTGTCAAGAAAATAATAACAACAACAACAATGAAACCATTCAATAACAAACTAATTTTCCTTCTCTCTTCCACTTTCAGGTATCGTATCGGCTCATCGTAATAGTTTATTTTCACATAAATTCAAACGGAAAAAAAAGAATAATCACTGAGTCAATTTAGGGGTGGCAAACATAAGGTGTGCCAGTTTCGTTTTCCATATTGGTGTTTTCAAATGACTGAATTACTTCGTTATCTCACGAACCACGCGTTTCTCGACCCACACAAACATAGCCAGGCGATGCGGTAATGTACGAATAAACGATTGCATTATAACGAGAATGTAGTACCTACCTATACGTGAAAAATTAAAAAAAAAAACACAACCATCATCGTCAGAATCAAGGTTCAATTAGGTAAACATCGGATACAGTGAAGCGACAACACATTCGAACAACGTTAACCTATAGCATACTTTTTTTTTGTATGTGCTCTTTCTGTTTTATCTCGATTTGCTTTTCGATAATGTTGTTTGGAAATCTGATACCCACCACCATCACCAAGCAGGCAAACAGAAATGGAGAGTGGTGGGTACGCGTAGTTGTTTATTAACCACCATCACAGCGTGTTTAGAAAATGAGGAAAAATTGACTGCATTAGCTTCGGGAAACGATCGCGTTTTTGAAAGTGAATTTTATTATTCTCGGTTGATTGCCTTGAATGTGCAAGATGATGCATCTGCATCTAATTTGTTTTTTTTTTGCGGAACAAGGCTGTTGGTTGAGGGCAAAGGAAATGAACGGAAAGAAGCTCATAAGCAATGTAGGAAATTCAAGCTCATTGTTTTTCAATCGATTTTCTGAACATTTTTGGTTCAACAATTTTGTTCTGTATTTGTATAGAAACCTCAATAAACTCACCCTTCAAACATTTTTTTTTCACTATCCTTCGAAGCCCGAACTACTTAGGCTGACACATTGTATCTCAGTGGCTGCATATTTGAAGATATAATCTCGCTTGAAAAATGACTCGTCTTAACGCTTTTTACGCCTCTCCCCTTTTTGCACTGCACTTTTCATTCATTTACTCAATCATTCATTATACCTGTAGAGACCTTTTAAATAATGTGCAGATAATTTAAGGTTTAATTTGCAAGCATAAATTATTGTATAAAAATTGCATCAATGGCAATTATCCTCTCTCGCTCGCCCCAAACCAAACACATTCAGTTCCCGATGGTGGGTTGGTGTTATTGTTATTATTTTTATCTCCCTTTTCCAGCTGGAAGGAGTTGTAATATTTCTTTTCCCTCCATACCTCGACCATTCTCTAACCTTCAATCAGCTCCGGTTCATATTTTTCCTTTCGGCTGGCGGAAAAGAGAGCCTTCCCGTCGTTCTTGAAATGCCATCATTCTCTCTTGGTTCATATCTTTCAGCTAATTTCTGTTATGCTTGCAGTCGGAATGAATTATAACGTGTAGGGTGTAATAATAGCAAATGCTGGATTTAAAGAGTTCTCGTTTTCCCGGCACATTGTTGTTTGTTGATGACCATGAACGAATGGGAACGAATAGGTGGATGAATCGTTGGATGAACATTAAAAAAAACTCATTTTCTCTGTGGCCACTTTGAGGTTAGGGTCAGCGGATGATTACTGTTAACTGTTTTTGTTTTCGCTAAATTGTTTGTTTATTTAATTCAATTCAGTGTTAATTATTTCAAAGAATGTATATCAAAAAAACTTGTTTGTTTTGATTGTAGAAAAAAGTTTATGATATCACATTGACATTTCTAATACTATTAAGAAATATCTCGTCTAGTCGGTATTTCAATATCCGATACAGATGATAGTCGAAATTCGATATCGGTTTACTGGTAGGCTTTCCAACAAACGCCGCAATATAAATTTTTGGTTACCAAACGAATATTTTCCCGTATAAAAAACTATATAAAATAATAAACAAATAATAATAATAACAGAGCTTACTTATGCATAAAGCATGTTTATAGATTGAGGATTTTGATTTCAAGAGTGCTTAGTTTATCATTGCAACGGTACCATGGAAATAATCATCAACATGATGCAATTTTTAATTCGAAAATGATATTTTTGGTAACATAACGCATAGGAAACTCAGTTCCGATAATGTAGTCTGTATTTACCAAGAAGGGATCATTTAACACCACTAAAACATAAAAGTACCATAGATAAGAACACCTGACTCTATTTGGATGAGTATTGGCATTTATATAAGTTAAATGGCTTGTGACATTTTATGGTACTGGGAGCAGCATTAGAGAAAATTTAGAGATTAAAGAAAATTTCAGCTTCGAGAATGTTGACTATTCTCGTTAATAAATTTTCAACTATTCGGTGTATTCTCCCATCAGAACACTTCATTCAATATATTCATTGGATAACTTGATAACACGGGGTTGTGATTTTAATTACATTTACAGAATTGATCCCTACTCAGTATCTCATATATATTTTAAAATGTACCACACGCACTTCATCTATTACGGATGTTTTCAATAAATGCGCCATCAAAAAAGCACTGCACTGAAATCTGGGATATAAATATTTTTTTATTTATAGAAATCCTCCTTGGACTGGTCTTATTGTAATGATTTGAACGAATTTGTTGTTAGTTTTTTTCATGTGACTCATGGGATTGAAAATGGAACGCTACTTAACCTGCGACGCCATGTGTCCCCTTGGTCTCATTCAATAAATAACACCATTCCCCTTGGTTACATTCAATAAATAACAACATTAAAATGATGGTCTAAGTTCATATGTTAATTTACATCAAATTTGGCTCAATACTAAACATGCATTGAAAATTAATTTTAGTTTATGTTACGAAATCGAAAGTAGGAGGATCTATTCGTTGTTTGCTGCAACGAAACTGATTTGTATGTTTTATGAACCTTCCTTCGTAATTAATGCCACACGTGCAACTGTCGAGAAGCATTTGTTGACACAGATAGAACAATTCTCCATTGTACGAAAACAATACAAAGAGCTACGAATATTTTGTAACAAATTCGTATTTCTTGGTGTTGCATGAATGATTGACAGATTTACTATATAGACTCGAAATGTTATTGAAAAAAAAAGACGCAACCACGAGGAGTTGTCTAGTTTTTTTCTAAATGTTTCTGACATGGGATTCGATCTTGAATAATATGAACTAATATGAAGGTTTTATACAATATACGAAATATTTGTTCTATGTACAAAATCCATGTGTACGAAACGAGTAAAAGCAAACTTACGAAAATAAATTTTCAGTTTGTTAATAATTATTACAGTTTTTATAATTTTTCACATTGAATATGTAGATTTGTAGCCGATCTACTCTTAAAAAACGATAGTTCTCACAAACATAATATTTAGTTAAATTGAACTTTTACATCCCATTTCATGTTAAATATGAGTTTCGTATGTACGAAGTATGATATAGATTACCACATGTTGTTAAATAAGATTTATGATGACAACACTGTGTTTTTAACTTTGTTTTGTTTACGTTGAACATAATAATAGTACTCGTTTGTTGCATTTTACTTACAGATAGGGGATATTATGTAACGATTTGTGTTCCTCGATATAAATTGTGATAAACAATGTTCTAAAGATAGGTTTAACAAAACGTGAAATAATTACATACTTATTACCTTCAAACGGTTCGTAGCACCAGCAAAATCACAGATTTAGTATACATTTCTAAAACAGAACGTAAATTGTTCTAAAATTTTATCAAAATTCTGATAACCCATGCTAAAAAAAGTTCAGCAAATCATGAAATGATATTTTTATTTCCTTTCATTTTTCAGAGCACATCAAATTCGATATAAATTAACATTTTTTATCTTTAATGTCTTGATGCAAGATACATCTAGTTGTTAAACATCATAATCGGTATAACGGTTATATAACACTCCATGTTAATTGTCTCGCTCTCGATGAAACTACGTTTTTTATTAATGCACATTTTCGAGTTGACATCAGATTTGATGTAATTTTATGTGCATAATTTGTATGTCAATTGGTGTTCATCAATATGTGCAATTTTATCCGCAATACATTTTCCGGTCCGGTGCCACAACAACATTTATTTTTTCAACTAAATACCTTTTATTTAATTTGTTACCGTACTGTATTGTTTAAATATCCATTCCCTTCTGGCTCGGTTGACTTTAGAAATTTACTTTCGTGTCTGTGTATGCACTATTTAACACCCATTGACCGCCAATGATATTATGGAAGAAATCTGTTTACAACAATCCTTCAAGTGACCATTGGAAGCATCTTTAACCCGGGAGCTCGAAAGTGCTAGCTATACTGCAGATCCAGCAACCCATTTCAACCCATGTCTGGAGAGTGACGTCCATTCCGAAATTGCTTTCACATACAATAAGCCCAGCATGTAAACATTACCGATATCATTTGAATAAGGACACTGCAACACACTTTCAGACCTGGAAATGTTTAATTTCCAAACGTATTCAGTATTATGTGAAAATAAGATTATTGTTATATAGTTATAATCTGATAGATCTCACCGCCTTCATGACCGCCTCCTTAATGACACTATCTTGTTCATTCGTAAAAATAAAAAAAATCGACGTTGATTCGTAATTAACTTCATGCACTCGCTACAAAATAAGCGCAAAAATTAACGTTGCTAAACCGCCCGTTAGATATGCAACCTGTAAAACAAAACACTGTACATCACGTGGTGAATGCATCTGAAATCATGTGCCAGTCCTTCTCGCTCATGCGTGTTGTCGTTGTTTGTTGCTCTGACCAGTAAATGTCCGTTTTCTACATTGCACCGGTTTTCTTTTTTTTTATTCCACACTCTGCCAATAATCAAAACCCTCGCTATGAGGCGACTCTATATCGAACTTCAAAACTGCTAATAGTCATCGTTTCACTCGCAACAATCTTACTTAATAATTTATGTCTAATGTAACTTTTCTTCTTCGGCTAATCGTCTTCCAATTTTCCCTTCTGCTTCTACTCTTCCGATTCTCTTCTTCGACTTCTATTCGCTCACTTTGTCCGCTTCGCTTTTCTTCTTCTTCGATTGTGCTACGTTTCTCTCATTCATGTTGTCTTCTTCTGTTTCACTTTTTTATTTTGTTTCTTTCCACTGCTTTGCTTCTTCCGTTGTGTCTCCTTCTATATATCTGCTTTTCAATTTTTCCTCCATTCGCTTCGGTTATCTTTTTCCGCTGATTCCATTACGCTTCTCTTCTTCGGCTTATTTTATCTTTCTTTATTAATTTTCCCCTTCCACTTTTCTTCTTCTGCTTATCTTGTTCCAATTTTATCTTTCTGTTTCTCTACGTCTTCAACTTCTTGCGCTTCTGCTCTTCCATTTTTCTTCTTCGACTTCTACTCGTCCACTTTTCCTCTTCGCTTTTCTTTTTCTTCGATTGTGTTACGTTTCTCTCATTCACGTTGTCGTCTTCTATTTAACTTTTTTATTTTGCTTCTTTCCACTGCCTTGCACTAGTGCGTTGTGCCTCCATCAATATTCTCTGCTTTTAATTTTTTCTTCATCCGCTTCGGTTTTCTTCTTCCGCTGATTCCGTTTCGCTTTTGTTCTTCGGCTACTGCTACGGCTTCTCTTCTTCGTCGAACTGTTCTTCTTCAGTTTGTATTCTTCCGTACTTTTTTATTCCCTGCTATAGAAGACATTTCAGTACTCCTCAATGATGGCCTCTAGATCGCTGAAATCGCCGATTTGCATCGCTGCTTCGAATTTTTGAAGACCCAAATCTAACAAACACTTCAAGCATCAATGACTTCTATGCCTTCAATGCAGGCATGTAAAATATTTTTAGTTGCCTAAATAGATTTGTGCCTTTAAAAACTAAAAGTGATGCAAAATGGTCGTGGTAGCGGAAATTTTCAGAAAATAGCGGTCTTCATCTTTAACATATATGTGAAATAAAAATCTTGGTTTGCAGTTCTGCTACGATACATCCCTGAGTTCTAGCGTGACATAAATGCCTGGAACGCATCATCGCATCATTCGCATGTTTAATCAATAAACTTACAAGTGCGTGTTAATAAACATGGTTATCAATCAGGTAAATCTACTACGACTCTATTGAGTATTGAAAAGGCACTCACTTTAAAGCAATATTGCTGTAGTGCTTTCTTAGATATCGAGTGTATGTTTTCGGTAACGTTTGATCCGATGCTATAATGTAATCTGCGCATTATAAATTTCGACGTAAATTTTCATGTTATGTTAATTCTCGTGTACTATTTGACCATAAATGTTAAGTAAATGTATCATAATAATTTTCCCAAACATGATATAAATTAACGTATGTTCTTTAACCAGCGATTTGATACTAAATATAATACATATACTGACAAGACATAGGTCTTCCTTTATGTTTTAATACTCTGTTTAATTATTTGCATTTAATGTATAAATTTACAGCAAATTTAATGTAAAATAAAATACTCTTACCTCTTCTTATTTAGTATTTCATGCTTATTGCTTGCACAATTTGCTTATTGCTTACCTCGAACTTCGTGTTCAAAATACACTTCCACAGTTATTTATTGAGAGTTTTCCAGTTTCCTAAACGAATAATTCCTAGACCAGATTGGGAATCGAACCCAGCTACCTCCAGCATGGTGTTGCTTTGTAGCTGCGCCTATACCGACTGAGCAAAGAGAGGACTCTTGAAAAAAATAGTACGTATATCAAATTTGACTATTATGGTCAAAAGTGCATAACACCGAATATAAAATAATTTGTATTTTTCATCACATTTTGTGTAAAATTACATTACCCCTATGACTTTGGCACGGTTTTCTAAATTAAAATGTGTAGCATATCACTGAAACTAGTTGACCGTTTTCCAAACAATTCCCGAATAAGGATTGTTTGGGAATATAATGCCTGTTGTATGTTGTAATGTAAGTTTTTGGTTGACCGATTAGGAGAAAAAAACATTCATGGGAACCAAATATCTTGAATTTGGCAGAAGAAAAAATATTTCTTATGTTGGAATTTTCTTCCCAATTGCCATTGCCGAACCTTTATGTAAATTTACATTCCATTTGATGCAACATTATCTATGTAAACTTTCATCTCTGCTCCTAATAAATCTCCTCGTACATTTCCTTTTATGCTCCAGAAGAAATTTTAGTTCTTTGAAGTGATGGACGCTGGAATACAAAATATGGCCACCATTATGGCCGATTTGCATCGCTACTCTGAAAGCAAAATCTATTTAAAAAATTGCAGAGGTTTCACATGATTGCTCTCGAAATATTTCCATTATAACCAAACTGATTTATCAGATGCTTAAGAACCGACCTTTTCCTACAAATTTGATATATTTAATGTTATAAACGTAAAGACATTTGTCTTCCACGGTTTCAACCGTCTTAACGTATTCTTCACCAAATCCTAAATGAGCCCTAATGGACCCTCGAATTTGATCGGGCACTCAAACCTGACGTCTCATCGATCGAAGACCACAAATTGGAGTTAACCTCCATTGTGCCGGTCTGCGTGCTAACCCTTACAATTTTTATCGGCAAACATACTCAAGTATTGTACCGAATATGGAGCTTTTGAATAATTATACCAGTTGTGGTATGAACCAATTATAATGCATGGAGTTCAAGGAGAAGTGTCCTAACTGATATTTAATTATCGTTATACTAAAAAACTTTGCATACTTTGTGTTTAAAAAGAAGACTAAGATTTAAGAAAAATTGAAGATTTTTTATAGACTTACTGTTAAATCGATGTAAAGCAGAAACGAAAAGACATACAAAGATGTGACCAGTACTACACTAGCTCACAACTCAGCATGACTTACAAATCCGCATCGTTCATCCAAATAGAGGCCGTGCCTCAAAGAATGTACTTCTTCGATGATTGATATTGAAAAGCTTAGTAGCTTCCTCTTACAGTGTTTTTTGCTAAGTGGCATTTCAAATGTCTAAGACTTTCTCATCACAATCTGCTTTTGGATAGCGTGCGTTGATCTTACATCTGACTTAAATAGTGATTATTTAGGAATTTATTGTTGAAAAAACATTTTTCCATTAATATACCCGTCGTAAAATGTTCAAGAATGTTGCAGACAACTGTCTTTCTTCTACTGAAAAAAATACACAAATATCTGAGACGGTGTTTTTTGCAAAACCAATATAAAAGTTTTTTTTCGGTGTAATACTTTCGGTAAACAAATTTAAGTATTTTTGAATGAAAATTTAAACAACTTTCTTAACGTCAGTCTTTGTAGGTCTGGCCGTTTAAATTTTTTGTTTTAAATCGATAAAAAAGACTTTAAAAATTTCCTTTTTAAATGTTAGTCTAGATAACTTTTTTAAAACAAAACTTAGCAAAGTTATTCAGTATGACGATGTCTCGACACACGTAAAGTTTCATTTGATTATCTGATAGCGTTGCCAGGTCCATAGACGAGTTGGCGCAAAATTCGTCGACCGTTTTCTCAGTGGCACATTTTCAATACAGGGCCCAAAAATATAGTGGAGTAAAATTTTTGAATTAGACCGAAATACCATTGGAACAATCTTGCTGTCGATAATTATAAAATTTAGGTTTATTGCTAAGTTCCAAGCCTTATTAACGATAATATAGAAATAATTGACGCTGGCCAAGATTTTCTGAATTCACAGCGGTATTCATTCTATCATCCTGTCTAGAACATATTTTGCTGATCGAAATATTCCAATTATCTAATCAGAATCTACTGCAGATCAATCGATTCCACCATGCAGAAGAAGAAAACAGCACACCCTTGATGTGAAGTAAGAAGACGACAGCAGATACGAGTAGATCCGGAAAATTCTCAATAAATTAACTTGATTAAGCACGCTTCGCTGGTCATCAATGAAGGCAATCTATTATCATTACGGATGGGGTTTAATTTTGCACGCATCGCATTTATCCAATCGATAAATTTCTTATCTCTCCCTCTCTGACTCTTTCTCGCAGATGTACTTCCAGACTTCCAGCGCTCAAGAGATTCGAAACCGTTATAAGTTTTAATGTGCTGAATTGGAAAAGATGTAATCTTCAAAACTAATTAGGCTAATCTTGCTCTGCATAATCCGCCGTTCTCCCGTCGTCTTCTTTCCGTTTTCTTCTTCACATTAGCAGCTATCACTTGGTGGAACAGCATCAGCATCAGTGAAAATCACCTCCCACTCTGTTGGTATCTTCTATTCAGCAAATACTTTCGATTCGAAGCTGTATATTTACTAACAACAACAATTGGAAATGTTGTCCTTGAAATACGGATATTGTTTAGAGAGGGTTTGAAAAGTGTGATCGAAAGTCAAGAGGAAGTACTAGCTCTCTTATTCTGCAGATTGTTTGTCGAATATTAGCTTGCAGTTCCACAGTTAGGGATGGCGAGCTTCCGATTTGGTAGGCAACAGTCATGGAATCATCGTTTCGAAATTTGTGTGAACATTGCAACGAGCAAAGCCAACTTTTCGTTCTTTGTCTGCTATTCTTTCCTGAAATGCTCTGATGAGCTATATTTATGAGAGAGAAAACATGCAGCTGCAGTTTTGCGCAAATCAACTTCGTACCAAACCTGAACATTCTCTAATAATTCTTAGTTAACCCTTATCGAAAGATATTGGACTCGGCTAAAAATGCCAAACATTTCCTTAAAATCTGAACCAAAGCTGCCAGCATGGTAACTAAAGAGAGTCTGTACAAACCCTTGTTATTGTGGTGAAGTACTTAGTTCGAAAATTGTGTATCAATGCAGAATAATGCCTGGGACAGACATACAACGTACAGCGTTGTACTAACTGTCAAATACTTGAATCCAGTACTTAAAAACGGGTACTAGACTAAAGGAGTACAACGCTGTACGTTGTATGTCTGTTCCAGGTATAAAGATGTTTTGATCGTGTAAATTTTTACAGGGTGCGACAGGAAAAAATGAAAAAAAACTAATGATATTTCTTTCTGTGATGAAACTACTTCAGGCAATAATATCAACATTTTCGAGTACAGTACATCTTTATGAGGTCTTATTAAAATCAATTTACTTGATGTGTCCTCCATTTTTATCAGTGCAAGCAAGACGCCGTCGGAAGCTAGAACACCCCCTTCGAACATATTCTTCTGACATCGACTGCCATTTAAGCGTCATGACAGATTTCAGGGTCTTCACACTAGGGTGAAATTTTTTGCAGGCTTGTGCCTCAACATACGCTTAAATCGAATAATTCAACGGGTTATGGTTCGGACAGCTAGGGGGCACAAATCTTTCGGCCAGAACTTCATGTTTTCCATTTGCCATCGTTGGATCCGATTTGACGATTGAGATGGTGCCATAGGAAAACCTATTGATCCTTAGGGAAATGGGCCTTAACCCAGAGAAGCACATGGACCTTCAAAATACCGACATACACTTCAGTAATGATGCTAACTCCAGCATCAATGAAAATAGGCGGCATTTTCAGATCGATGGACACCAGGAAGCCTGTTGGACACAGCATCGATACTGAACAACGTTTCGTTATTAAGGTTATTAGTATTAACATATTTTCCTTCTTCAATAAACAAAGCAATCTCTGCGAACGGGTCACTCGTAAAGGGTGGAACGGTAGAAAATTTGTCAAAAATTAGTGCACTCTGATTATTAATATATGGTCTACTATTGATTGACGCCAATAAAAAAAACAGATTAGTTTATTATATAAATGATAAATCTTTATTTATTTTTGAAATTCATCGTTCACGAAACACAGGCAAACTATGTTATTAGGCTTCCGATTATCCAAATGCGAACTGTCGGACTTAACAATTTATACCTTCCATCAAGTTTTGTACCGCTGTTATATCCACCTTGAACTGTTTTCACTTCCAGCTGTTTTTTGAGTTCTCTTGCGGTCTCCTTACGATTGTCCAATATTTTTCAATTGGGCGCAGTTCCGGTGAGTTTGGAGGGTTTTTATCCTTGGGTAAGATTTGCACACTTTAAGCGGTATACCATTCCTGAGCCATTTTTCCGTAATGGCAAGATGCGAAATCTGTCCAAAACAATACGGAACTACTATGTTTCTTCAAGAAAGGCAATAACCGTTTTTGCAAGCATTCCTTTACATAAATATCTTGGTTGACAGTGTCAGTTGTCACGAAACTTTCACCTTTTAGCTCACAGCTGCAAATCGCCTGCCAAATAAAGTATTATTTCGGGAATTTTGACCTATTTTTCTGCTGAAACTTATCTTGAACCTTTTTTTCCGGTAGCCGTATAGTACTTTTAGTCTGGGTGCTGCTTGAAGTCAGTCTTTTCGTATGTTTCATCGTTTATTACGACGCAATCAAACTTGGTAAACAAACTCGTGTACAACTTGCGCGCTCTTACTTTAGCTGTTTTGCTTATCATCTTGATTTGGTGTCACTGTGACCTTATATGTTGAATGTCCGGCTCGTTTCTATGCTCTTTGCACTGATGTAGGGACTTTCCCAATTTATTTCCGATATCTCTGCTGGAAAGGTTGGGATTGCGTTTGAAAATGCTGGTTACTATTCGTCTGGACGCTGCGGCTTCCTGGTTTCGGTTTCCTCCTGATCTCGACTTCTTCAGACGTTTTCTGAACAATTTTACAACATTTATCGCGGTTGATTTGGAAATACTTATTGATTTTGCCAAGTCGGCGTGGGAACAATTTGTATTTTGCTTATGTGCGTACAAGACTTTAATACGCTGCTCTTCTTGCTTCGACTCCATTTTGAAAATTTAATAGGAAATGGCAAAAACAAAATTCAACATTCCCTACGCGTACACCTACAAAATGAAGGTGTTCAAGTTTTTTAAATGCACAATTAAAAAAACTACGTCAAATTTGAGTGGACCAAGTTTTGACCGTTCCATCCCTTAGTTCCTCTAGCAACTCCGTAGTCGAGTGGCGTTCAACTTTATAGATGGTAGATGCGTGCAATTCTCTTTCAGTTTTCTAATGGAACGTGCGGGTTACGAGCAATCTTTGCACGGATCGGTTTGATCACGTTAGGCGTACGTGTAAATCGCGGAACTCCACTTTTTTGGCTTCCGCTGCTTAGAAACAACCTGTAGAGACTTTTTGATGCGAACGGCGTCTTCTGGGCGAGCCTCAATCTCGAGCATTTTTGGTGCACATTTTCTCAAATTTCAGTGCACATTTTTCTAATAAAACAATTCCGATGTTCTATTGCACAGTTAACATAAACAAATACACTGTAAACAGAAATAGGTAATTAGTTACACAAATTAACCCAATATCAAAGTTTAAAATTTTTCGCATGTTTTCGTGTCGCACCTTGTAGAACCATATTGTGTATTGTGTATACACTGTTGATGTATGTAAAACGAAAAATATGTGTCACGTGATGTATAAAATTTTTGTAGGATATTTCTAAGAAGAATTCCGAATGAAATTGAAACAGTCTGCTGTCTGCAAAGTGCCACGAGCTTCCCACTATACAACGGCAGTGTAATTAATTACTCCCCAATCGGTGTTGGCAACCTTTCGGTATCCCAGAAGAAAGTTATTTGTTTAGAGCTCCCGGTGGATTTCTGCTGAGCTTTCTTAAAAGATCTTTGTAATATTTTCTCGGAAATACCGGTCCTAACGCCTCAGTGTTTCCATGGGTTTCTCTTAACAGATTTATCTGATTTTCCAAATAGCTTACTTAAATTTTGAATGAAAGCTTATTTCAACAATCCTTTTATCTGTCGCAAAACTTTCTTCGATGGTTTTTCCCTGAGTTATGTGCAAGTTTCTCCGCACGGAAAATAGTTTATACAACGAAATCGTTAGTTAAACTAACCAATGTATTCGTTGTTTTCTGTAACGGAATTGATTTGTATCATTTATGAAGCTGGCCTCGTATGCAAACCACATCCGCTGTCAAAATGACCGAACCGTTTGTATTAGGTTAGTCGAAAAGTTTTCAAAGCGACAGCGTTCACAGAGCCGTGCGGTATAGAAAACAACCTCTTTTCGATTTTTCAGTCAATTTTACATAGGATTAGCCTTATTTGGTTGATCTTGAGCCACTCCGTGCAAAGATATCTTTAAACTATTCAAGAATACAAGAGGAAGTGGGGTAAAGCCAGCCATATCTTCGTTCACAAAGTCCTGTGGTAGTTGAAACAGCTTCTATTCGATTTTCCAGGAAATTTCACATGGGATTAGCACTATTTTGTTGATCTTGAGCTTCTCCGTACAACGATGTCTATAAATTATTCAAGAATATAAGGGGAAGTGGGGTAAGCTCTATAACTCCACAACCATATTCGTGCGGTGATAGAAACCAGTTCCATTCGATTCCACAGACAATTTCTTAGCGGAAATGGCCGTATCTAGAAGCCGGGCTTAAAAGCGACAAAAGTTACAATTTTTTTCCTTAGTTTTCATCAGTTCTTGCCCACTGTGCATTGTAGCACGAAAACTAAGTCCGACATCAATGGGTTTCCTCTTTGTTAGCCTTGATCAAGCTTTAACAACCACTGATTATCCTAATCATGCCATTGTATCAAGGGCCAAAAAAGGGTTTGATGGATCGATAGGCAACATCACTTATACGTATTCACAGGGATATAAAGAATCTCCTTCCAACAACAAGATTGAACAATTGGTTAAAAGAATAAGCTATCCAAAAGGCGGATGCCCCAATGGGCGGGGAGAACAGCCCGCCCTCTGTTCACAAACGGTTTGCAATGGGGAGTTGGTTTATCCACTCTCGCAATCCAGAGTGCTTCAATCGGGTGCCCTGATGGTCCCTCAAAATTCCCATGTTAATTAAATGAAAAATACTGCAATCATCTGTATCTATTATGTATGATCTTCATTCAGTTGATCCTGAAATGCAAGAAATGTTGTTAAGTTTTAAAGTGTAGAGTTAAGTTCGCGCTTAAGCTCGTTTTCGTTCGTTTTCAGCGATAGCAGCATTTCAACCAAAATCATGATTTGAGGTATCCTGAAAAAGTTTTTTTAAATCTATTGAGATGCGAAAGAAATTTTTTTGATAGATTAACTCCAAGCTGGTAAGAAAAATAATTTTGCTTGTTATTGTGACTTTTTTGATCAGTTGGATGAAAAAATTCTGAAAAAAGACCCGGTTTGCAGAAGATAAAAAATATTTTTCATGAAAACAATGTATTTGCTCACACAGCTCAAAAAACCATCGCGAAAATCAGCGAATTGGGGTACAAATTGTTGCAGCTCCCTCTGACTTCTGGATGTTCTCAAACCGCAAAAAAAATCCTTCGTGGAAAGCATTTTTCAAACGAAGAGGCTATAGCCGTCGTAGAAGAGTATTTTGCAGGGCTTCCAGAAATTCACTTCCGTGATGGGACAACAAAGTATGAAGATCGTTGGACCAAGTGTATTGATGGTATGGGAGACGATACTGAGCAATAAAAGTGATTTCCCCTAAAAACAATGTATTGCCATTTCTGCTTTCTAAACTTTTTGACGAACCTAGTATATTCAAAAAGAACTTTTGTACATTTCACGGAAACATTACAAAGAACTACGACAGATTTGTTGAATAAAGATAAAAGAAATGTCTCCCTGGTGCACCGCTGTATGCCTGCTTGACAGTTCTGCTTTATCGACTTAAAATTAATCTAGAAAAAAAACTCAACCGTGGGGAGGGATATATCTCTTAGTTATTTTTTCAATGTTAACAGAGAGACAAATGAAGATGCAGTCAACATTTCCGACTCGAAGTGTATGACGTTTTTAATTTTATTCTAGATAAAAAAAAAGATTTTTTCTAACAGTAGTTTGTTAAAAAAAAAAAAAACAAAATTTATCGTATCAAAAATAGAAGAGAAGCACTGATATGCTGATTCGCACAAAATTCATTTCATGCATTGTACGAATAAGGTATAATACAAGAATTTTGCTGTTGACATGCAGTGCGAATGTCGCTTCGAATGTATAAGACATGTGTTCAATATACGAAAACTGTGTTTAGAAAACGAGCTTACGCGAATTTACGGAAACATATTTTCAGTGCGTCATTTTTTCGTATTGTTTTATTTATTTGATTCGAAGTTCCATCTTCCATTCGCGGAATTTTTCTGGGAAGTATTTTAGAATTTCACGGAAAAATAATCTCAACACCCATTCAATTTACTCTGGGTATTTCAACTAGCTTTTCGGGATGTGTTTTTCCAATATCCCCTAATGATTTAAATTTAATTTCCTACTAAACACAACCTTTGCATTCCAAAACAAAATATTGGTGAGGCAAAGTGAATTGAAAAAATCATACGTGTTGTAACGTTTTCATTTGACTGACGTTTACTATTTCTGATTTTTCTTTCTTTTTAATTTGTGCCCTGAACATACTTACAAAGTCACATACAAAGTCTGTCATTTTTTTTTAAATTTAAATCAACGATTAATAAACTAGAAAATGATCATTACAGCTATTGATTGAAACTTGTGGATTACAAACAAATAACCTACAGCAGTGAATCATATCTAGTGACTTAAATTTAATGTTTTGCCAAAATATATCGCGTATTCGCTGATTTCCGAGACCTTCTTCAAGTTGTTAAGTAGAGCATACTTTGTCCTCGTTTTAGTTTCTGTTGCTACAACTGAAAGCAACATCAGCTGCAACTGTAGTAGAGGGCTGCTGGTATTCAGTAGTCATTCATTTATTGAGTATTGCTAGGCCCGGACCCTGAGTGCAGCTTGAATACAAAATTATAGCACTCTCCCTTCAAACCCACCACCCCCCATCCCTCGACTGATCTTACAAAACGCTTTGAATTGAAGTTCAGCTGCTCAACTACGAGGGCACTCTGTTACTTCTATTTCCGATTCACCTCCTCTGGTGGCGACCGTGGGGCTCAATGTTTGTGTACTGTGCTGTGGCATGGTATTTGTATTTCCACAGTCGATGTGTGCCCGTTTGGCTTTGTAACTCAGCTGCATAGACAATGAAGCGCGGAACGACGTGGATATTACAAAACAGTAATACATAGTTACTGCTACAGGTATGTTATTAAAATTGTTAAAGAAGATTTTATTAGATAATAAAATTATATATAATCTTGCTTCCACTTCGTTATTTTTTGCTTTATCTCCATTTCCTACTGCTGCTGTTAACATCAAGACCAAAGGGCACTGCTGGTTGGATGGAAGTGGGGGTGGCCAAAGAGGCGATTATAATAAAATATATCAGGAAAAAAGGTGGATCACTCATCGATCGAGGCCATGCGAAGCAAATAGCAACAATGTGGCAATAACGAAGCATAAAACAACAGGGGAATTGAAGAATTAGGACACGACAGGAAGAAACCGAAAGATAACAACAGGAGAGGTGCTGCGCCACCACCTATCTGCCGGATGCATTCGTCGATCAAGTAGCGATAAACATTTTCGTCTTTCCACTTTGAACGGATTCCATTATGATTAGTTTTTATGATTTGGTACATTTATTCCGGTGTGTTCGGTTGTATTGACTGGAAAGAAGCAGTTTTCGAATTATCAATCGTGAAAGATATTTTCGAATGTTCAAAAAAAAGCGAGCAAACAATATTTTTTGTACAGTCTCTTGTGAGGAAAAGCCTCATGAAAAGGACATGAGCATTGATTACATATAAAAACCGAATTAATGCACCAATGCACAGTGGATAAGCTCGAGCGAAAAAACGGATCCAAGGTAAAAATTAAAGAACAGCGAAAATGAAAATCGACAAAGCTTACGTGAAAAAATCGTTGATGCCCCTATATTATTAAATCTGTTGGATTAAACGCTGGAAAGTGTACCAATTTGTCCTTTTTCCATTAAAAAATAAAAATGAATAGAATTACATCAAAAGAAAAACAAAGAGGAAACCTTTGAAAACTTTGCTGTCTTAATGGACGATAAATCGAATAGTGTAAATCGACATGGAGTTTTCATAAGGGCCATTGTCGCAAACGTAAACAATGGCATCTTCCGCAAATTTCTTGAAAATGTTCACTCGCTCAAGTAAACTACCACTTCTATTGTAAAGAGGAACTCCTCTTCTGAACAATCATCGTGGTAATTCACTATGATTAAGTTAGCATTCTCGAGAAATTTGCAGAAGAAGCCATTGTTTACGTTTGCGACATTGGCCCTTATGAAAACTTCATGTTGAAATATTGTTCTAGCCATTGTTCTCAAGCCTGGTCTTCTTTAGAGATTCTGTCACTAATTTAATTCTGGTCTCTTCTCATGAAAAGTCTCTTTTTTAATGAAAGGCCTCTGAAGTCTCTTTTCTGTCAAAATGGACTCTATCGTCATGCTCTTTCTAAACTTCTCGTTTGAATTGCCATTTGGAATTTAGCTAACTTGTGGCAGTGCATGTGAACTGACAGTTTTTGCTCGTTTTATTTGCCTCACTTTTTGTGATTTTCACATCGTTCTTTCGTAAAAAGTGATCGAAAAGTAATTATAAAATTCAAACATTTTCAAAGCTATTTATTTTATTACAGCTAAATGTCAATTAATCTCACATAATAATCAGATTACTGATTTCGGCCTTTAAAGAATGAACTTGAAAAAAAATCATGCAAATGTACTCGAAAAATATGCCAAAAATATTACGAAAAATATGCCAAATATATTACCAAAAAATCATTTTAAGTCGGTTAATTTTGAAACCCTCAGGGAATACATAAATACATATTTGCTATGTTTTTGCAACGTTGTTTTATACAACCTTTCCTTCTCATCAAATCCTGTGCAACACTCGCGCCATCTATCTTACACATTTTCATCCACTCTTCCTTCAAATCCTTGTCGTTAAGGGCTTCAACTTACCTGTTTTCCGGAACTTACCATTCATAATCGCCCAGAATGTTTCTGTAGGGCAAAGTTCTGGTGAGTTTGGCGGATCTACCTTATTCAGCGCAAAAATAATATCGTTGGCTTCGTATCATTCCATCGTTGGTTTCGCGTAATGATACGATGCCAGGATTCGGCCAAAATAGAGTGTTACCTCTGTGGGACCGTAGGAAGGGCAGCAGGCGAGTCTGGAGGCTTTCTTCTTTATATATTTGGCTGTTGCTTGGGTCGATCGGTGTGTAAAGGGCGATACGGTCAAAATTTGGTCAATATCAACTTGACGTATTTCTTTCAATTTTGCATTTAAAAAACCTGAACACCCCTCATTTTGAAGGAGTGTGTGTGTAGAATGTTGCTCCTATTTTGATTTTGGAATTCACTCTTCAGTTGTCAAAATGCCGTCCAAGCAAGAAGAGCAGCGTATCAAAATTTTGCTCGCGCATCGCGAAAATCCGAGCTACTCGCACGCAAAGTTGGAAAATCGCTAAAAGTTGCCAAATCAACCGTTACAGATGTAATTAAAGTGTTTGGGGAACGTTTGTCGACAGCCAGGAAGTCTGGATCGGGAAATCGAAAACCGGAAGCCGCTGAGACGACAAAGAGAGTTGCCGGTAGTTTCAAGCGAAACCTAACCTATCTCTCCGAGATGCCGCAAATAAGCTGGGTGTATCGTCTACAACCGTGCATCGAGCCAAAAAACGAGCCGGACTATCGACTTACAAGAAGGTAGTGACTCCAAATCGCGATGATAAACAAAATACGACGGCCAAGCGCGATCCCGGAGGCTGTACACGACGATGCTGACGAAGTTTGACTGCGTGGTAATGGACGACGAAACCTACGTCAAAGCCGACTACAAGCAGCTTCCGGGACAGGAGTTTTATATGGCAAAGGAAGGGAAAGGTAGCAGATATTTTCAAGCACACGAAACTGTCAAAGTTCGCAAAGAAATATCTGGTTTGGCAAGCCATCTGTACCTGTGGCTTGAAAAGCAGCATTTTCATAGCTTCCGGGACTGTCAACCAAGAAATTTACGTGAAAGAGTGTTTGAATAAACGTCTGCTGCCTTTCCTGAAGAAACACGGTTGTTCCGTACTGTTTTGGCCGGATTTGGCATCTTGCCATTACGGTAAAAAGGCCATGGAGTGGTACGCCGCCAACAACGTGCAGGTGGTTCCCAAGGACAAGAACCCTCCCAACACGCCAGAGCTCCGTCCAATTGAGAAATACTGGGCTATTGTCAAGCGGAACCTAAAGAAGACCAAAAAAACTGCTAAGGACGAGCAGCAGTTCAAGGCAAACTGGCTTTCTGCGGCGAAGAAGGTGGACAAGGTGGCTGTACAAAATCTGATGGCAGGGGTCACGCGTAAGGCCCGGCAATTCGGATTTGGAAAAGCGGAAGCCTAACTGAATATTTTTCCTGAATTTTATACTAATTGAACTTGAAAAAGAAATTTAATTTGATTTTTTAAATAAACGATTTCACCGATTTACACGCGTTTTCCTTTGACCAAATTTTGACCGTATCACCCTTTACGGCTTGCTGAATTTTCCGCACCCACAGATTGGAACATCCGGAACATCCAGGCGGGACTTGCCGTCGAAAAACTCCAGGCCGGGGATCTACTTGACGTCCGCTTTTATTCTACAACTCGTGGAACAGCTTCCTGGGGTGGGATTTCGCCATCGTATTCGGAAGAATGTAAAAGCCGGAAGAATCAAATGGATCGGATTTCTTCTGCTGCCAGCTCGCCGCTGGGTCGTCTAGGTCTCCTAGAATGCTTTTTACCACACGGGG
Organism: Aedes japonicus; assembly: GCA_034211315.2. Classification (NCBI taxonomy): domain Eukaryota; kingdom Metazoa; phylum Arthropoda; class Insecta; order Diptera; family Culicidae; genus Aedes; species Aedes japonicus. The sequence goes on along the minus strand of JASCZW010000789.1, from coordinate 342,438 downwards.
CATCGTCGAATTGTCGATTCCCAACTGTTCCACGATCAACTTTAGGATTTGCGGGCATTTTCCAGATCTCGCTCATATTTTTTTGTATAAGTACTCCATGCTTGGAAGCCATCTCGACAGATTGTGACGAAATTTCATTTCACTCGAATTACATTATCTAAAATCTCATTAATTTTAACTCATGTAATAAGAAGTATACACCGCAATCCGTGTTTTCCGAAACTGTGTCCAACCATATCTCCGGAACTGTTCCAAACCTTTTAATAGGATTCTATTGGACCAACATACTTTTCATTTGGCGTTTGTAGCGTCCAATTCCATCTAGTTTCTACCAAGATAGTCGACATAGTTCCTAAAATCTAAGTTTTCCGTAATATTGTCCTACCATATCTCCAGAACTGGTTCACCAATTTCAGAAATATTAAATAAGGTCTAAGGCACCATAATATTTTTCATCTGACAGTTGTTGTTTCTAATTCTGTCAAATGGCTACCAAAATATACTACGTAGTTTTTAAAATCCGTGTTTTTCGGAACATCTTTCAGCCATATCACCAAAACCAAACAAACAATTCCAGAAACATTTAATAAACAATACCTTTCATTTGATGTTCCTTGCACACACATCGGACTGGTGGCTGCAAAATTCCGTATAAACCGAGTATTTTTAGAAATTGTTTCGGCCATATATCCAGAACCGGTTAGCCGAATCCAAACAAATTCAATAGTATTCAGTGAAACCATGATATCTCTTTTTTGGCGCTAAATTTGGTTCAGTTGTTACTGAAAATATGAATTAGTTCCCAGAATCCGTGTATTTTCGAAACTTGTCCGTCAATATCTCCGAACCGAGTTATCCGATATCAAAACCATTCAATAGCGGTGAATGTGACTGTAATACCTTTCACTTGGTGATTGTTACACTCAAGTCGGTTGAGTTGCTGCTGAGAAACACGACACATCTTATTTCGTCACATACATACTTACATACACAGGCATTTCATAATCTCGTCGAGCGAATAATACATGACATAGTTCTAATTATAGTAGTAACTGTATTTTTTCAGCTATAAAAAGTTACGACCATGATCATTGATTTTTCTGGAAGGTCTACTAACATTAGAATATAATCTGGGAAGCTCTAGACCATCCAAACTGTGCTAAAGTATAGAACTTAGGATCTACAGTTGTAACTGTAGCTTTTTCGGCTATAAAAAATTACGATATGTATTCAACCGTGTTCGTTGAATTTTTTTGAAAGGTCAAAAGATATAATCCTATAGGTTGAGAGGTTCTAGGTCGTCAAAACTGTTTTTTAGTTAAGAATTTAAAGTCTACAGTTGTAATTGTTTTTTTTTTGGGCTACACAAAATACCGATATGTATGTAACATGATTAAACACATATCATAACTTTGTATAGCCGAAAAAGCAACAGTTATAACTATAGATCCCAAGGTATGAACTCAAAAATACTTTGGATAACCTAAAACATCTGTTTCATTTCTTCCAGAAAACTTATCAATTGCATGGTTAATAGATATCGTAACTTTTCATAATGGGAAAAGCTATAAATACAGCTGTAGATCCTAAGTTTCGAACCTCCTTATGTTCAGGATGTTCTAAGTTGAAATTAACCGCATATATTTTCAATTTTTCCCTGATATAACTCACAACAAGTTTGCGGAAGATAGTCTTCATTTTTGTTCAGTGCGTGATTTTTTACAGGCATTTTTCTTCCGGTGGAAATCTATCCAAAACAAATTTTATAATTACTCAGATCACTTATTTGTTTGACAGCAACAACTGATTGTTTGTTCATGTTGCTGATAAGGCAATGTTGATATTGGTTTTTTTTTTGTTTACATGAAAACAAGGCCGTTGCAACATATGTGCGAATTTCAACATTTTCTCGCAGCAACTTGTCTCTTTCCCATCTTCGATGCAACATTTGTTTGTTTTCCTTCGTGTTTTGTTGTAATACATTAAATTTACAACATATCATTGTTGCATACTGAGAGAATAACATGAGTATCACTCGTCAAAGTTATCGTATGACGAATTTCACGCCAAATCGTCTTCTTGATTGGCAGCACCCTATCTTCATACCCTAAGAATCCAATGAAACTTTGTGAGTGCGTGGGCCATGTCTTTTCAAGCAACTTTGCATACTTTGTTTGTTTTTTAATTTATCTAGACTTCATTTTGAAAAGGGCTTCTGTTTTTTAATCGATTTTTTTTAAATCAACACAACTCAAAAAACAACAACACTTACAAAAAAGTAATGTTTGGGTGACTTTTAGAGAATTGTCTTAGCTTTTATGAAAAAAAAATTGTAAAAACTGTAAAATTGATTCTTACACGCTAAAACAACATATTTGAAAATTTAAAGTCAATTTGCAAAAAGATGGCTGTCTTAGAATTGGACGAATTTTTTTTTTAATAATGGCAATATAAATGTCTAAAAGTTCGCCATACATTGCAAGACGGGAGTTTTTCTAATTACAAATTTTTCATGTAGTTTTTCTAACTACAAATTTTTCATGTTATCATAACTCAATAAGGAAAAGATTTACCAAAAAGCGATGTATGGGTGACTTTTAGAAAATTTTCTTAGCTCTTATGAAAAAAAAATCGATTCTTGCACGCTAAAAGAATTTTTTAAAATTTACAATCAATTTGCAAAAATTGATTATCTTAGAATTGAACGAATTTTTTTTTTAAATATTGGCAATATAATTGTCTAAAAGTTTTTCATACCTTGCGAGATGGGCAGTTTTAAGTTTTTCGAACAACACCTTTTTCATGTCTTTCTTTTACCGTGTATCGCACCAACTCGTCTTATAATTTGGTCCTAAAACCTCTCAAAAGCCAATTAAATTTAACTATAATGACAATTTGGATTGCTTTGAATGTATGAAAAATTAAGGCTACCATTTGGAAAGGGCTTATTAATAAATTATTATCTTTTTAAACTGAAGTGATGCATTCAAATCAAGTGGTTGATCTTGTTTATTGCCAAAATTTTTGAAATATTACAAGAAGGACGATAAATTGGAAAACAAAAGGTTTATCATAATATCTGAGGTATTGACCCATGACACAAGTCCAAATATTTATTGAAAGAGATGAAAAATCACTATCTATGCAACATAATCTAAGAAGAAGCTTAGTTACTTTTTTGAAAAATTGTTAGGAGCCCTCCTGGACCCCCTTATAATTTGTACATCATTTTGAAAAGTATCAGTTGTTGAATAAATTAACGTTAAATTTAGCTGCTAATACCTGCTAACCTGTAATTTACGCATCTTCGAAGATAGCTCAGAAAATTCATTAAAACCGACGTAAATCCTTCAAATGAAGAGATAATGATAAGTTGTCTTCCGCAAAAAAGTGTATTTTTGAAGTACCTTAAGCTCTGTAGAACGTTTTAAGAATGGAAAAATTCAAACAAAAAAGTTATGACAAAAAAAAACGAGTTTTAAGGGGGTATTACATTTTTCATTCATTTTTCACCCTACAACTTCGTCCAGTTAAGAGATAGGAAGTTTTCTTCTTCTACAAAGTTTCATGAAATGACCTTATCTACAATGTTTGAATACATGATTTTTGGTTTGAACCAGAAATAAAAAAGTTATTTTTTTTATCTAGGTGTATACACCCCTTAAATAAAATTTGTTATCACAAAAATGAAGCACTCCAAAAATTTAGAAACATTGTAGAAAACATCAATGGGCCACACCTAATAGTTTTTCATTTCGTCCCACTGTGCGGCGCAGGGTTGGAGTCCTGAAAAATAGCTTTTCTTATGGGAAAAATGCGGGAAATCGAATGGTGTTTGTTCATTTAGGGTTGACCACAGCAAGTGTCCCATGTGGCCATTTCTCCCCTCATTTCGGATGCAAATAAGGTTTATTACCCAAAAACAGAACTTGGTGCTATTATATTGCATCCAAATGCCCTGTAAATTTGCAGAAAAACCTGAAGAACTGAATGGAACAGATTTAACTTTGATCGGATGCCAGGAAGTGGTCCATATTGCCAATTTAATCCGATTCTCCCCTCATACTTGAATAAACTAATGTACCATGCGGTTCTTAAGATCGGCGCTAGTAATATTACTCTCACTTGCACTGTTCTTATGTAAAAATGTCCGGAAAATTGAATGGTGAAGGTTTCGTTTAGGGTTGACCTCAGTAAAGGGTCCATTTTACCCGATTCTCCCCTCATACTTGAATAAACTAGTGTACCATGAACACTGGATGAGTTGGCGTTAAATTCGTCAGATGCAATCCCAAGTAACAAATTTAATATTAAGGTACACTTGAAGAAGTTTTCAAGACTCATTTGATAAAACCACGCATAAAACTAGATTTCTACAGAACATCGATAAAACAGCCATAAAACCCTCATAAGTTCCAAAAGGCCCATACTACAGGAGGTTCTCAAGACTATTTCCCAAGGTTCGCTTAAAACTTGATAGTTTTATCGGTAGATACTTGTAATGACAAAATTAAAAAAATACTTGAAAATTCAACAATTAGGTGACAAGGCTAATAAATTGTTAGATCTTGAATAAATTGTGTTTACAATCCATTTTAGGTTTCAAAATGTATTTTAAACAGCATTGTTTGTTCGTAGCATTGGAAAAACGACAGTTTTGTTGTATACATATGTAAATGGCTACCATTCCGAGGAAATCCAGAATAGCCACGGTCGCCATTTTTTCAATGCTTTCATTTAAAACTACCATAAAACGCAAATAAAACTTATATTTCTTGCTATTGTTATTTGGAATGTTACTTGGAATGTGTACTTGGAATCCATGCCAGCAGTGAGCCAACTTCAAATCGCTAGTTTCCTATTGATTGTTTATAGAACGGTGACAAATAATCGCAGGTGACTCAAAGTCACCTGAAAGAAGACTTAAAATATATAGATTGAACAGATCTATCTCGTATGTGTAGAAAATGTTTACGACACTTACTCTAGTCTGATATGAAATAATCAACTGTACTAGAAAGAGTATGAAGATGTGCATAGCCACTTCGCATGTTGGCACACATAATTGCCTGTAGGAGGAGAAATCAAAATGAAAATCGAAAATTAAAACCAATTTTAATTAATCTTCATCATTCTCTATGCCTCTTCCGGTGGTGTTGGCCTCGATATCGTCGTTGTGGCGACGACAACGACGATGAATGACTTTGGTTATGAAGCTCGCTGATGATATGGTCGGAGTAATGATTGCGATAGAGGTTATGTGATCGCGATGTACAATGGTGGATGTAATAGAATGCCACATGTCCAAAATATGAAGCGGCAAGACAATCACTACAAGCCATGTTTCGATGAAACTCCTCAGAATTTTAACTATGTATTATTTCAATTTCACTTAGAGAACTCTAATATTCTCAAAATTGCAAATCGTGATTTGTTCAAGGTTACAGGGTTGAACAAGTAATAGAAATTGAAAGTGTTGATCATTGGTAATATTTCAATTTATTTCCAATGAATTTTCCATCATTTCAAAACGGATAAATTTGAATCAAATGAAGTATTGAAAATACTGCTGAAATCACAATTTTTACCTGTATGTATGAATAAAACATAATGTATGGAACTAGCTTGTTTCTTATTACACAATTCATTCACCGTATTGTCAGCAGATGATCAAAAGGATTAACCACAGCGATCATTCGACACGATTATGTTATTAACGGAAAGAAAATATATCTACGTGAGGAATATACTGCTGCTAATCGATAATTTGAAATCAGAAACCTCGTCCATCATTAAACAATATCCATCCACCGTACAAGTTGTAAACAAAAGTTCAAAAAGAGTTTGGAACGAAAAAAGGAGATGAAAACGGAATCGAAACGATGGAAATTAAACAACAGAAAGTGGAACATCGCCGTATGATTAAAAGCCAGCAAAACAGATCTCAATAAATCATCGTCATTCGCATACACTTATTCCCAACACACACAACCACACGGACGTCGGAATGCAAACACTCACTTATGGCCAATGAATGTTGAATGTTGCGTCGACGGGTATGATTAAAATGCGTACGTGCAAGTATGTATGTGCCTGAGTTTTTTTTATTTTTTTTTTTCAGTCAAAGGAAAAGCAAAATGCTCGTACATTAAAATGACTTAACTCTTTTTCTTCACCATGACAGCAGAAGGAATTTATTTGAATTATTGGAAACAGCAGAATTATGTAAAAGGCGAAAGTTTTTCGTCGTGTTCCTTTTCTTCCCTACCACTTCTCGCTGTATGAGACACGGTCTTTTTCTCTTCACTTTAAAATTTATTGCTCCATGATTTATTGGAGTTTAGGTTTCTTTGCCACTTTCGTTTCTTATCATTATCTATTCATCTTTTCCACCTCTTCCGCCTGCCCCCTTGCGAGAAGATTGTGCCGCTTGCCAGAGTCAGCATTACCATTATCATTACAACAGGCCTGTGTCAGCAGAAATAACAAGATGAGAATATTTTAAATTTATACAAGCTATGAATCCATAATTTAATCAGGACTAAAGCAAAAATCAAAAGACCCAGTACACTGCTGAAGGATTAAAACGACTGAACAAAGCGTCCGATGACAGGCTAAGACGACCGAAATATGGATCAATGAGGTGGTTGGGGGAACAAAAATGAACTCTCAGCTTTATTGTAAAGTTTTACATGATTTATGTCTTTTGATTACTTCCGGTACAACAGAACATAATCTGCTGGTTCAATATTTTGCTCCCGATTGTCTGTTTATCAGTATGCGATTGTTCGTTCTCTTTCATTTTCCCGATTTGGGGACATATTTCTGATTGTGGGATGCTCAAGGGCAACATGCAAGAAGGGGATACATTCTAAATAGTTTCTTCTCGATTTGCTTGGATATCTTCCGGACAACTTCCAAATAGCCTTTTAGAACTTTTGACGTGTTGTTGACACAACGACGAATTACTGTGCATGTCACAATATTAATAATTGTGCGTCAATAAAATTACATAGGGTAAGGTACGGGTTTTGAGCAGTTTATTCAGCACTTAAGATATTTGATGAGGCTGTATGTAATCTATAATTAGAACTTCCAATATTGAGACGTTAATCCCTCTGCTTACTTCTGCTCTACCGGCTGCTCTTAAGCAACGAGCATAAGACTCAGAAAATGTCATAGCCATGGAATAAAGTTCCCAATTGCAGGGACTTTTCAAAAGCATGCAGATTGCTCTCCGATCAAAAAAATGTTTTCTTCAGCTCCGTAATCTGTACAAAAAATAACAATATTGTATGATTGCGATTCCGTGCATGTGTGCGAAAGCAAACTGAAATAGACCAGTTCACGATTTGCTGCAAACATCAATTTCCTTAAGGGGACCTTCTCCTGGTTGAACACGAAAAAACCTCTTTTTTTGAATTTTTCTCACGCCGAGACCAAATAAGATAGACGGTTAATTTTTTTTTTATTTTTTATTAAATACAAAAAATTATTGAAAAAAAATTTTTTTTGACCAAAATAATGTGACACGCATCCGCTAGAGGGCGCTGGAAAAAAACGGCTTTTCTAGCTGTTGCCAAGATATCTCTTGAAGGAAGTTTCTGAAATCAAAAAATCAAACGGGGAATTGTTAGTAACATGATTTTTTATAAGATGGACTAAAATCTTTGACCTAGGCGGTTGCATTTCTACAGGGGCTTAAATATTCAAAAAAAGGCCAAAAATAACACTATGTTCTTCAAAGTCCGCTTATTTTTTTTTTTTTTTTTGATCGGATCTTCTTCATTTTAGTCCATCTTATAAAAAATCATGTTACTAACAATTCCCCGTTTGATTTTTTGATTTCAGAAACTTCCTTCAAGAGATATCTTGGCAACAGCTAGAAAAGCCGTTTTTTTCCAGCGCCCTCTAGCGGATGCGTGTCACATTATTTTGGTCAAAAAAAATTTTTTTTCAATAATTTTTTGTATTTAATAAAAAATAAAAAAAAAATTAACCGTCTATCTTATTTGGTCTCGGCGTGAGAAAAATTCAAAAAAAGAGGTTTTTTCGTGTTCAACCAGGAGAAGGTCCCCTTAACCCGCTCCTTCGTCTTACCTATCCGCTCTCGAAAACAATCAACCAAAACACGTCGATTGCTACGATCACAAACTCGTCTACTAGCAGGTTATGAAACAGACGTACACGCAGGGATGCCAGATATTTTTCTCAAATATTTTTTTATCAAAATTTGAAATGCCTGGGAATGTCTATAAAAGTCTGTATTTTTTTTTACAAAATTAGACTTTTTTCAACGAGTAGACGTAATGAGAGAGCGAGTTTGGCATTTTCGCCATATGTGTGATTATTAACCGTTTCTGCATCTTTTTCTTGGACTATATGGACTTGGATTGTATGTTTCCTCCTGAACTTCAGACACAATTCCTCATGAACTTCCTGGCAGTCACTTCTTATTTTCTTCGAAATTCACATTTCAGAACCCAACCTTACCCTCCAAAAACATTTGGTAAGTTTTTTGTCTGAACATAGTTACTTTCTAAACTTCTGATAAGTCCCATCCTGAACTACGAGGAATTTTTTTGGAAAATCTTCTTAAAGTTGTAAGAAGTTTCTTCCTGAAGTTAAGGGAAGTTCTTTTCTGAACTTCCGAGATGTTCTCTTCTGAACCTCAGGGGAGCGTTCTTCTGAATTTCCGAAAAGTTCCTGCTTGAACTACTAGAAAGCTCCCCTTATACTTCTGGATAGTTTCTTCCAGATTTTATCAAAAGTATCTACCTGAACATCTGGGATTTTCTGAACTTCGAGAAGTTCTCATTCTGAAATGCTGGAATGTTCGATTCGAAACTTTAGGGACGCTCTCTAGCACTTCTGGGTAGTTACAACTAAACTTTTAGTCTCTTCGGAACTTATGTACTTCTGAGGAGTTCTTTATTGAATTTTTGGAAAAGAAACCTTCTTGATCCTACAGGTCTTCTTGAGCTTATTCTTTCCAAACTTCTGATTGGTTCCATACTGAACTGCGAGGAAATTTTTATTGAAACTTTGGGAAAGTCGTCTCCAAAATTTCTAGGAAAATTCCCCAAAATTTATTCTTGAAGTTTCTCCCTGGACTTCTGAACTTTTAAAAAGTTTTCTCCATAACTCTGAGGAAGTTTGTTCCGAAATTATTGGGAAATTTGTGCTCAAATTAGAAAGAATTACCGCCAATTCTCCTGGAAAGATTAATTCTGTTCTCTCTAAAGAATTTTGAAAATCTTTATTCTGAAATTTTGAAACGTTCTCCTCTGAGCTTTGCAAAATCTGCCTAGCACTTCCTGAGGAACTTTTTTTTCTGATATTTTGAAAATAAGTTCAAAATACCTGGTTAGTTCCCGTCGAAAATTTGGGGAAGCTTTTTTTCTGAACTTCTTAGTAGTTCAATCTTGAATTTCTTGGATGAACTCCAAAACCTCTGAAAAGTTCCTAACTTCAAAGAAGTCCTCTTTCCTACACTTCGTTCTGAAGCTCTGATAAGTCCTCTCCTGGTTCTTGGGGAAGTTCTGCCCTGAAATTCTGAAAAGTATGGTCTTGAACTTCAGTAATGTTCGGTCCTGAATTTTTGAAGGTTCTTCTTGTTTGGACTGCTTGCTCCCAATACAATAGAAGTTTCTACCTGTCCATCAGAGAAGTTTGTTTTTGAGGAAGTCTCTTCCTCGGGAATTATCTTCCCGAAGCTCTGGGAAGTCGTCTTCTAAACTTTCCATGATGTACCCTAAGTTGTGGGTATTTTCTTTCTATACTTCTAGGAATCTAGGACTAATCTAGGACTTAGAAAGGAATCTAGGACTAATCTAGGACTTAGAAAATTCTGAATTTTTATATTTATTTCAATAGCTCAGAACTTTTACTGTTGTTTTGTCCCCCGAGTGGCAACCGACTGGGCTTTAGAGCAAATATTTAGCAACCCCTTGTTACAGTAAGTTGAATATGAAATATGATTTCTATTTGTGTGAACCTTGATTTTCGTTGTGACTTAGTGGCCAAGGACCAATATTACCAACGCTTTGACAATCATTTTTCGCATGTCATTGAACACTACCATAAGTAGGGACTCCATGTTACCCTCAGAAAGGGCCTATACGATACCTATCTGCGGACCCATTGTGTCTTCACCGCTTTCGTTTCTTCAAGGATTTCTACTTTAAATGATACTTACGATAATTAAAAAATAAATTCAACAAAGTTTCTTATCGTATCTACAATACTGTTCAGATTCTTGTACGTTTTAAATCCGAACTTCAGAAATACTTTTAATTTGAAATTTAAAAAAAAATTAAATGTCTGTAATAGTCTGAAACATAAATAAAATGTCTGCTAAATGTCTGCATCGTTGGAAAAGTCTGCAACAAAAATGAAAAGTCTGCAAATTTTCAGACATTTCTGTAAATATGGCATCCCTGCGTACACGACCGAACTTTTAGTTTGTCATTAATTTTAGATTGGCAATGTGTATTTCTTATTTCATTTACTCTCACGCAAATGTTAGCCAAAGTGACTGTGACGACAAACGGGATGCTTCGTTTAAAAACAAACAAATGCAAGAGCCAGCAGGCATCACGTTACAATATCGGTCCGCTATATCCATGGTTAACAAAGAAGAGAGGAAACATGGGCTCTCTCAATAGCAACAGTGATGCCATATTTATCGTTGGGTACTATTGACAGCTCCGAAACATATTTTTGTACACTCTCGTTTCATTTTACTCAATTTTTGAGTACAATTGTATGTTATCTCTATTTCGCACACGGAAATATTACTTAATTTTCGTTAAAAAGTGGATCAACTAAATTTTTGAGTAGATCCACTTTTTACGAAAATTGAGTATCATTTCCTTGAGAGAAAAAGAGATATACAATTGTACTCAAAAATTGAGTAAAAAGAAACGGGAGTGTATTGCATATGATAGTGCCAGATGATGGACAATATATTGATAAGCATTGGTCAATCTCTAATGAACGGGAGGAAAATGAAACAAACAGTGATTTCAGATTATCTAAATACGTAATAAATTTAACTCAATGTTCAAAATCACATTCTGGCAACAAGCCTAGTCGTGAGAGAAAGCTGATGAAGACATGCTCTCCGGTACACGTGATTAAATGCAAAATACACAAAAACGAAATTTGAACGAACTTCATCAGCAGGTAAGAAACTGATGGTTTTCTAGATGATGTACTTTAAATCTTCAAAATGACAGTAAGAAATTGGTAATCAATCATGATTTATAGATAGAGCTTATGATCGTATAATTAAAATTGAAATAATTTGGAAAATGTGGGAGTTTAGACCTATTTCCTAACAACTGATTAAAATAGTAACCCCTGATAAAGCCCCTACCCTATACTCTATTCGCCCTGGGTTTGCCTAATTTTCCTAGCCGCGCCTTTACCAGCTGAGCTAAGTTAAAGTAGTATTCAGTATTCAAAAACTTATATGTTATTTGATTCATCGGTGATCTCGTATGTCTGATTCTCAAATTGCTTATTTTTTTATTATAGTTTGAATAATAGATTTTCCTCGGCAGAAATTGAATATCCAGCAACATTTGCAAAACCCATGCCATTAATGAACGAACCGAACATGAATACAAAGGAAATCCAAGTGGTAAGCCTATCGAGAAAGACAAATAATAACAACAAATAATGATATAATAAATGCATAATAGTAATATCATCAACAAACAAAAGCCTCTCATCAGAAGGCTCAAACGGCACCGTTTGTTTTCTAGTCCAAAGTCCATCATCATCGTCCCCGGCCAGACTGGATAGCCGACTCCATTGGAAGCAACGAACGATGTTCCCGTTCTGAGATCCACTGGGGTAAACCGAACGCGAGAAACATTTCCACCGTGTATCGAGCTCCAGCCAGGCACCTAAGGCCTCTATTGAGAGAAAGAGAAAGCAAGGAAATTAAATGAAAATTCTTCTCAATTGCTTTCCACACCAGCCCATTCCTCATCTGCTGGTGCTGTGTTACTCTTTCAGGATCTCTTCACTTTTTCGTTAGCATTATTATTCTTTGTATTGCTGTTCTCGTTTCGAGTGGACGTACTTAAAATAGTACATTCATATAAAATGTATAATTTCATTAGGAATGCGCTCTGGTATCAAGAATTCAGCGTCCTTAGTTACTGGAATGGATAAAACTGTTGTAGCTTTCTATCTGTTTTGCAAACGAGTAGCGTTCGATCTTGTTTAACAAGAATTTGATGTGATGAGCTTTTTCATTTTCCGTTTGAACTGATGCTAACTGACTGGCACGATTGTAACGAGTGGTCAACATTGAAATACATACTAATTTGGAAATCACTTCTCTTTTTCTTTTCAGGTATGTGACATTGTATCCATCATTAATGGTAGTATTGCCTGAAATCAGGTCAGTAAATATTTTTGAAGATAATCTTATTCGAAAGTAAGTAATGCAATAAAATGTTCTCAGGATTGAAATATTCAAACCAATAAGATTCTCACTTCTAATGCGCAAGCTCAGAATCCAATGCAGTTTCAGGTTGCTCATTAGCAAAACACTTTTTACTTACTTACTTACCAATCAAGACCAGGCCACCGATGTACACAGAAGTTGTCTCAATTTTTTTCGGCTGCATTTCACCAGGCTCGATGCCTGCGATGGTTCCGCAGGTCACTGTCAAACTGATCGACCCACTTTGCTCGTTGTGCGCCTCATCTTCTTGTGTCCGTTGGAGTTTGTTATCGAGAATAATTTCCGGCATTATTACGACAAAACCAGCCTACCGTAGTCGACCGATTCTAGCGGTGTGAACGTTCTCCCAGTAACTGCTACAATTCGTGGTTCATTCACCTCCTCCAAGTTACGTCTTCCATCTGCATTCCACCGTAGATCGTACTCAGCAGCTTCCGCTCAAAGACACCAAACACCGCGTTGGTCTCGACGAACTTTGTCCATGTGTCATGGTCGTAGAGTACTACCGGTCAAATTAATGGCTTGTAGATAATCAACTTTGAAGTTTGTCTTCATTTAAGGCCCATACGTACATAGTTACTTCACTTTTAAAATTATGACACCGTTCCATCTTAGCGTCTTTCTGAGCCCAAAGTAGTCTCGATTGGCAGCCTTAATGCGCCTTTGCATTTATCTGCTTATGTCGTTGTCAGCGGTCACCAAAGAGCCCAAATAAACGAATTCGTCTATCCTCTTCTTTAGCATTTCAAACTTATTGCTTTCACAATTAGCTTATTGCTTGCTCACAACTTAGTGTTCTAAATGCACTTCCACAGTTATTAATTGAGAGCTTTCGATGCCAGGTACCATTTTTGCATTAGTATGATTGTGTGGCAAGTACAATCATACGCTATGCCCAGGGAGTCGAGAAGTTTTCCTTAACGAAAAATTCCTAGACTAGACCGGGAATCGAACCCAGCCACCTCCAATATGGTGTTGCTTTGTAGCTACGCCTTTACCGACTGAGCTAAGGGAGGACCAACCGTCTATCATGTCCACGAATTCATCACCATCAATTTGAGCTCGTGGTGTGAGAATAGCATTGTTCTCTCATGAGCCTCTTCCCCCATGAGTTTTGTCTTTGGCGCATTAATGATAATCTCACCGGGGGACCTTCATGCACAGCACTGTTTAGAATTTACCGGTCAACATTCAGAATAGACGATGTTGGGGGCGACCCCGGCGTAGTGGTTAACATCCATACCTCTCACGCCTAAGTCACGAGTTCGAATCTTACCCGCGGACAAGTTACGAAAATACCCAAAAGGTATTTGAGTGACTACGACGGGAGATGAATCAGCCCAGGGCTGAAAATCTCGATAATAAATGAATTCGTCTATTTGTCCGTACCATGACAAGGATATCGTTCGCGTATAATATTATCTCGAATATGTTAGAAGTATCTATAATACATTCGGGAAATTAGTTGCAATCGCAACAAAGTCGTTGTCAACTATTAAACGTCCAGTCTCGCCGGATAAGAATACACACCAGCAGAGCCTTAGCCGTCGCCACCATTCTACAAGAGAAAAAAGTTTGTGAGGCTATCCTCAGGATCAACCTATATGTTCAATATTATTTCTAAGCTTCAGTGTTGAAGGTGAAAGTTATTAGAATACAAAAAAAAAATTACAAAAGAATTCGCAAGTGAGCATTCGAGGTGACAGTGTAAATCGATCATGACAGTAGTATCTGTCTTCTGTTTTCAATGTTTGCCGGTTGAAATTATCTCGTTTTGTTAGCGGTTTGGCCACAATTTAATGTGTTTTTACTATACTTGAAACTATTTGTGATATGAACATCATTGAGGCTTTAGTAGGAGTGTTGATAAATAATAACACATAAATACATAAAGCACGAACTTTGGTTTTTTTTAGACGGGATGGAAAATCTGCAACCAGACTCCTGAAGAACTCAGAGTGTGGGGATGAGGGTGCCAACTCCTCGACCTACAAAAATCCCACCCGTGCCTTAAGCCCTGGACTCTCTCCGGAACAACTTCTCGGTATTACTCCGGGGAAGGGCTGTTGGGCTTGTTAAGCACCCACTATGTCTAACTACTCGGGGCTTCAGTAGTTAGGTGGTCCCTGCCTTTGTCGTTTGTCGTTCCGCCATTTTTGTTGGAGATTGAGGACAATCTGGGAGGCTGTTATGCATACCGCGTCCCAGATATCCCAGTCTTGGCACATCCCCTGGACCAAGTTATCCAAAGTTATGTCGTGGCCGCTTACGGCTATCATGCCGGATCTCGCGCTGTCGAAGTGAGGACATGCGAAGAACACATGTTCCGCGATTTACTGAACTTACTCGCACTCGGTGCATGCGGAGGATTGTGCATATTTGTGCAAATATTGTCTAAACCCGCCATGGCCTGACAAAATCTGCGTTACGTGGAAGTTCACTTCATCGTGTTGCCCACCGATCCACCCGGATAACTACGGGAATAATCGGTGGGTCCACCGACCTTTGGTGGAGTTGTTCCATTCCCTTTGCCACTTAACCATAGATGTGGCTCTGGTGGTCTTTTGGATACCTCTTCTTCGACGTTGTTAGAAGCATTCTACATCCTCTTTTATGACGAACATCATCTCCGTTAGGACACAGAGCTCGTCGCGTGATACCGTCGTTTGGTATGCACTAACCACTCTTAGGAAAATAAGCCTGCGCGTACTCTCTAGCTTACTCATGTAGCTCTTGGTTTTCAGGACGGTGATCCATGCCCTACTCATGTAGCTCTTGGTTTTCAGGACGGTGATCCATGCCGGCCCGCCGTACCTTAGTAAAGACAGGGTGACACTGGCCAGGAGTTTACGCTTACTACCTTGCACAGCCGAGCTATTCGAATCATGCGGGATAATGCCGATATAGCCATAGAAGCTTTCTTGCAGGCGTAATCGACGTGGCTGACAAAGGACAGCTTACCGTTGATCATGACCTTTAAGTACCTCATAGACCTCCTCGATTCAATTGTGCAGTTACCTGCACTAATTGTTGCATGTTGCTCAGGAGGGTGGCAGGGGCTCGGGTTGTGGTTCGGAAAGATTCACCCAATGATCACCTGCAGTAGCTCTGGTGATTGCTCGATTGGAGCCGTCGTCCCTCTTGTTTGACCATTACTAGCCGATAGGCGTCACCCCACGGATACGTATTGGGCTTCTGACACAGGCCCTCAAAGCAGGCCTTTATCTCTCTCTTTAGCGCTGCCTTCTCAGCGACTAGCGCCCCTCTACGCTCGATTCTATCAGCGTCGGACCGCCGTCTTTGTATCCTCCGTTTTGCGCGGAGACATATACTTCGGAGGTCAGCGATCGACTCCTTTGACCAATACACCGGCGATCTTCCACTCCTCGGTTTGACTTCCCTCGGCATGGTCGCATTGGACGCTCGAGTAAGTGCCACAAGGCTCCTGTGTTTCGCGTATAATTCGCTCCCTCTCAAGCGCCTCTTTAAATGTCTCTGCATCAAAGTAGGGCGAATGGAGCGGATGTCCTCTTTCCGCACGCTGCTTTGTATTGTGGACGATACTATAAAGAACCGCCAAGTGGCCGCTATGGGTGTAGCCATCATCCACTTTCAAATTATTAAGCAGCCCAGGACTGCTGAAAGTTACTAAAGTTACATCGATTATTGATTTCGTTCCATTTCTGTGGTAGTTACTCTTGGTATCTACGTTGGCTAAGTCCATATTGAGCCTAGCCAAGGCCTCCAGAAAAATTTGGCCCCTGCGATTGGTAAGGTGGCCTACTCGAGTGGGGGAGTGCCCAAGCGTTGAAGTCCCACGCTATTACCAACGGGTTCAGGCCAGTTAGCTCAGTTGTCATACGATCGGGCATATTCGACAACTATTCAATCGACCATCTTGGCGGTGCGTAGCAGCTGCAGAAGAACACTCAATTCACTTCACACATTCACATTCTGTATGAAATACGAAGTAGTGTCTACGGAATCTAGCTAGCTTGTGAGAAAACCGCTATTGCACTTAGGGGTGCCCTATCGTAACCGAACCTCTCGAGGTCTTCCACTGCTGCTCTGGGGTAGTCTATGAAACAGTCCGTTCTTTAAGTGTGATGGACCGCTGTTGTCGGCTGCCACGCAGAGTGTTCACTACTATTCAAAGGAATCTACTGCTCTTAATCGCCTCGCTTGATCGCCTTTCGTGCCGCTGTTCAGGCTCCCCGAAAATTGATCAACGGTTTGGGCGGATCTGATTATTTTGCTGTGGTCTTCGGATCGTAGGCACTTTCGTATACCGCCCTTTGCTTCGGGACACCATCATGTTTTTTTTTGGTTCCGCCCGACCGATGGTACGCCAGATTGACTTCCCGGGTATGGACAATCGGATCAATGCAAGTGACGATCACCATTCTCTGATTCGTCGATGAAGTGCATTCGTCGATGAAGTACATTGGATGCTAACGATTCCCACGGAGAAGGGTGCGTTGAAATCACCCAGGAGCATAACAGGACCTTTCAGTTCCTCGAATTAGTTACTCAACGTGGTCTAACTCGAGCAGAACACGGTGGGTTGTATATTTACACTTCGGTTGCCTGGATCGGTGCACCAATTCGTGCTGCGACGAGAAGCAGGTTGGTGTTTGTTTGAATACGCTCGAAAGGTATGTCTTATGACAAGGCTCACTCCGTTCTCCAAACAATCGGTGAAATATTCGATGTGAATTCAGCCGAGTATTAACTACTTCTGATCATACACAAACCCTCAGACAGTGGTGTTTAAGTACGGGGCGCTGATAATTATACCGGAAATAACTCAACCCATTCGACTGCTCTTCATAGGGAATTCCGTTGAGAGATTCGTGACCATACATTAAATTTAGTTATAGTTGTTTAGCTTTCGTGACTTGTCCGAGGTAAGATTTGAACTCGTAGTCAAATTTTATGTAAAAGTTTATGATTTTGCATCTTTTTGAATAATAGAGTCCCGACTTCGGCTTCATCTATACTAAAAAAAATTAAATCGCTTATTTAGTATGTTCGCTCAACACAACGGATGTCAGTTACATCGTTGATTCGAATCTCCGAGATCTTATCAACAACAAACAGTTTCGTGGATGTTTTTAATAGTTTAGATTTTAGACAAGTTCAACCTTCCGCGAGGGTAAATAGTCAATAATACTTCGCATTTGAAAAAAAAACGCGAGAGCAAATAACATGAGTGGATTGAATTAAAAAATGCAATGTTTGTAAGTGTATGACCATTTCCCAATGAACATAATTCAGAAAATTGACTATCTCATCTATAAATGTACATACTTACCACACCATAAACATTGCAAATCTTTATTGTAATTGTATGGTAAGTGGATCAATTAATCAAATAACACATTGATAAATTTCACCCGATATATCGGTTCTTGTTTTAAAAATAGCAATAAAAGTAATGTTTTTGATTCATTGATTTTATTTTTCCATGTCTCTAATTCCGGCTATATTCTGTATTATTCATTAATCACCTAAAACGAATCGTTTCTTCCGCCATCGTTTTGTACCAGATAATGTATCACACTCTCCGTTGTCTTCAAAGCGGAGTGACGATGGTAATGATTTGCTCCATACTCAGAATCGCAAATTCGGCATAGCGAAATTGTACCTACCGACCAACGAATCGACTAGCATAAGAAGGTACATAATATGCCGAAAACAGTGAAACGCTCGATCAGGAATTTGAAAGCAAAATATTTGACCTTTTTAATTAAATCTATAAAACAAACATAATTTCAAATAATTGCTGAGCTTTTCCTTCAAACTCTACGCTGTGTGTGCGTGCATGTGTACACAGACATTATTTCACATTTTCAACTCAGTATAGGGTGATGGGATGATGGTGGCGAATCAACAGTAGACTGAAGTAGAATGCTTCTTCCTGTTCTGGATGATCATGAAGGAGGAAAGGGCGGCGGAGTGAACGAGAATATTTGTTTTCATCGTGTATTTATCTTGCGATAAATTAGGGTTTAGGCTGATTGTATGAATTTATTTTGCAACATAAAATACCAAAAACCTACAGAATGTTACCACTAGTATCGAACGACGAAAGAGTATCTTTGAATCAGATGTGTGTTTGCAAAAGTTTTGATTTAATCAATTTATGGGCTTCGCGAAAACTGGTTTGACAACATGAATCAGTATTAACGGTCGACAAGATAACTTCTGTTTAGGGAGCCGGTTCAAACTCGATTAAATCAATTTGAAATTACAACTTATGCTTATATCACGGTTCCAGACCATGTCCTCCTTTATCAAACTGTCTAGCACTCACAAAATAAAGTTTTGTTATTGTAAATGTTAAACATTTTAATAATTGGAGCTTAAAATTCGTTTGAAAAAAAAATCGGATATTGGACTAAGTTTCAGCTGGACACACATTGACACGTTGCTCTGCCCAACCGCGTCAGTTTTTCTGGTTATCCATATTCGTGCATAATCTTCCATATCGATCGATCGTGTTGATTTGAAATCGATGAAAAGATGATGTGTTGGCCATTAAATTCGTGACATTTCTTGGAAAGTCTGGTCCGTGGTAGCACGGGCACCCACGATCTCCTTTGTAATTGTTGAAAGATATAGGCATAGAATTTCAAGAGCAATTTGTAGGTTGCGGTCGTGATTGCACGACAGTTGCCGGAGCTCAGCTTGTCACCCTTTTTATAGATGGGATACCTTAAATCAAATCCTCCGGTGAATACTCTTTCTCCTAAATCTTGGTAACTACCCAGTGCAGTACCCTAGCCAGTTCAGTCGGATTCAGAGGCTTTATTGAATAACAAAAAGATGGCTAAACTTGTTTTACTCGTTTCATTCATTACCCTGAAAGTTTGATGACAATCAAGGGAAAGGCATAATTTTTCCAATTTTGTTTTTAATGTGGCGCAATTTTATCGTGGACACCCTTTAATTGACCAGGCTGCAGTGAATTGGTCAAGCTAAGTATTACCGTGCGCAGATTGATCTCATTGCTCTTATATTCATCCATTCCATTCGATGAATCTTAGATTGGGGTAAAATTACATTATTTTCTCTTCCGAATGATTTCTAAAAATACTAACATAACAAACAACTATTGCACTAACATGACAAGTATTGCATCATTCCTTCAATTTCGAATAGGATGAATTGTGTAGCGAAGAGATGAATATCGGAATATTTACTTTTGTTGTTTAACATACAGTTCTGGCAAAAATCAAGTATACACTCCAAGTATACTTACGTTTTAGCTATAATCTAGTTTAAAGGGCGATACGGTCAAAATTTGGTAAATATCAACTTGACGTATTTCTTTCAATTTTGTATTTAAAAAACCTGAACACCCCTCATTTTGAAGGTGTGTGTGTAGAATGTTGCTCCTATTTTGATTTTGGAATTCACTCTTCAGTTGTCAAAATGCCGTCCAAGCAAGAAGAGCAGCGTATCAAAATTTTGCTCGCGCATCGCGAAAATTCGAGCTACTCGCACGCAAAGTTGGCAAAATCGCTAAAAGTTGCCAAATCAACCGTTACAAATGTAATTAAAGTGTTTGGGGAACGTTTGTCGACAGCCAGGAAGTCTGGATCGGGGGGAAATCGAAAACCGGAAGCCGCTGAGACGACAAAGAGAGTTGCCGGTAGTTTCAAGCGAAACCCTAACCTATCTCTCCGAGATGCCGCAAATAAGCTGGGTGTATCGTCTACAACCGTGCATCGAGCCAAAAAACGAGCCGGACTATCGACTTACAAGAAGGTAGTGACTCCAAATCGCGATGATAAACAAAATACGACGGCCAAAGCGCGATCCCGGAGGCTGTACACGACGATGCTGACGAAGTTTGACTGCGTAGTAATGAACGACGAAACCTACGTCAAAGCCGACTACAAGCAGCTTCCGGGACAGGAGTTTTATACGGCAAAAGGAAGGGGAAAGGTAGCAGATATTTTCAAGCACACGAAACTGTCAAAGTTCGCAAAGAAATATCTGGTTTGGCAAGCCATCTGTACCTGTGGCTTGAAAAGCAGCATTTTCATAGCTTCCGGGACTGTCAACCAAGAAATTTACGTGAAAGAGTGTTTGAATAAACGTCTGCTGCCTTTCCTGAAGAAACACGGTTGTTGGATTTGGCATCTTGCCATTACGGTAAAAAGGCCATGGAGTGGTACGCCGCCAACAACGTGCAGGTGGTTCCCAAGGACAAGAACCCTCCCAACACGCCAGAGCTCCGCCCAATTGAGAAATACTGGGCTATTGTCAAGCGGAACCTAAAGAAGACCAAAAAAACTGCTAAGGACGAGCAGCAGTTCAAGGCAAACTGGCTTTCTGCGGCGAAGAAGGTGGACAAGGTGGCTGTACAAAATCTGATGGCAGGGGTCAAGCGTAAGGCCCGGAAATTCGAATTTGGAAAAGCGGAAGCCTAACTGAATATTTTTCCTGCATTTTATACTAATTGAACTTGAAAAAGAAATTTAATTTGATTTTTTAAATAAACGATTTCACCGATTTACACGCGTTTTCCCTTGACCAAATTTTGACCGTATCACCCTTTATATCTACGGATTGAGTAAAAGTTCATTCGTACAAAATGTAGACTTTTGGGTATATTCTTCTATAGGTTCTTAAACAGAAACAAAACATCAGCAGATCTCCCGACGTGAATTTATTGACGTATATTTATCGCTTTTTGTATGGCAAAAATGGAGTATACATCACAGTTAAATGAAATGATAGGAAAACAAGTTTCAGAACAAAATTTAATATTTAGTATGCCCTTCCTTCGGATTGATAACTGCTTGAAGACGCATTGGCATTTTTTCCTGAAGGTGTTGTTGAGAAATGTTCCTCCAAGCCACTTTCAATCAGTCAAACAGCAGGTTTTTGTTGGTAACGTTTCTATCATTAACCTAGAGTAGACCCTAGATTTTCGATTAGGTTGCGATTCGGAGACTGGGGCCCCAATTTCAGCAATTTTATACGAGATCCACGGAGAAAGGAATAGTTTTGCGTGCAGTGTGCTTTGGATCATTGTCTTGCTGAAATAGGTAGTCATTTTGTATACGAACTCTTGGCAAGGAAACCTCCAAATTTTCACACAGAATGTCAATGTACTTGTTAGCATCCATAATTCCTTCGATTCGAGCAAGTTCGCCAACAAGCTTGTGAAAAATCGAACCTACTCTCATCTGTCTACACCACCATTTTCAAAAGGAAATCTGCTTGACGACGTGTTTTTTTTTGCAATTTCCAGACGTTTGATTTTGTTTAAACATCAGTGGCCGACGATATGCACGCTTATTCTTCAGGCCTTCCCAGGTAATTTGTGTTTAATTTCAGCCGTATAGCACTTTTCCCGGCTTGGTTGATGAAACTACATCCAAAATTGTTTTGTCTGCCAACACCTCATCAATGCTTCTTTAAAGCCGAAATTTGTACAAGTTGGCCACTCCAAAGATGGTTGTTGGTTTAAATCGGTCCTCAAACTCGGTGTTTTAACATACTTGTGTACTCTGCTCTGTATTGTTTAATACAACAATTCTCATTTGTGAGTGGTCCCAACAACATCCCTACTGTTGGTTTAAAGCGGTACTCAAACTCGATGTTTTAACATATGCCTGTATTCTGCTGAAATTAACCATTCACACTTGTGAATGACCCCAAAAGCATCCCTACTGTTGGTTTAAATCGGTCCTCAAACTCGATGTTTTTAACGTATTTTTGTATTTCATTGAAATAAAGCTCTCACACTTGTGAGTGCCCCCGTCCGCATCCCTACTGTTGGTTTAAATCGGTCCTCAAACTCGGTGTTTTAACATACTTTTGAATCCTGCTAAAATAAACCATTCACACTTGTAATTGGCCCCAACAGCATCCTTACTGTTGGTTTAAATCGGTACCAAACTTTGAATAGCTTTAATGTGCATCTCTGTACAGAGAATAAATCGGGAACATAGTTAAATATCTTATTCGCTGCCGACGTCAGTTGAATTCAGCACACCGTTTACCAAAATGGATCTCGCTGCCAACCCAACCAATTTATCTAATATCCCAGTGAATTCTCGTGGAACTGCAGAGGTGTTTTCGGCTGCCAATACAGCGAGTATCACGTCAACATATTCCTACCCATTCCCTACTTGATCTGCATTCGGGCGAGGCCGGCGCCGGTATTGCTTTAGTTTGAGATCACCAGTTTTTACACATTGAGGATCATCTTTTGGTTCTTTGTGTAATAACAGCAGATCTGGCAATAATAGAGTAGCAACCTCGGGAGATCAATCATGTTCATGCCCATGCTCAGTTGGCCATTCTTAAGATGGTTGTGAAAACAAGTTTATACAACCTTTATAAAACCGTAAAAAAATGTTGTAGTGAAAGATGTTATGACCACTTGAGAACCTTCATAAAACTTATTAGCTGCCATGAAAACCAGCATAAGGCCAAATAGCCACAATTGTTAAACTTCACTGTGATATCCTGGTTGGTTTTGTTGTTCTGCTATGATCGATTCTCTGCCCTTTTGATTTATTTTGCAGTAAATAGAACCTAAGAAAAAAAGTTCAAGTATTGCGGGAAATTCTGTTTAATAGCAAAATATCCAAAACAAAGTTTTTTTTCGCAGCGTCATTCTCCAAATCATATGTGCATTTATTTTTATGGTGAATGAAAGCACGATAAGAGCCGAAAATTAATGCGTCGCGGAAATTATGCGAGTTTATAACAACAAAAACAAAACTAGAACAAATATATTCGATAAATCAAATAATTAATTTCCTGAAAATTTATGGAAATCAATAAGGAAATCTAACATAATGTCAAAATTTGTTTCCGATCTACAGTTTATTTGCATTACATTCAGAATTTGGCGCATTTATTTTTTCAGATTTCAATTGTTTCTTATATTCCAATATGGCGATTGGAAAAAATCACAGTCTTGCCAACAAGCCAATTTATCCTCGCAATGACTACTATAGTTTTATAAAACTATTTGGTCATGTTTTTTGCCGTTTTTGAGCCACAATGACTTTCCTCAATGCCAATATGCCATTTAATGCATTTACTGGAGGTAAAACGATTTTAAAATGCATTTTCAACTGACTAAGATAATTTGAATGAGTCCTAAAACGGCATTTCAAATCAGCATTTTACGAGTTCATAATGTCGAAATAAAACCTTTGATAGGAGTAAAAGGAATTTATGACAAAAAGGTTTTATGATCGTTGCAAACAAGCTGACTAATATATAAAACCTGTTGACACCTTTTGGTGCCATTATAAAACCAAATTGATCTCTAGTGGATTTCATAGAGCTTTGATAAAATATATCATAATAAAGCTGGATTGTTTGGCAATGTTTCTTGGTTTGTTGCTGCAGCCTTAGTCCTACGGTTCTTCCGGAAACATTCAGAGACAAGCTTTCCTTCACTGCTCGACTTGCCATCTCTCGGTTTTGACGAACTTCTCTTAAGATTATGGCATCCTGCCACAGCGTTTTCAATCGTTTTCGTCCTCGACCAACTTTATCAACAATTGAAGCATACTGCTGGTTGTTTTTTTTAGATTTTCTGCACTTCTGGGAAGCTTACACTAATCTTATACTTTGCTATAAGACGTGCCTTTCGGTCATTCTTTCGCGATCAAATTACGCAGTTGAGGAGTTTTCATGTTTATTGACACTTATCCACAGAAAACTTAAAACATAAACCATTTGCTGAAGAATCTTCCAGAACGAATGAGAGATATTTCATTATCTTGTATGTCAACAATGAAGCGTGCATAAAAAAGAAGTGACTAAATGTACCGATTGTTCATGGGACCACACTGCCACCTGGTGGTCGGTTCACCTACCAGTAGTCAATATACACTAGTTGCCTGTGTACTGTGAAAATTTGACAGCTCCATCAGTTTGTTTACGGAAGTTCTGGAGAGATCAGTGAACAACTTCAATCTATAGTTTTTTCGTAACGCCATCCGTGCCTTAAAAAAATGGCCATCGTGGCCCACTTCGTGTCGGCCGGATACGATCGCAGAAACTTCTACAGGATTCTGACACTTCTGGAGAAGGTAGAGGCCATCGAGCGGAAGAAGCGGAAACCTAGAAACAACAACTAAAGATTCTGGTCAAAGAGATCTTCCAGGTGAAGCGGAACGTGGTGGTCGTTATGGACGAAGAGACGTACCTCACTTTGGACGGCAACGACTGGCAAGGCAAAGGCTACTTGACCTCCCGAATAAAGAAATTAGCAGCGATGTGAACTACACAGCGCACACAAAGTTCCCAAAGAAGGTGTTGCCGAGACTCACATTTATTGAAAAGAGATGTCAATCTTCTATTCTTTTTGTCGGAGCTGGCAGTGGAAGGCGAGATCTAGAATGCGAAGTGCCTCCCAGAAGTTGCCGCCCTAATTAAAAAGTACCATTATTATAACGATGTGGTGTTTTGGCCGGATATAGCGTCGGTTCACTACTCGAAGCGGGCGCTGGAGGAAATGGAGGAACGTGCCCAAGGTTTACCCAATCGAGAAGTTCTGGACCAATTTGAAGAGTAGAGTATATTCAAATACAAGTTTATTTTTTCACCTATGGCCACAGTTCCGGCTAGTATAGTGGTTTTTTTAATGCGCGCATTAAAGTACATTAAGCGCCGCCCTGGTGTTGGGTGATACAATTATTGTACTGTATACTTTTTTTACACTTCTGAAAGGGCAAATGAACAGATTTGTTTGACAATAACAAAAACACTGTCAACTAGTTAAATACAGATGTTGTTGTCTTATAGCACGATAAAAGAGCTGAATTTCACACATAAAGCTCGATTCAAAGTAAATTTAGACGCATTCAAGTGATCATAACTCAAGAATTAAACACCATACACGGTTGATCAAAACGTCAAACAAAAGGGTATTTATTCAGCTTTCAAACGATTTATAACAAGTTATTACATTTCGCCGTTTCGAACGAACTGTCGCACTTTACTTGTGATCGATGCCATCATAATCTGCACTGTCGCTGGTGACACTTACCAGGACAACTTATTCCACTTTGAACGCATTTGTTGTGCATTTGTCACTTCTTTACCGCATCCTCGAAGTTTTCGCTTGACAATTGCCCAATATTTTTCGATCGGTCTGAACTTAGGGCAATTCGGAGGATTAATCTCCTTGGTGACGAAATTAACATTTTTTGCAGCATATCATTCTCGTACCTCATTGGAGTAGTGGTAGCTGTCTAGATCCAGCCAAAACATTACGTTGGTCTTGTGTTGCCATAGAAAGGGTAAAATCCGCTTTTCAGACACTCTTTAATGTAAACCTTCGACGTCATTGAGGAAGATGAAAACCTTGGTTTTAAGGCCACAACTGCAGAATCCATGCCAAATCATTAATTTCCGAGTAAACTGATCAGGACAAACAAATGTATACATGGAAGGGACATCCTACGTAAAAAATGGGGATTTGTTTATAATCCATTTTGACATATGTTTCGTCATCCATTAAAATACAGCCATCAAATTTAGTCAAAACTCGTTCGTATAGTAATCGTGCTCGCTTTTTGGTCACTAAATTTTGTTCCATGGAGCGATTCGGATGTATACTGGCACAAAAAGACTTATATCCTTCTATTGAAAGGATGGAAAAGTTGGAATCGTATTTCTTTTTCAAATCATTAGAGACACCTGGGTTGCCTTTCACGTACCTCAACACCTTTCTCCTCATCTCTTTGTCCCAAGTGCCACTTTTATGATAGATGCGCTGTACTCTATCTACACAAAGAGTATCCTTGTAACGTTTGATTGCAAGACTTTTGCTATTTTTGAGGCAGACCACGAAAGATTCTTTAGATGTTTGTGCACAATTAATTTTCTTTTCTCAAGTGCAGGGTGGCCACAGACTCGGGAAAATCGGGAAATGCGGGAAAAATGCGGGAATCCAAAATCATCGGGAAATATGCGGGAAACATGCGGGAATTTTTGTCATATGGAAGAAACCATACGCACACCTTTTTCAAATGATTTGAGTAGCGTTTTTGTCATTTACTCGGTCCAGCATCTCATTGTTCAGCCTGTTCAATACGTACCGCTTAGAGCATCTTCAGGGGTGGTCTATTTTTACTTCTTTATAGTTGATTTGCATCAGCAAATCAAAAAGAATCAGCCAAAACAGACCAACTTTGCGTTCCCCGCACCGGTGTAGTATTTTTTGTTGTTAAACCCACCGTTTTTCAGAGACCGAGCATTTTTCGCAAACTTTTTACCATGAATTGGTTTGAGTGGTGGTGAGTGTGTGAATGCATGCATCTCATTTAAACGATATTAGATAGTGCTGATAATGATTGATAGAGTCACGCCAACCTATGACAAGAAGCACTTTCTGCGACGTTTCAACATGCCAATGGATATGATCCTAGACATTATGCGACAACTACAGTCAACTGATGACTTTTTCCAGTTGTTGCGATGCAGCTGGATATGCCTTAGTGTTACATGGATATGCCTTAGTGTTACATAGGTGCACTACTTAAGCACAGCTTAACGGATGTTGGCGTATGTCCTGAGCTAGTTCTCTCGACGAAAACTTGGGGGTTGGTGACCCTGAGGAATTCTTGCATATCTGTCCTTAAGACTTACGACCCGCAGAATTTACGCCCCCAATATCGGAAAAGGTTAAGAAACTGATGGACAAAAATTATCTCCAAATAGTTCGAAAAAAATCTTGTAAATTCAGTGCACTTAGAAACTCAGGGAACTTATCAGAAGCTCGGTATACTTTTTAGATTTGACTTAGACTTTCCCGAGGTTAGGCTACCCTCCCTGATGTCAAAGGAACATACCATAAAATCAGGGAACTTTCCAGAAATTAAGGGTTCTTCCTAGAAGTTCAGACAACTTTCCTGAAATTCAGATTGTTTCCTAGAAATTCAGGGAATGGTCCACAAATTCAAAGAGCTTACCACGAGTTCAGGGAAGTTTCCAAAAGTAAAGGGTTGTTCACAGAAGTTCAGGTAACTATCCAGAAATTGAGGGAGCTTCCAGAAGTTTAGAAAACTTATCAGATGATTTTGGGTATTTTTTTAGTAGTTCATAGAACTACTCAAGATGTTCAGGGAACTTCCCAACAATTCAACGAACTTTCCAGAAAATTAGAGAACTTACAATAGAGAACAGTCAAGAAATTCATGAACCTTTTCAACAGTTTGCGGATCTTCCTAGAGATTTAGTGAACTTCTTAGAATTTCATGAAACTTGCTAGACATATACAGAACTTCTTAGAAGGTCAGCTAACATGTTGGAGTTCAAGAAACTTCCTTGAAGTTCAGGGTTTCTCATGAATTCAAAAAACTTCTCAGAACTTCAGGAAATGCTCCCAAAGATCATGGAACTCCCCAAACGATCAGGAAACTTTCCAAAAGGTCAGCAAACATCTCAGACGTTCAGAGAACGTTTTAGAAATTTAGAAAATTTCCCAGAAGTTCAGGGAACTTTCCAGAAGCTCGCAAAGCTCCCGAATGCTCAGGGGATTCAGCAATTCAGGAAATTTCTCAGTAGCCCTGCGATCTTTGAAGAAATTCAGAAAACTTGCCCTAAGATCGGGGAACTTTCCAGAATTTCAGAAAACGTCCAAGATAAACAGGAAACTGGATTTTTTGAGCATTCGAAAAGTTTAGGAAACATTCAAAGGATTTTTCCATGAGTTTGGGGAGCTTCCTAGAACTTCATGGATCTATCCAGGTGATCGAGAAACTTTCCAATCGTTCCGAAAACATCCCAAAAGTTCAGGATATTTAAGTTTCAAGAAGAACTTAAACTTCTTACTACTCGATAATTTTTCGAACCCAACCAAAACGAGAATAAAGAAACTAACTACTTTTTAATCAATTTCATAGAATTTTCACCTATTCACAATATTGGAGATCATAAAAAGTTCTTTTACGGTTTAACAACATCTCGCTAATGCTAACTATTCCACAGAAATTCCGGCGAATGTGTTTGAAGTTTGGCGAATTGCGTTTGTTAACACATGGTGAAAGAAGAATTTGGGCAGCTGTGCTCAATGCCGTCTGACGTTGTTTGCCGGATTCCAGAGAAAAGAAAATGGTGTGGACAAATTTTTGCTAGAACCAAGAAGGAGCTACCAAATTTGACAACATTTGTTGAAAATTGGCTCATCCTGTCGCACAAAAAGGCGTATTTTAAATAAATGGAAAGTGTCTGGTGGTAAATCAAACTGTAAAAAGTTTGGGAGCTCAGAGATTTAGCTACGAGTAATTTATATTAACTCATCTTAACAGATTGTGTGGCCACCCTGCAAGTGCCATGATCCGTTCTTTCGAGATGCGTCGATCAATCGAGAAAATATTTTCACCAATTTCCAATTTCTTCGTCAATGAAAAATTAACAAATGCCTATCAAACGTTTTTTGTTTCCGTGTATTAAACCGTGCGTCCAGATTTACTTTGAATCGAGCTTTATGTATTGGAGACCTATCTTTTGAAACAATATAGTTATGTGTAAATTTATTAAGCGAAATAGACTGTGTACTACGCTTGGATACGATTTTTGGTTTTGTTATTTAAAATTCACAAAATGCTTGTAGTTCATGTATTCTAAAGTATGTAAATTACTTCTCAAATTTCTTCATTAGTAACGGCTCGACTGTCAGTTTTAGACAATAAAAAAATGTCAAAATTTGCGATACTAAATAGATTTGAAATAATCGACGTTAAGTATGTTCCTTCATAATATAATATATCAACGCGGCAGCAAGGCCATTATCACATCCATGCAATTTAATGCATCCTTGGGGAGAGCACTCTCGTGCAAGTGTGTGGTGTTGGTGGTCATCGTATTGCACTTATCGATGAATATAACTTCTGATAAGTGCGTATCCGCTTCGGACCCATCGTTGTCTTCACACAGTTGCAAGTCAACTAACGACATTTCAGCCTTCCATGAGCTAAGTACCATTCAAACGTGATGCTGCACGGAGAGTTTCTTCTGAAAGAACGACGAAGTTCGTGGAAGCACCATAGGTGTCGACAGTCTAGCACCAGTAAACTCCTGGGACTAGCGCCTCCATCGGCAGTCTGTGGCCGTCATGAGCGGAGAATATTGGAGAGCGCATCGGCGACGATTGGGAAACATAAAACGAAAATTTTCTATGACTCTCAACGGCCGTCTCTGTATCCCTCGGACTTGGGTCGTGTGTTCTGCAAAGCAAAACCGTATCGATCTTTCCTGCGTATCATGTATGGAGGAAGGACACGTACTGGAGCATCTTTTTGCACCTTTTAGGCTCAAACGAAAAGCGAAAGGCTAGAATCAATTTCTGTAGTATTTATGTGTCTGTCGCCGTGCAGCTTTGCCAATGTCGATGTTGTCATCGAGAGCGATGATGATGCTGATGGTGACGGTGATGATGATGATACTGATGGTTGCACTCGATAAACAAACATTCTTTTCATTCTTACAATCCAATTTGTTTTGATGTCCTTAAATGTGTATCGAACACCCCAGCATGAGACAGTTCAAATAGCGCATCGAATGGGAATGGTGGCTTGAGGAGCAACAGTAAGGAAACCGAGTGGGGGAACATTGCGTATGGATGTTTGCCAATGACTCCAGCAAAATTTGCATAGTTGTATGAAAAACCACGCCTGCCTGCGGTAAGAAGAATTCAATTTCGACGCATCATACGAGTACTGTTGCTGTATCGAATGGAGATTCACGTGACGCGTGAAACTTTGATTTGAATGCTTTACCTTCGGGAAGGAATCATAAAGTTTTGGCATTTATATACATTGTACTCTCATGCTCGTTGAACCATTCACAGAATAAGCTATTAAACAAACAAAATATTTGTTTTGAAATTATGGGACGATCATTATGGCTTTAAATAGTTGTTGGTGAAGCAAGTTACGAAAAAATATACCATTTGCAGAATGAACCATTTATCGTCTAGACCGTTCCATCGAACCAAATAAAACGACGCTTGGGTTCAATTAAAACTATGTTCGCGATTTTGATTTTCAGAATATTAAATCTGTCAAGTACACATTGATGGAGATATATTCAACATATGGGGTTAGTGTGTAAACTATAAACACGACACATTTGCAACATAAGCCATTTGTGCTAGTTACCAACTCAGTAACATCTTAACAAATAATTTTTCGTTTCATGCATTTTCGATGATGTGTCGTCCGTTTGTCTGTGGTTATCTAGCTACGTGAGGCTCATTGGCGTAACAAGGGGGAGGGGGGTTACCCCCTTTTGAATCAATTTTTAGAATTTTAATGTTTGCCTCAATTTTTTATTATTTAGTGTTAATGTTTGAAAGATTGCCCCTTTGCCTCAATGAAAAAGCGCTTAGTTGGCTTGATTTTTTGACAAGATGTAGCAAACAAAAAAATGTAAAAAGTGTACATCCATGAGATTTTTTAAATAGTTTAGGCCTAAAAAACACTATTTTCCCTTTAATTGAAAACCCAACCTGTCTTTTGAAAAGGGCTTAACTTTTTTTTATTGATTTTTTCAAGTGTGTTTAATAAAAAAAATGACTACTCTTACAAAAAAGTGTGATATGAGTGATTATCATAAAATAAGTCAAGTTTTAGGAAAAAAAAATATTGAAAAAAATCCGAAATGAGCCCTACACTGAAAAAAAAAAACATTTAAAAAACATTCAAAGTCGATTTAAAATAAAACACCATTTTTGATTTCGATGAAATTTTGTCTCAAGATAGGTAATTATGTTCCCTACCAACCGTTCATACATCACAAGATGGGCACTTTTGAGGAAACAAAGTTTTTCTAATAAAAACTTTTTCATGTCGCATTGATTTTTTTTTCAGTGTATTTTGTTATCAAAAATTAAACCAGTGGAGGTCATAACTATCCCAGAATCCAATAAAACTCAATTTGTTAGGAGATTTTGTCCTATTTATTCAATCATTTGGAAGGGTTTCAATGTTTGATCGCAATATGCATTGAATTTCACTTTTATATATTCATTTATTTATATACATATATACATATTATAATATTTGTCTGGCCTTCTGTCAGTTGTATGGTGATTGAACTTCTCCTTTAACTGCATAATTATCTCGTCATACGTCTCCACTTTGCCAACATCCGTTGAATCTATTCCGAAGATATTTTTTCGCACTGCTTTCGTAATCTGCAATGATTTCTTTATGCGATATTCCATACTTCTCATATTTCTAGATGAGATTGGCGATAAACTCAATGTTTCAGCAATGGTATTAAACTTTTCAACAATATATGGATCCTGTAGACCTGTTGACGGGATTGACTACAATGATGGAATTGATGGTACCATATCTGTAAGATAAAAATGGTTAAAATTATAATAATCGACCTTGAATTTTTTTTAAATGATTTTTACCAGTGTAGGGCTCATTTTGGATTTTTTTCAATATTTGTTTTCTTAAATCTTGACTTATTTTATGATAATCATCCATACAACACTTTTTTTGTACGAGTAGTCATTTTTTTTACTAAACAAATTTGAAAAAAAAAATCGATAAAAACAGTTTAACCCTTTTCAAAAGACAGTCTAGATAAAATTTAAAGAAATTAACTATGCAAAGTGGCTTATCTAGTCATGGTTTACACACCCAAAAAGTTTCGTTGTAATCTGAGAGGGTTTGGGGATTGGGGCAAAAGCGTCTGTTAGAAAGTGTATCAACGGTTTATTTGAACTATTCGTGATATGAGCCCAAACCAGGGGGTTATCGCTGTGCCACGTTGTGTTTGTTTTTTAGTATGTCGGAAGGTGTTTCTGTGTTTCAACATATCTGCAAAATAGAATCAAAGATGCGAAGAGAAAGTATTTATAGCCCGTAAGAGCACGGCAGGTAGTGAAATTGAATAGAAGTAGTTGAAATTGAGCGTAGAGCATGTTTGAAAGGCGGCAAGTGACTTACCCCCTGGCCAAACCGTTCAATGTTACCTGACTGATCAATGTTTTCTCTTTTTAAGGTACTGTAGTTTCGTAGTATTGAGAATATATGTTAATCATATCTTACAGTTTATGTTGGTATTTTAAAATATTGTTTCCGCATCCAAGTGATTTAATGGAGCACATGCTACGATTATCTACGGACGAGACGAAACGACTCATATCCAAAGTTCGAGATCCAGTCATCCAGTGAAAAGTTGCAGTTGTTTTATCCAATTTAAAGATTTTATCCGTTGCTATGAGCAAGAGCAATATACCTAAAATGATTGACCACCCGAGCCTGCTATTCCGTTACTGCCAGATCAGCTGTTATTACACAGAGAACCTACAGATGACGCTTGGGCCTAGCATACATTCTCAATGTAAAAAAACTGGTGATCTCATACTACAACAATATCCAGCGTCTGCCTCGCCCGAATGCAGGTCAAACAAGGAAAAGAAATTTCATAAATAAGTTTGTACGACTAGCATGGCAAACCAATATTATGAATCACAAGTAATTGTGATACCCACCACCGGACCACCAGCCCGGCGAACCCCTTCATCTCACCAGAAAGCATTTTTGTTGTTTGTTTTTCTGTGCTCACTCGATCACTCACTTTGCCGAATTATAGATAACCGAAGCGGATAACAGTGCGTAATGAAGCATCGCCACAACCTTTCACAGCCGATGCTCGCAGCAAACTTTTTTTCGTAAACTTTCAATTTTTACAACTATATCAATCCTGTAGAAGCTTAAGCACAATCTATGCGAATCCACTTAAAATTGCGATTGAGGGATATTATTACCTCTAATCCTATGTTTTGTGATACATTGGAAGATAAATATTATTTGAGATAAGTCAATGCAAACGTCATCCAAATTTTGCATATTGACAGGCCCCACCTTGTACTTAGAGGTGGACCGGAAGATTCGATGAGCTATCGCAAAGATTTTTTTCTGTTTCTATGGGAGAAAAACGGTGTTTTTGCGGTGTTCCTTGTGAATACATACACTGAAAATTTATTTTCGTAAATTAAAACCTCGTAAAACCAATTGTATGAAACATTCTTAATGTTTGTCATCTGGTGAAATGCTATCATTACACCTCTTTGCACAATGCACGAAATGAATTTCATAAAGATCAACCAATTGCTGCTTCTCTTCAATCGCACTCATACATGGTGGTATTGTTGCTTGGGTGGGCTGGAATCATTGATTTTTTTCACAATTACTTACTGAGTCGATATTGAAGATCTGTCATTCAATCATGCAACCACATGAGACGTTTCTTTTTTATTGATAACAAAATATTCGTAGCAGTTTATATTGTTTTCGTACAATGCACGAATGTGCTTTCTGTGTCAATAAATGCTTCGTGTTTTAGACAGTTACGCGTGTGGCATAGAGTGCGAAGGTAGCTTCTTGAAAAGTACAAATACACTTACAACGAATACAACGAATAAATTTTTTAGTTCTTCCTTCGATTTTGTAACAAAAACGAAATTTAATTTTCAATGTGGGTGAGAGGGTCGTTGAGGAAGAGTACTTTTTCAGTACAAGCTGTGAACAAACTCGGTGGTTATCCTATACAAAAATCCAACACGACTCTAAAGTGACTTTAGATTTTAGCATGGGTGCTATTTAATGCTGCTCGATTTGGAAACATGTGGAAAACCTAATGTTTTCAAAATCTTTTTTTTTTTTAATTCCAGAACAAACGTATAATTGTTAAATCTTGCTGCCAAAATTTGACGAGTATTGTAAAGTACTTTGAGTAATCGTAGAGAAGATAATCCACCCGTCGTTCAGGCGGATTGTCTAAATGTGAGGGCTCGATACCTGCTCCAGCCGGTGGAACTTGAAAGTGTCCCTACTCTACTAGTCCACCAAGCGTTGTGTTGTCTGTTGTATAACGTTATGTGTTCAGTGTGTGCAACCGCTGCACAGTGGGCAAGAACTGATGAAAACTAAGGAAAAAATCTGTAACTTTTGTCGCTCTTAAGCGCGGCTTGTAAACAAGACCATTTTCGCTTGGAATCGAATGAAACTGGTTTCAATTACCACACGGATATGGTTGTAGAGTTAAGAAGCTTATTTTACCCCACTTCCCCTTATATTTTTGAATAATTTATAGACATCTTTGCACGGAGAGGCTCAAGATCAACAGAAAAGTGCTAATCCCTTGTAAGATTTCCTGGAAAATTGAATAGCAGCTGTTTCAACTACCACACGGCTCTGTGAACGAAGATATGGCTGTTTTTACCCAACTTCCCCTTGTATTCTTGAATAATTTATAGATATCTTTGCGCGGAGTGGCTCAAGATCAACAAAATAGGACTAGTCCTATATAAAATTTCCTGAAAAACCGAAAAGAGGTTGTTTTCTATACCGCACGGCTCTGTGAACAAAAATTTCGCTGATTGTACACCACTTCTTTATATTCATGAGATAAATATTTCAACTATATGGTTTTAACGGGGATGAAATTAGCCATATCTTCGTTCACAGAGCCGTGCGGTGGTTGAAACAACCTTTATTTGATTTTGCTGGATATTTCACGTTAGACTGGTTGTATTTTGTTGATCTTTAGCCACTTCGAGCAAAGATATCCATAAACAATTCAAGAATACAAAGGGAAGTCGGGTAAAACCAGCCATATCTTTGTTCACAGAGCCGTGTGGTAGTTGAAACAGCTGCTATTCAATTTTCTTGGGAATTTTACGTGGGATTAGCACTATTTGGTTGATCTTGAGCGACTCCGTGCAAAGATACCTATAAATTATTCAATAATATAAGGGAAAGTGGGGTAAAACCAGCCATATCTTTGTTCACAGAGCCGTGCGGTAGATGAAATAACTTCTTTTCGATTGTTCAGAAAATTTTACATAGGACTAGTCTTACTTGGTTGATCTTGAGCCACTCCGAGCAAAGATATCTATAAGTTATTCAAGAATGCAAGGAGAAGTAGGGTAAAACTATCCATATCTTCTTTCACAAAGCCGTGTGGTAGTTGAAACAGATTTTAATCGATTTTCCAGGAAATTTCACATGGGACACATTTTATTGATCTTGAGCCTCTCCGTGCAAAGATATCAATATACTATTCAAAAATATAAGGGGAAGTGGGGTAAAATAAGCTCCTTAACTCTACAACCATATCCGTGCGGTGATTAGCACCAGTTCCATTCGATTCCCCAGACAATTTCCAAGTAAAAATGGCCTTGTTTACAAGCCGCGATTAAGAGCGACAAAAGTTACAGATTTTTTCTTAGTTTTCATAAGTTCTTGTCCACTGTGCGCTGGTTGAAGACAGTGTAATTATCTCACTCTCTCATATTTTTTTCTCTCTCTCTCTCTCTTTCTCTCAAAAAAAATTAATCTTGCCCCACCCTATTTGAAATCCTGGCTACACGCCTATGGTGAGACCACTCACCTCCTCACAACAAATGCATTATTAGTTTTCAAGTGAGTCATCCCGTTGTCCTTAAACATAAAATGTGCCATAATTGCTCTTTTCAGAACACCCAACCTACTGTATATTATCAACATCATTAAGGGGGTTGAACATTAATATATTAAGCAATTATTTTTTTTCGTTATACGCACCCTAGCTTGCTGTAATTTCAATTTGACATACGAAACTCTGCAAATTTCGGTATCCATGAGCAAAATCAAAAGGCAGACGGAATCATTTCTACGAAGAACAGCACCGAAAGCTTGAAAATTAAATTAGAATACATGAGCAGATAGCGAGTCACATCACACAGCAAAGATAAAGAGAAACAGGACTGTCACTGGAGTAGAGAGTGTATAGGTATATGTGCAAGACAGATAGAACAACATCCGTTTTTAGGATATGGATTTGACTTTTGAATGTACAGCAAAGAAACTCGTACTAAGCATGACGCGACGTTGTTGGCAGAGGAAAAGGACAAAGACGAAACAGAAATTTTAATGAACTCAAATTTAAATTCAAATTCAGTTGTTAAATTTAATTTTTCACAATTCATTCACATGGAAAATGGAATGGATGCGCTGGTTAGCTTAAATAGAGAAACAAAGCAACCTTCGCGAATCTTCATGGAATATGACTCGAATTCGGATCGGTCAAACCTAACAACTTAAATGTATCACACTGCAATGACTGCGCCATCGTTCAGTTACAATAACAATCAAAAGTTGGATATAATCTTCAGCGATAACACAAAATTGCAAAGAATGCTCTTCTCCTCTTATGATACTGGTGATGACGAACCGTTCTTCCGATTTGCCATTCAAAGCAGCATACAAAGTAGCATCTTCTTATGTTGTGTCTGCCGCACAGCAGTCAGTGCTCGCGTATCACACATATGACATGAGAAATTGCCAACGGCGTAAGCAAAATTAAAACGAAAATCAGAAAATAAATGAGAAAAGTTTTTTAATTTTTAATTCTATTCTTGCCATCATTGGCTCTGTCGAGTACCAGGAGGATTTTCATGCCCACTCGCTGGCTTTTCTTGCATCTCTTGATGCGACGACCATCTTAATTTATAAAATTTGAAACTTTTACCACAATTTTTCACTTCTTGTATTTGTGAAGTACCTCGCGTCTCGGCCAAGCTATTTCTGGCAGCAAACTTTTCTGTGTGTCCTTCTTTTTCGGCGGCTCGGCGCTTTACTCATTTCATCATTAAACTGTTTACCATAATTTTGCATAAATCTGATAATGCATAATTTTTAATTACATTTTCTCAATTATTAACTCCTGCGTAATAAAGTTCATTTAATTTTTCGCCATTTTCACGGAAGCGTGAAACCGAAAAGCAAGTTTATTCTCGTTTACACCGCAGACTGTTGGATGGGACTTTTTATCGGGTAAATAAATCC
Organism: Aedes japonicus; assembly: GCA_034211315.2. Taxonomy (NCBI): domain Eukaryota; kingdom Metazoa; phylum Arthropoda; class Insecta; order Diptera; family Culicidae; genus Aedes; species Aedes japonicus. The sequence goes on along the minus strand of JASCZW010000789.1, from coordinate 305,109 downwards.
CCGGGAAAAGACAACTCCTCTACGACTGGTTGTTTTATTATTAGAATTATCATTTCTGCGATGTTCAAATTTGCATGGATTTATTGATGTTTCGACAAACCACTTTTCACTTGATTGTACCACATTTTTGTCGTCATGTTCGCTCTTAAGGTGTTAAATTTGTCACTACTTGGCGGTTGAATTTGCACTTCATGTCGTGCATCATGAGAGATGTACTCTAGGGAATGGCGGGTGCACATCGGAGAGACGCCGTACGATACGGTTGATATGAGTTTCTAATTGAAACTTTACAAGTAGGGAAATTAAAGCCATTTAACACATCCCACCATACTCTATGTCGCGTAGGCATGTACTTCAGGTAGCTAAGTGTGCTTAGGAGACGTAAGTTACATGAAATGATGGTAGTATTGCTCACTTGCAACAGGTTGCGCGTAATTTATACAAGTTATCAAAAGCATCAATCTTATACGAAAGGGGTTGGAACGGCTTTGATTAAACATTAATAAGTTTTACATTCTATTAAGCTTGGTCGAGTGAATGAGTATGGTAGTTTGGATGCAACAAATATATGCGAATTATGTACTTACCTTTGTGCTGGATTACGTACCTATAATGCGTAATTATTGAATTCATGTTCGTGTTGTGTTCCGTTTCAATGCCTTCATGGGTTTTTGTTTCTTCATCTGCGAATCTAAAAATATGCTTTTAGAGTACAACCTAAATATTGCAAATTATTTATGAAAATAACAGCTTCTTGTTGTGCTGATGTTGTTATAAAATACATTCAAGTTTACTGAATGCTATTGTGTTAAGTCTGGTACACTAAGAATCTTGACACATGAAACCAGGTGTCTCCGGGGAATGATTTGACAGGGTACGGCAGGACAAAATGCGAATTGCAGGCAAAACTATCAACAATTTCGAGTTCAAATCGATGTGCCCTTCATTTTTATCAGTATCATCCTAAACACGATGCCGAAAAATAAGGACTGTATCAAAAATAAGCTATCCACATATTTTTCTTTCAAATCATATAAAATATGATCAATTTCGAGTTTTATTCAAACAAATGGATGGATGTTTACTGCCCGGGATTGAACTTGAACATTGTGAAAACCAGATGAAATTATTATTATTCTTTCACGAATTTGCGAATTTTTGATCGAACACTTTTACTGGGGTACAATTTAAAAAAAACGCATCGACCGTCACGAAAAGTGGCCAGGTTTTGAGCTTTAATATCTCAGTCTCAGTTCCAATCGATCGGAAATATTTCTACGCATCGAATTTAATAGAGAACAATGTTGATTTTGTGTCATATACAGTTGAAAAAATCATAAATGTTAAGCCTTGTCTTAAAAAGTATATTAACCTCGTCAGGTCTAAGGGATCATGTATGACCCTAAAAGGAAAATGGCTGTATAAAATAACCGACTGAATAAAAGTGTACACTGTCTTCGGCAAATTTGTTTTGCATTAATTTTTCTATCTGGAAAATATAAAAAAATGAGCTTAAGGCCCAATTTATGACCTATGAAGAAGTTCAGAGAGAAACAAATAGAGAGAAACTTTTTAATAGTGTCAAGCGTTGTTTTAGATTATGTTTGGTGATAAACGTTAAATATTTTTTGTATATATCTGGCATGTTTTTTTTCCAGACCCCTGAATGTAGAAATAGAAACAAGAATAAATAAATTATATAAAAAACTGAAGAAAAAAATAAATAAAAATAAAACTTTCGAATAACCTACGATGAAAGAAAAGATCCCTCACAACACCTCCCCTTTTGTTGATAAAGCGTATGATAGGCAAGCGAACGGTAATACCTAATTGGTGGAGTTACTAGTTTGCCACTTATAAAAGAGCGCCATTGTCAAATGAAAGCTCATCGAGTTAACAGACGGCATTTCGAACGCATTCGGATTTGAGAGTTCCCTTCTGTCTCCTCATCTTCAGTATTTGATATAATTTATTCATTCTTATTTCTATTTCTACACTGAAAAACTCAAGGTGTGGAATGAGGGTGGCAACTCCTCGACCCACTAAAAACTTACCCGTGCCTTAAGCCCTGGACCCTCCCCCGGAACCACCTTTCGGTATTACTTCGGGGAGGGGGCTATTGTGCTTGTTAAGCACCCACTATGTCTAACTACTTAGGGCTTTAGTAGTTAGGTGATCCCTACGACCTGTATGTTGGAGATTGAGGACGATCTGGGAGGCTGCTACGCATACCGCGTCCCAGACGTCCCGGTCCTGGCACATCCTCGGGACCAAATTGTCCGGAGTCATGTCGTGACCGCTTACGGCAATCATGCCGGATCTCGCGCCATCGAATCGAGGACATGCGAAGAACACATGTTCCGTAGTTCACTAAGCTCCCGCGCACTCGTTGCATGCGCAGGACTAACCGTGGCCTGACAAAATCTGGACAAAATCGTTTAGTGGAAGTTCACTTCACCGTGTTGCCTACCGATCCAACCGGATAGTTCCGGGATCAATCGGTGGGTTCACCGACCTTTGGTGGAGTTGTTCCATTCCCTTTACCACTTAACCATGGATGCGGCTCTAGTGGTCTTCCGAATACCTCTTGTTCCACGTTGTTCGAAGCAGTCTACGTCCTCTTTTATGACCATGCCTATTGACATCATCCCCACTAGGACGCAGACCACGTCGCGTGATACCGTTTGGTATGCATTAACCAATCTTAGGCACATAAGCCTGTGCGTACTCTCTAGCTTACTAACGTAGCTCTTGGTACTCAGGGCGGTGATCAATGCCGGCCCGCCGTACCTAAGTATAGACAGGGCGACACTGGCCAGGAGTTTACGCTTTCTCCCTTGCATCGCCGAGCTATTCGACATCATGCGGAATAATGCCGATATAGCCATAGAGGCTTTCTTGCATGCGTAATCGACGTAACTGACAAAGGATTCTATTGTGCGGTTACCTACACTGATCGTCGCATGTTGCTCCGATTTCCGATTATTCACCACCGTGACCTCAGTCTTATGGTGAGTTAGCTCCAATACCCTGGAGCTCATCCATCTCTCCACAATGCCGATGGAGAGCGAGGCCGTTTACTAGACCTCTTCGATGGATTCACCCCATATCTCCAGGGTGCTGTCGCCCGCGAACCCGACTATCTTCACCCCGCTCGTTAACTTAAGCCGCAGTACCTCATCGTACATCGTGTTCCATAGCACCGGACCCAGGATCGCACCTTGTGGTTCACCTGCGGACCTAAAGGCGTCGGAGCGAGTCGGTGATAGCCACCCAACTGGCGCTATTGAATGTATTTCTCACGTGAAGGGTGACCACTGTGCAGTATCGTACTCCTCGCCTGTTGCGCTGGATTGCCACCTCAGTCGTCTTGGTGACGGACAGGATGGCATCCACCGTCGACTTCCCTTTGCGGAAGCCAAACTGATTACTAGACAGACCACCTATACCTGTGTATGTTGTCAGTCTGTTGAGGATTACCCTCTCGTGCAGCTTACAAGCTATATCCAACAGACATATAGGTCTATATGCCGATGGATCACCTGGTAGCTTCCCTGTCTTTGGTAGCAACACAAGGGTCTGAATTTTCCAGGCGTCCGGGACGCCTATACCTGTGTATGTTGTCAGTCTGTTGAGGATTACCCTCTCGTGCAGCTTACAAGCTATATCCAACAGACATATAGGTCTATATGCCGATGGATCACCTGGTAGCTTCCCTGTCTTTGGTAGCAACACAAGGGTCTGAATTTTCCAGGCGTCCGGGAACACGCCCTCGTCCAGACACTTATGCATCACCATCTTGAACATTTCGGGATCCAGCAAGATAGCCGTCTTGATGGCCAGGTTCGATATACCATCCGGTCCCGGCGCTTTGTTCACCTTTGGCGACTTTGCTATCGCAATGAGTTCCTCATTCGTCACCGTCGCCTCGGCGCCTGCCCCGGTTGTGCCGTTGTTAATGCCCACGTGGTCACGGGTTATTGACCACCAATTTAATCAGAACACATCAAATTGCTTGCATAATAACGCTTGAAAAATGTTAGGCCTGAAAGGGTTATTTCAACGAATATTGCATTGTGCAATCGGAATGGCTTACAGTTAGTTGCGTAGTCCTACGTCATCATTCCGAACAACCCAATAGGGCTGTGCCTTGTAGTTTTTACCAAGTTCCGGAAAAATATTTCATCACAAGTTTTGGACGCCTTCGGCCAAATTTTTTTGAACGCCTTCACATTCGCCCAATAGCTTTCGATGGACCGAAGCTGAGCGCAATTTGGTCTTTCTAAACAAAATCTATACTCTTTTCTGTAAGCTAATTCATAGATGTTTTGGCGTAATGCGTCGACGCTGAAGCCGGCCAAAACAGTGGAGGGGTACTATGCTTCTGATGTAAAGGCAGCAACCCCTCCTGAAGACGCTAGCGCAGACCGATGGATTTCCGCATTGATTGTTCTGGTGGATTAAAAAATGGTAGACTTCATACCGCATGAACATATTGCTTGCCATACCAGCACTTTTCGCCTAAACTTCTCCACTTAAATCGAACTGTTTGAATTGTTTACATCCTCCCCTACGACGTCCCTACTTACTTATGTCTCTTGTCCATCCCTAGGGTTGCAAAGGGCCAACGTGAAAGACTTCCATCCTGGGCGGCTGCTCGTTTTAACCTCCTTTAGACCCTTAGTCCTGGCATGGCTCTGGTTATCTGGTCACTGTCGTAAAACTCCAATATCTCATTTTTTACTTCCGGCGTCAAACCGCTTCCTTTTTGGAAAACTGATAGTATCCTTATTTGGTCCTCTCTTGAACATTTTCGCGCAGCAAATTTTTCTTTCAACAGAAATATTATCTCGTCAAAGTCAGCCGCCTTTCGTTTCAACAAATCCAGGTCATTTTCCTGTGAAATCCGAAAAGGTTTCCTTTTAAACCGTCAGTAATATTCAAATATTTTCTCCGAGGATAGTGAACCTGCTTGCTGGCTAAGAGTGAGTTGTGGGAAACTAAACGCATATTTCGAAAAAGGTATTTTTTTGAGAACCGTGAATAATTTATGAAAAGGCCGTATTTTCTGCTGGAAATATACTGCAACATCGAAACAAGTTTATTTATGCAAATAGTTGAGATCTTAAAAATCCTTGAAAAGTTAACCTTAGAGACAATATTTTTTACTTCAGATCTCTCCACCCTAAAATTTTCACCAAAACTGACGTAAGAGCTTCAAGTATTTACAAACAATGTATAAAGTATACTATAAGAAGTAAAATAGGCATATGTTAAACGAAAATTTAAAAAATACTGTTAGAAACTTTTTGCCCCATATCTTTTAAACCGTTCTTCATATCGCCTTGCTGTCAAAGAGAGAAATGTAGGAAACTTAACTAACATTTCGTAAAACGTGTTGTGGTTATTGGAGAAATGCGAATAATTTATGAAAAGGTCGTACTTTCGAAAATTATTCGGGTATGATAAAACGAAATCACACATGAGGAGCTTAAAAATTTTAAAATATTATTCTAGAATCACTTTAAATAATCAGAATACGTTTATTCCCGCTAATATTTAAATTTTGAGGAATGCACTGAAAGTTGATGTTCAAGAAAGTTTTTTTTTTCCTGACATCTCTTCATCGTTGAGTCTTCGCTAGAATTTGCGTAATAACTTCAAATTTTTACAGCCACAAAATAAAAAAAAAACAAAAAATCTCTTTTTGAGATACATTTTTAAATTTTAATGTTAATTTTCGATTTTCCCCGATTTTTTTTTCGGTGTATATTTTTTTCACAACCTTTACATATAGGGCCACAACTTGTTCTTAGACAGTTTTTTTTTGTACAAGCAAAGGTTTTCGAGCTCCAAATTATTACTTGAGGTGCTATTCAAAATGTTAACGCCCTTTTTAAAACTGACTCTTGAGTCACAATAATCTATGTTAGCGCAGAAAATGCTGAGTCTCCTAAGCCAAACGCGTATGCAAAGTTTCTTTCAGGTCATTTCACCTGGAAACGCTCAGATATAAGATAACCGATAAGGGAGTTTGACAAGTTTTCAACGGTCTGTCAGTTTTGACAAACCCACATAAAATTGTAAACATAAAGACAAGAAACTTTCACAGCTTAGATCGTTACTCTTAACCTAAAGCATTTAATCAACTTCATCCCTTTATTTTTGTTTCAATTTCAGCGCAACGAGTCGAATCTCGACGTCTCACTGTCAGTTCCACACTACAACGGCCAGCATGGGCAGCATTATAATATGAACGATCACGTAAGTGTAACTTTTCCTCTTCCATAAATACAAAGCTATCTGCACTCTCTCATTCCATATTCCTCTCACATTCTCTTCTAATATTTAGACCTCAAGCCTAGACGAAACGTTTTTCAATCCCAGTTTACTGACTAGTTCTCCAAAAAGATCATTTTTCGATTCTGATTCAAGCTCTTCCCTCTCGATATCTCCCGTTAGAGATAGTTCCCCAAGCGAGACAAACCACTTTCTCCAGTCTGCAAGTTATGATTCAATGGTGGTCTCCGATGAAGATTTTTTCGATGTACACTCGAGTACATCGTCGAGCGAAGTTGATTCAGTGAAAAATATATTTTCTGATCAATCTGAACATGAAGACGAACAGTATCTAGATGAATCGGGGTTTGTTTCGGCTTCAACTCGGAGCTCCATGCCATTGGAAGCTGACGGGATTTTGATTACAAGTCCCGCGAATTATGACAATTTGGATATATCCTTTGATCAAGACATTGTGTATTGGAATGGGTTGATGAATAGCAACAGGGTGATGTTTTTGGATCAGAAGCAGGAAACACCCAAGAAGAACATTATCAACAAAACACAAACCCCTCCGTTAGAGTCTGCAAATCATTCGATTGTCAGTAGATTCACCACTCTTCGCAATTCAGTTGACAATCAAATAAGTAATGAAAATAATAAATATTGCGAAGGAAAAGATGATTCAAAAGATGTTAGAATCAAAGAGCTTAAAAAGAAATGTGACATTCATTCAATAGAACAGCAAGATTGTAATTTAAACCAGGATGGAGCTCAAGATATATCAGCGTCAAATGCTGAACCAAAAAATGCGACCATCAACGAGCAAGAAATCACGGTATCTAATGCAGGACTGCCTACATCTGAAGAGTTGGAGTATTTTGGAAAAGTTCTTCCCCCTCCACCCGAGAATCCTTTATCAATGGGCTCAGATCTTCTGTTTAGTCAAAACATATCAACCCAAGATTCGATTCGTAGCTTTGTAAACAACAAAAATAATTCTATCATTCCGAATCTGAACCTGGAATATCTGTGCATTTCGAAAGATGTTCCAGCTCGTCAAAGGGAGATAATGTCGACGATAATCAATATTTTCCAACACCTCTCTCAATTAGAACTAGAAGGAGGCAAAATTATCCTGCAAGTGCGCGCTCGAGCAACGTGGGATATTTGTTTCATGGAAAAAGATATGTATGTATCAATTTGGCATCTGCCATAGCACCATTTTCATATTGTTCTCTCCGCAGTCTGGCAAGGCCGAATACCTCGGAAGATAGCTTGAAAACCGTCAATTTTCATCACAAAAATGGAAAACATCGCTTCGTATTGATAGTATTCCTACTATCGGAGATCTTTAAACTCCTAGCTCATGGATCATGTTGCACAAAACGGGAGCTGTACTATCGTGATACTCAAATCACTCAGAATCAGCGACACGTAGATGAAGCTTTGCGAGACGTGTGCTTCCTCCTGAAAGCAGATCTCTGGGAAATTAACGTTTTCTCTTCGTCTAAAGGACTCATCGCAGGGGCAATGAAGTTTCGTTCGAAGCACGAAGAAATGGTGGACTGTTTCAACTCGCTTGGAACGCAAATACCAGCCGATGTAAATGGGCTGATAGAAATCCAGGTCGACGCAGATGTGATATTGATTGTTGAAAAGGATACTGTTTTCAGAAGGCTTCTGGACGACGGTGTTCTTTCCCGATTGCCGATGAAAATCATCCTGGTAACGGTATTGAGTTTGAATTGGATTTGCTGATTTCTGGAAACTTCTAACCAATACTTTTTCATAGAGCAAAGGATACCCCGATGTTGGAACAAGGCTGCTGCTGAAAAGGATTTGGGATACGTACCGAACTCCGATGTATGCTCTTGTTGATGCTGATCCCTATGGGATCGAGATCTATTGTGTATACAAGTTCGGATCGTTGGTATGTTTCACATTCTATGTTTTTACGTATAACATAACCACCCAGGCATTTCTCCCCAAGGCGCTGTCCCATCAATCGACTCAACTGGCTGTTCCCTCGGTTCGTTGGTTGGGACTCCGTCCTTCTCATATAGCGTTGCTGGATTTGAAACTCATTCCGCTCACCGCACGGGACCTGAGTCGCATCCAAGCACTGTTGATACGGCCCTATATTGGCGAAACGGAGTGCGAGTTGCACCAGGAGTTGAAACTGCTTCAGGAAATCAACGGCAAAGCAGAGATCGAAAGTTTGGCTGACATATCGGTGGATTACTTGATTAGCGAGTATTTGCCGAATCAACTCCGGTTGATAAATGGCGACAGAACATTTGATTAATGTATGGGTAGATTTATGATCCGATCTTCTTGTTTTGTTGCTGAGTTTTGTATTAGACCTATTATGCAAGTTAGGACAAAGAATTTAATTTAATAGAAATATTTATTATGTTTGGATTTTCTAAAATGATAATTTGTAAAACTTCAAAGCCTTTTATGCTTTAAACCAAAGGTTGATTGTGTTTATGAGAACTTTTGTTGTGACTGTATTATTAAATTGGACTAGAAGAATAAAAAATGTACGATATAGAATATCAGCAATTCCATTGAAAAAATACATTTACGACCTTGAGGTATACAAGTTTTGTTATTTATGGAAAATTATTGGACCCGGGTTTTTTTTTCTTTTCTCAATTACAGGGTGCGGCAGAAAATAATGCGAAAATTTGTTCTATTTCTTTCAAATCCCATTTTCAACTAATTCAAGCTATAATATCAACATTTTCGAGTGCAGTTATCTTTATAAAGTCCTTTTAAACAAATTGATTCAATGTGTCCTCCATTTTTATCGAGCCGACGCCGGAAGCCAGAGCATGCCTTTCGAACGTAGTCCTCCGACATTGACTGCCATGTGCGTGTTATGGTTGACTTCAGGGTTTTCACACTCGGGCTCGTGCTTCAACATATGCCCAAATCGAATAATCCAACGGATTTGGTCTGGACTGCGAGGGGGCCACAAATTTTCAGGTTATCGATCAACCATTGTTGGGTTCGATTGGACGTGTGACACGGCGCTCCATCCTGCTGTAGGACAACGTTTTGGTTCTCGGAGAAGTTGGCCTTCGCCCAGGGAAGCACTTGGTCCTTTAAAATACCGATATACACTTCGGTATACACACATTTTAACTTCAGCATCAATGAAAACAAGCGGCATTTTCAAACCGTTGGACACCACCAAGCCAAACATCATAACACCAGCCGGATGTATGGTTTGACATTTGAATTTCACTTTTTCCGGAACGTTCTCCATTTTCTGTGGTGAAATGAACCGATCCGTGCGGCTGTTGGCCACAGCATCAATGCTGAAAAGCTTTTCGTCGGAGAACAGGATTATCATTTTTTCCTTCTTCAACAAGGAAAGCAATCTCTTGGAACGAGTCACTCGTAGTTCCTTGACCCGGTCCGTAATCAAGTGGCGTTTCACTCTGGCTCTGGAAGATGCATGCAGGTCTTCTTTGATGATTCTCCGCATGGATTTCTCCGAAATATAGGCTTCCTTTGCATGTTTTCTTATGGAATGCACCGGGTTACGAGCAATTTTTGCAAAGCGCGGACGTCCGCTTCTCGGCTTCCGCAGCTTAGGACCATCCTGCAGGGACTTTTTTATGCGGTAAACTGTTGCCAAATGGCACCCTACCACCTTGGCAATCTCTTTCGGCTTCTTCTGGGCAAGCAACAAACTGGTGATCACTTATTTCGCGAACATTTTGACGAATTTGCAATAAAACAAATAGAATGTTTGGATGCAGCACGTGAAAGTAAACATAAACAAATACACTTTCGACAGAAATTAGTCACTAGCTACACGAATTAACCCAATACTCAGTTTGAACATTTTCGCATTATTTTCTGCTGCACCCTGTATGGTTCGCAATTTAGTTTATGAAAAAAAATGTTGTTTGAAAATCAGTTTCAATTTGAAAATATCAACAAGAATTTGTTTTTCTTTGTTTTGATGGTTTGTACGTTTGTATGGTTTGTAACGTATTTTTTTACCAAGTTGATATAGAATAGAGTAAGGAACGGCTTAATCAGGGGTTACTGTTTTAATCAGTTGTTAGGAAATAGGACTAAAACTCCTACATTTTCCAAATTGTTTCACATTTAATGATACGAAAATAAGCTCTATCCATCGGGATTATGATTCGTTGTATAAATCATGATTTAATGACCAATATATTACTGTCATTTTGAAGATTTAATATATATCATCAGTCTCCTACATGCTGAAGAAGTTCGCTCAAATTTTGCCTTTGTGTATTTTGCGTTTGGTAGCGTGTACCGAAGGAAATGTCTTCATCAGCTTTTTCTCACATCTTGGCTTGTTGCCAGAATGTGTTGTTGAATGTTGAAGTAAATTTATTTCAAACCCAGCTGAACCATAATGTTGCACTGAGAGTAACTCAAGCATTTCCCATTCTTGACTAAGAAGGATGGGGTCGAACCACCTTAGAAAAGAAATCCTGCCTAAAAATCCCCACATGCCAAATTTGGTTCCATTTGCTTGATTAGTAATCGAGTTTTGCAGAAATTTGTGATTCATTGTATGGACGCCACATGTGATCATAGCAATTGACATGTTTTGGTAGGTTGTTTTCGACAGCGGATGGGTAAAACGAAGGAGCGGGTTGAGGAAATTGACGTTTGCAGTAAATCGTGAACTGGCCTATTTCCTTTCGCCGTCGCACACATGCATGGAATCGCACTCATACAATATTGTTAGTTTATGTACAGATTGTGGAGCTGAAGAAAACATTTCCATGATCGGCAATCAATCCGAATGCTTTTAATAAGTCCCTGCAATTGGGAACCTTATTCCATGGCTATGAAATTTTCTGAGTCCAATGCTCGTTTCTGAAGGTATGTCTCGATAGATCAGATGTAAGCAGAGGGATTCATGTCTCAATATTGGCAGTTCCAATAATATATTACATACATCTTTATAAAATGTCCCAGGTGCTGAATGAACTGCTTAAAACACGTCCCGTACCCTATCTCGTGTTAGGGAAAAGGCGGGTATTGGTATAAATTAAGGAGTCGATATCAATGTCATTGAAACGGATTTCAAGTGACAATAATTGCCATTCGTCAATGATGATAAAGTAGAACGAGATTAGATCAAAGATCCGGTTACAGATAGTGGTTTCTTGTCACAATCAGCTACCAGGTTTCAAGTTTAAGAGCACAGCGAATACCTACCTCTAAATTTCGCATTACACGAGGCAAAGTCCAAACATTATTGTGTCATAGCAAGTCAGTGGTGGTTTGACGGTTGGCAAAAGATTGGAAGTGCAAACATGTCACTTCACAATGGCAAACTCTATGAGTGATGGAGTATGACACCACACACCGGTACGGTTCGATGATGGCAATTCAAGAAGTAATGCAATTCGATTCGATGTTCAAAAACATACATACGCTTGATTGGAAAAGGAGAACGCACGCGCATCTAGTGTAGGGAAGTTGTATTACGGCCAGCAAGGAATTTGTTTGAACATTGAACAACAATCAGCCATAGTCCTTGGTGGAATTTCGGATAGTAATGCTTCGTACTTCGTAGTTTAATACTGTTTCTTCCCCGCACTATCTACGAATTTGATTATTGGGCATGGAATCAAATCGGCCTACAACATCATACGTTCCCTAATCCGGTACCATCACGGTACTTCGGTTCAACCGTTGATGTTGTGTGTTATTATGCTCATGTATTATGGCTGGAGTGAGCTGACCTAAATTGGATTGGATTTTTGTGATTAAGAAACAGTTGGAAAGAAAATGCTGATTGACAGTAGGATTATTTCGCAAAGGAAACACAGCTCTGCTTAGCTGGTCTCCTTCGCTCTTCTCGCGGGCTCCAGTCCGTCTCTCAATTGGGGCACTTTCCCTCCTTTGCTGACTGGATATGGCGCTCGCCGAGGAGTGCACACAGAACAAACGCGTATTGAAATTGAATTTACGAAACGAACCAGAGTTGAAACTCACCGATTCTCTTTCGCCACCTCTCGAATGGCACATAATACTTACTAATGCTCTTGGCTGGTGTGAATGATGTATGTTTGTGCACGTGAGAGTATAGATTGGGTACATGCAAGAAGAGAGCCAAAGTGATGACTTATTGTGCTTGCTAATGAACTCATTCAATTAGCGATGTCGCTATCTGCGATGGAGATTTTAAATGATACATTTGATTCGATTGAATAAGCTCTTTTTTTTCTCGAGACGCGCACCCTATCTATCGTTTGCAATCCATCCCAATTTCGGCGGGTCCGATGCGAACGCGATTGACGTCGACTTTCAATCAACATGAAATTTGGATTAATTTTATTGTGTTGATCGATTTGATTTGGTGTATTTTAGATTATCGATAAGGCAGACAGCTGTGTGGGCATAACGATGAATGAATATCAATGCGGCATACAAAGCAAGTGACCGTTTAACATTCAGCATTCAATTTGCCGATTTAATTCTTCCCTTGTAAACGTTAAGTGCTTTAATAGTTCGAAAGTTGTGCAATTTATGTATTTCCTGCTAGTTTATTCACATATCATAATTAAATTTTTGTACCATATTGTTGTATTTGTATTATTTTATTTACTCGAAAATTTTTGACTCTAATACTCTCCGCTTTCCTTCCTCGTATTGGGGAAAAGATAGATTGGACAATTTTGACTGTTCTTGGCAATCCATTTTTGAAGCTCTATTGAGTATATTTTTCTATCAAAACTCTCATTAATTTCTAAAATTAATAATAATTCAGTGTCCAAATCTCGATAATAATCGAAATTTCTTGAATTTCGGAAAATTCTTCGTAGAGAGATTGCCAATGTGATTTGAAATAAGAATTGTGAAGGTAGAAAATATTTCGTTGGTGATTATTTGAGAAAATTCGTTGTTAGTTTTTTGTTAGATCATGAGCATGATTGGCCGCCCGAGGTTGCTACTCTGTTGTTGCCAGATCAGCTGTTATTACACAGAGAACCAACAGATGATGCTTGGGGCTAACATACATCCTCAATGTATAAAAATTGGCGATCCCAAACTAAGGCAATACCGGTCCCCCCCCGAATGCAGGTAAAGTAAGGAAAGGGTAGGACTATGTTGACGTGAGACTCGCTTTATTGGAAGCCGCGAAGTCCACTCCACTTTATTGGAAGCCTCGCTTTATTGGAAGCTCGATTTATTGGAAGCCGCGAAGTCCACTGCACTTCCACGAAAAATCACTGGGATTTTGGATAACAGGATTGGGTAGCAGTAAGGTTCGTTTTGATCAACAATAAGCTGTCATGTGAAATATTTAAAAATTAGTTCCGATTTACGATTTGAACCGATTTAAACCTACAATAAGGATGCTATTGGGGCCACTCATAAAGTGTGATTCGGGTTTTTTTTTATTAGGAAACTAGGAGATGTTTTACAATGCTGGACCTTACTATAAATTCACAATGCACCGATTCCAAATCACGAAAGAAACTCCCACCGCCTAAAATGCAGGTGGGCGGAATGTTAGAACTTGGAAACAATGTAGAAGAAATCGATGAGTCAACGCTCTCAGATTTAACGCCAATATGCTATTATGATAAATTTACAATCTTATAACTGCATCCTACAGTGATTTGTGATTTGCAAAGTGTCCATTCACGAACAAAAAGTCCGGGCAACGATGCAGCACGGTATCCGAACTTTGGATTCGGAAATTTGTGTAGCTTAACAAATCCTCAAACAAATGTGCAAAAGCACGTTGGCCAATATTTAGTGTCAACTAGTGGGTTCGTGTGCTCTACTCCAAGTTCCCCTTCTTTCGCTCACCTTCAGTTCAATTTACCCATTGAGTTGAACCCATCACAATATAAAATATTGTGATGGAGCACGGACGTTAGGTTACTAGATGTATGAAGAATACTCTATATACTCGTCGAGTCATTAGTACGAGACACTGAAGAAGTCTGCACATTGTAGACGAAATACGCGTATCTGTCGAAGATAAGCAAAGGTAGTTGGAATTAAATGGAAGTTACTAATTTTTCTTCTCATTTCTATCTCTATATACTATTTTAGCTGAAAACTCCAAATTTGGCCAACACCTACCTTTATAACATTCTGAATCCTAGAAATTATAAAGTAGATAAATAAAATAAACAAAGAACTGTCAAGAGTATGTCAGTGTTTACTTATTATTAAGTATGGAGTATTTCAAAATTGTTTGTATTTCAGAATATCGGCAGATGCATTATCATCATAGACTAACTCTAAGACCAGTAGGTCCCATACAAAAACGATTTTTTTCTTGGCTCAGTCAGTACTAGAACATCGTCCCAAGCTCGGTCCCAAGCTCAATAATGCACCCCTTATAATGAACTCACATGAACACACTCTCAAATACTCTGTCAAAATAACACAGCAAATCAAAACAAAGGCGCAAATATGTACAACAAGGTGCTGGCTTCAAAATGTAATTCGGACCAAGGGGTTCTTCAAAAATGAACCAATTTCAAATCGCTAGTTACATATTGATTGTTGTTATCATTCAATATAAGCAACAATGCCACTCAAAAGTTGACTAACATAACTTGGATTTGGGATAGGTACTTTGTAGTTTACCCAGTTTTTGGAAAAATCCTTGTGAACCGCTTCAGTTGTTTACTCGGATAATCTTCTTAAGCTTTTTTGTTTGTTGTTGTAAAATTCTTCCACATCTTGGTGAATTATGCGGAAATGGGAGTAGAAGGAAGCTGAGCAATTTTCCCTGCTTTACAGAACTCACAAGTACTGCAATCCATTGGCAAATTTGCTCCGAAACAAGCATCAACAACGTTCTGCAACGTTTCGAGAACATTGATATGCTTCGACAGGCTTCCAGGATTCTTCGCTTCACAAGGAGACTGCGACAATGCCGTCCTGTGAATCCAAACTGTGCATGGCAAGTTGCGCTAGACGCTGTGGCCCAACATTGGGCTAATTCGGGATTCTGAAATCTTGTTGTACATCGAATTAACCATGCCTAACCGGAGACGCAGCAATGGAGGTAGACAAATATCCAGGATTTGAAGAGAAGAGGTTATGGACGTAGTGTGTGAATTTCTTTGCGTCAGCCATGATCGCTCCAGATGCAGTCCACGATGCGCTCTTTTCTTCAATGTCTCCGATTGATCGCAATGCGCCATACTTGTTCGCTACCGACACGTTAGCTCCGGCAGATGGACACGCGGCGCAAGGCGCGCAAACCACAATACACCACGTGAACATTGAATCAGCAGTTGCGCTGTCATCATCGGCATGACCTACCCCGAAGAGAGAGAGAGAGAGAAGACGAGAACGAGACGCGCGCTGCCGACGCTGCTGCTACCGACGAGCCCGCCGACACCATAATCATCATCATCATCATCATCATTGCGTACAATGATGACAGCGAGCGATGCAGTGGCTCCAGATTCTTCGAGAATGTTCTGTTTCTTGTCGTGCAACATTTTTGCTAGCTATATAAGGCATTAGGTTAGTGGAAAATAGAATCAGTATGTTTTTGACCCGGCTAACGGTCAAGTAATAAAATAGGTAATTTGAGCTGGCTAAAGCTCAATAGAAATAAAAGCTTGTAAAAGCAATAACCGTCTTCTTTATTTGCGAGGAAAGAACCTCCCCTTTGAGGCAACCAGGCGCCTCAACATTTGGTCCTTCGAGCCGGATCAATCCTTCCCATTGAGGCAACCAAGCGCCCCTCAACATTTGGTCCATCCCGAACCGGATACCATCCTGTGGAGTGTAACCGGCCTACAGTCCCCGGTTAACTGCCGAAGCCTTCTCTGGTCAATCAGACGACCAGTAGAAGCAACCCTCCGCTTCTGGCCAACGTAGTGACCAGTCAAGTGAAGCCTGCCGATTAGTGCGCTAATCGGTACCACTGGTGACATCCGAGCAGCGTGCTAGGACACCAGAGTGTAAGTTAATGTGTCGACCAATCGTTGGTCATCCAAAAAGTGAAATCGTGAGTGGTAATTCGAAACCGTTGCAATTGTTCCGTGGAACCAAAAGCGTTCGCGTGGCTTCAACAACGCGAAGTTGTTAGTGTTACAAAAAGCGTTCGCGTGGCTTAAACAACGCGAAGTTGAGTACGAAGTGTGTACAAGCGTTAGCGTGGCTTTGACAACGCTACTCGCGTACCGTGAAGTTGTTTTGTCGCGAGTGTTGTGCACGTGTTACGAGGCAAAATGGGACTCGATCACACACCGAAGAAAAGGGAAGAAGACACGATCGACGTGAAATTCCTGATCCATCAGCGTGGCCAAGTCAAACGTAGGGTCACGCTCATCAGCCGCAGCCTGGAGGAAGCCGAAGACGATCTTTCAAAGGTGACTCAAACGTTGCTGAAGGTCTTCGCGAAGAAGCTCGATGTGCACTACCAGGAATACACCGCAGTGCATCGAGAAATCCTGGAAGTTACTCCGTCGTCGAAACTGGAGGAGCAGGATGAAATGCTGATGACTTTCGACAAGCTTCATACCGAGGCGCTTGATAGAGTCGAGCGGCTCTCCGCAATGCTGGCGGAAACCGTTGCTCCAGCAAATGGCACCGTCAACCCCCAGGTAATCATCCAGCAACAGCCTCTGCGACCACCCATTCCCAGCTTCGATGGGAAGGTGGAGAATTGGCCGAAGTTCCGGACGATGTTCGAGGACATCGTCGTTCGCAGCAATGAATCCGAAGCCATGAAGCTGCACCATCTGGATAAGGCCCTCGTCGGTGATGCCTCCGGATGGATAACGGCGAAGATGATCCAGGACAACAACTTCCATCAATCCTGGAAACAACTGAAGGACCAGTTTGAGAACCCCCGCGTCATCGTCGACACCCATCTGACTGGTCTGCTAGAATTGAAACCCATCATGAAGAGAAACCATAAGGATCTGCTGGAGCTGGTGAAGACGGTCCACCGGCACGTTGGAGGCCTGGAGTACCAGGACATCCAAGTTGACGCGATGTCTGGTTTACTGCTGACAAAGATCGTCACGGCACGGCTGGATGATCAGACTCTTCAGCTGTGGGAGAGGACACAGGAACACGGTAAGCTGCCTGACTTTGACCAAACGATGAAGTTCCTTCAGAGTGAGTGTCAGGTTTTGGAAAGATTCCAGAATCGATCCCAGGCAGCTACCGTGAAGGAAGGATACCCTAAGCCGTCGAGCGTGAAGCCGCCAAGCCAGAAGGCACACGCTGCGACCCCTACAATGAAATCCCGGCCCTGCCTCGTGTGCAACAATGAGCATTTCCACTTCGAATGCCCTACGTTCAACAAGTGCGCACCAGCACAACGTATAGTGAAGGTAAAGGAGTTAAACCTGTGCTACAACTGCCTTCGATGCGGCCATCGATCGAACGAGTGCCCGTCGAAGAAGACCTGCATGAAGTGTCAGCGGAAGCACCATACTCTTCTGCATGAGGAACCCAAGCAAGCGCCTGAGAAGTCCGCCCTACCGGTGCAGAAGATGAGCACGACTCCAGCAGTACAACCAGTATTACAAGCGCAAACATCTGTTCACTCGTCGTCAAATACCGTCGTTCCAAAAGGCCAACCGTTGGAACCGAAAACAGCAATGCTTATGACAGCTGTCGTGAACCTGAGGGACCTCTGTGGCAGGAAGATACCATGCCGTGTGCTGCTAGATTCTGGTTCTCAGGTGAGCTTAATTTCGAAACCCATCGCTGACCGCCTGTCCCTCCAGAGAATTCCGACGCTTGTGCCCATCACCGGAGTTGGCGCAGTCAAGACCTGTGCCCGCGAAAAGATCTTTATTGCAGTTGAATCCAGATGTTCCGACTTCTCAACGATCGTCGAATGCCTGGTGATTCCTAGGGTGACAGGAGTCATCCCAATGACCCAGCTGAACGTGTCGAAATGGCCACTACCAACCGTGCAAAATGACATCTTTGTCATCCTCGTCCGCTTCCGCAAGCATTCCGTCGTATTCACGGCTGATATATCCAAGATGTATCGGCAGATCAAGGTTATACCAGCTCACTCCTGCTTCCAGCGGATCTTTTGGCGAGCTGATCCAACATTGCCACTCCGGGTTCTGGAATTGACAACCGTGACGTATGGAACAGCCTGCGCTCCATTCCTTGCCAACAGGTGCTTACTACAGATAAGCATCGATGAGGCTGCCTCCTTCCTAATGGCGGCAGAGATCATCCGAGAAGACTGTTACGTTGACGACATCCTGTTTGGAACCAACACCGTACCAAAGGCTATCGAGTGTCAGACCCAGCTCCTGGGCATGCTGAATTCCGCTGGGTTCCCCTACCACAAGTGGAACTCTAACTCTCCAGAGCTGTTACAACGCATCCCTGAAGCTGATCGTGAGGAGCTGGTGACTGTGAGTGACGGCTGCGAAGGAGTTATGAAAACTCTGGGACTGACCTGGAGTCCACGACGAGATGAATTAGCATTCGTTGCCAATCACCTCACTGACCAGTTCAAGTTACCAACCAAACGATCCATCCTGTCCGAGATTAGTAAGGTGTTCGACCCAGGCGGTCTGATATCGCCAGTAATCATCATCGCCAAGCTCATAATGCAAAAGATTTGGTTGGCACGACTACCATGGGACACCCACTTAGAAGGAAGCTTGTTGCAGGAGTGGCTGCAATTTCGGACGTTTCTGCAAAACGTAAATAGCATCAGGATCCTTTGGTGCGTTGTGAGGTCAAATCACATCGCTGTCGAGATGCATAGGTTCTCGGATGCATCCAAACTGGCCTATGGAGCGACGGTGTATTTCCACTGCATCTTTCCGGATGGAACTGCGAGTCTTCGTTTGCTCTGCAGCAAATCGAAGGTTGCCCCAGCGAAGCAAGAATCAACGAGCACATCCCAACATCTGTCCTGGAATAATTGTGCTAGTGGAAGAAAGAGATTTGCCCTCCCAGAGTTGGAAGATGGGAAAAATCGTCAACGTGTACCCTGGAGCGGACAACCTAGTGCGAGCCGTCGACGTTCAAATCGGTGGAACGATCTACCGACGAGCGGTTTCTCGAATTTCTATCCTGCCAATCGAAGACAACTGCAAACAAGATTGCAGAGCTTCGGAGGAATCTTTCCAGCCCGGGGGTGTATGTTCGCTACCGACACGTTAGCTCCGGCAGATGGACACGCGGCGCAAGGCGCGCAAACCACAATACACCACGTGAACATTGAATCAGCAGTTGCGCTGTCATCATCGGCATGACCTACCCCGAAGAGAGAGAGAGAAAACGAGAGAACGCGCGCTGCCGACGCTGCTGCTACCGACGAGCCCGCCGACACCATAATCATCATCATCATCATCATCATTGCGTACAATGATGACAGCGAGCGATGCAGTGGCTCCAGATTCTTCGAGAATGTTCTGTTTCTTGTCGTGCAACATTTTTGCTAGCTATATAAGGCATTAGGTTAGTGGAAAATAGAATCAGTATGTTTTTGACCCGGCTAACGGTCAAGTAATAAAATAGGTAATTTGAGCTGGCTAAAGCTCAATAGAAATAAAAGCTTGTAAAAGCAATAACCGTCTTCTTTCTTTGCGAGGAAAGAACCTCCCCTTTGAGGCAACCAGGCGCCTCAACATTTGGTCCTTCGAACCGGATCAACCTTCTCCTTCGAGGCATCCAAGCGCCTCAACATTTGGTCCTTCGAACCGGATCATCCTTCCCATTGAGGCAACCAAGCGCCTCAACAATACTTGTCGTCCAAATCTTAATTTTTTTTCGTACAAAAAGCACAAGGGAACGATGAACTATTGCTCACTGTGCCCGCTGCGAGATTAATGATCTTGATATCACCTATAAGAATATTAACAAATAAAAACCTATTAAATTAGTTTAAACAAATGTTGTTTCTGTGATCACCTTAACTTTTCCAAGTTTAGCTTTAACCAAATTTGGTTAACATCCTCATAGTTTTCCTGGGCATTATCTTCTATTGCGAGGATGAAACAGCGTTTAATTCACTTTCACGTAATCAATGAAACCAAGAAGGCTACGGCAGTAAACCAAATGATGATCTGTGTATTTTGTTACACTGCCGCAGGATTTCTTGAAACTTGCTGTCTCAACGACAAAAAGTTCGAGCGCACATTTTACAATCCAGGTTGCATGGAATCAGCTCCCCTGGGTCCTCCCATAGCTAAGTCGGTTAGGCCGCAGCTACAAAGCAACACCACGCTGGAGGTGACTGGGTTCGATTCCCGGTCTGGTCTAGGAATGTTTCGTTAAGGGAAATGTTTCGGCTCCATGAGCATAGGGTATGATTGTACTTGCCACACAATCATACTAATGCAAAAATGGCACCTGGCATCGAAAGCTCTTAATTAATAACTGTGGAAGTGCATTTAGAACAATTAGTTGAAAACAAGCTTGAAACGCTAAGAAAAAAGAACAAGAATGCGTGTAAGTTGATTCAATTTAAAGTTCACTTAGTAAAAAATACTTAAAAATTATTCAGCTACTAGCCAGCTGCTAGCCGCCAGAATGCCAGTTTGCCGAAAACTGCTTCTCGTGTCTAACATGGACACACGGACACACGGACACATGGACACTTTTACAAGTTCCGCTTGACGATGGCCCAAGATCTCTCGATTGGGCGGAGCTCTGGTGTGTTGGAAGGGTTCTTGTGTTTGGCACCTCCTGCACGTTGTTGGCGGCATACCACTCGATGTATTATTTTTTTTTTTGCATTATCAGAGGATGCCAAATGCGACTAAACAAGCCGTGCTTTGGAACGGACGTGTTTAGTTTTTGCTGCGTCGTTTTCGTGAAAAATAATCAAGCAATAATTTTTAATTTATCCTAAACAAACGGTGAAATCATAAAATCTTCGCGTGCTTTGTATAAGACGTAGTGGATGTAATCAATACCATCCAAAAAATTGTAATGGTTTGCAGTATTTCAAATTTATTTATTTTTTGTGCTTCGCTCCCGCAACCGCAGAAGGAGTTACATCAGTTTAGTTTTGTTTGTGGGTGCTAGTATTGTACCACCCGAACATGAATTATTAAGATCAAAATATGTTGCTGATGGAGTATTCGAAACATTTAAAACATTTTGAATGAGTTAACTCAGTCATTGAAAATAGTGTTAATATTTTGAAACTTTCGTGTTTTTGATGATTTCTTGTAGTTGTTCTGAACGTAAGAATTTGTTTATGGAATTGTTATAATGTTTCACAGTATAGGATTGCAAAAACGTTTCAATTTTCTTTTATTAAAATAACTGTAACTGCTACTTGAAACCTGGATTTCAAATGTACATGATTTTGAAAATCATTCGAGCCTTGTAAAAAACAAAATGCGATTTGATTTGACAGACCATTCTGAAAAAAGTCAAAAAAAAACTTTGGTAGTGAGTAGTTTTCAAGTTTTTTTTCCTTGTTTATTCAATAAAATCATGAAAAAAGCACTTTTTATGTGAGACTATTAGATACAGATTGATTACAAATAGCATAATCATTATTCTGTTTCAGTTTAATCACCAACGGAATCGTGAGGTGGAAACCTTGATTTTCGTTATAAGTTTAAATGTTTAGAAACTAAACGTAGTCCAATCTTCTAAACATTTAAACTTGTTTAAATATTTTTACCATCGTTGATTGTTAATTCGGAATACCTCTGATTAAAACCCCATACAACATGTTTAAGGTTTCTTTTTTTCTGAAAAACAAGACGGTTAGACAAAGAGCATGAAACATTATCATAGATTTGCAGTAAAGTAGCCGTACATTGGGTCAAAAGCGGCATTTATGTTGCATTTAAGGTGACTTAATTGCTTGATAGGCTGCCGTATACACTCCCGCTTCACTTTACTCAATTTTTAAAAAGTGGATCAACTCAATTTTTGAGTAGATCCACTTATTACGAAAATTGAGTAACATTTCCGTGAGAGAAAAAGAGATAGCATTCAATTGTACTCAAAAATTCAAGCGGGAGTGTAGACCCTTTGGAACTGCCTATTGGTTACCTGGGTTACACAAGCGATTTGAATACACAGAACGAGATTAATTTGACTCAGTGTATGCAATCAGTTAGAATGATCAGAGCAGCGATACGGCTTAAAATGACGCTTTATGTTTTTATGTTGCATTAGATTGCTTTACATTATGTAAGATCATTATTTGAAATGCTAAATTATGTTTAAGGTATGATTTAAAGAAGTGAGTGTGATTCAATCAATCTCGCTAAGCTGAATCAAACTGAATGCATTCGTTGACGATTCAGTAGGTAAAAATAGGCACTGAGAAATCATCCACACTGCTATCATCCGATTCATTCAGTGTACGACCAGCTGCCAATTTTGCTCAATTCTGTTTTCTACGAATAGAATGAAAGCAGAGTAGTAATGAACATAATCAGAATAACTCAAACGCGATAACGCTCACTTCTGAAGGTTCATGCGTATGAGTGAGAAATGAGTGTAGAGTGAACCGATTTTTCTATGCTTGGTGAGTGATTTCAATCATTACTGTTAATATGAGTAGATCTAAAGCAGCCCTCAAGCGTTAATGAAAATTACATAGTTCGCAAAATGAAACCCCACTCAACCGCCATTCTTCTTTGTTTTCTCAATGGAAACCCACTGGGAAATGGCAGCATAATTAATCATCAATTAAAAGAGAGATTTGAGCAATAAAAAATGAAAAAAGTGCCATTAAATTATTAAGGCCTGTGCCAACAAATAATGTGTGATCAGCATTAAAAAATTAGGAATGAGCAATAAAAGATGAGAAAAGATCTTCGGATAATCTAATTGTGACCGGTAAATCTATCAAATAAAGCAACAGCTATTAGTATATGTGCAATTAAATATGGCAGTATTTCCGCCAAATTATGTAATTTGAGCACTAAACTATTCGCATATGTCTTTAATTTTGTTGGATTTTCCCATAAAAACAGTAAAATGAGCAATGGATAAATAAATATCCATTGCTCATTTTACTGTTTTTATGGGAAAATCTAACAAAATTAAAAGACATATGCGAATAGTTTAGTGCTCAAATTACATAATTTGGCGGAAATACTGCCATATTTAATTGCACATATACTAATAGCTGTTGCTTTATTTGACAGATTTACCGGTCACAATTAGATTATCCGAAGATCTTTTCTCATCTTTTATTGCTCATTCCTAATTTTTTAATGCTGATCAGACATTATTTGTTGGCACAGGCCTTAATAATTTAGTGGCACTTTTTTCATTTTTTGGTGCTTTTTCTGAATTACTAAGTGCAGGTAAATATTTTAGCCCTGGGAAATCTAAGAAAAACCGCCCTTAACAGCTAGGAAGCATGCCCTCTTAATAAACCAAACTTTCATGTCGGATATGGATAAAATCAATGTCAGTCCCAATGTAGACTTGCTATTGGGTCAAATTTGGTGGGGTCCGGTATGAGCCAATTTAGTGTCACTACACGGATATTTACCCATTTACCCCGTGATGAGTGCATTCTATAGAAAGTTTATCAAGTGCATCTTATAGCTAGCCCACTTGTTAGTGAATCTGGGTTAAATTTCGAGAGTGACGCGGCTGGGTATCTCTTTGTTTATCCGTTCTGCTTATTCAGCAGAAGGTTGGGTGTTATATCCTAGACAAGTCCCCTCCCTTGCCATTTGTCACTTTGCCTCTTTCGATCCTAACTAGATTTAAGAAATACCTTACCACAGAGCTCATTCCCTTTGCCATTGTGGAGACGCAATGAATCTACGGAGGATATGTATATTAGCCTGAACGAAAGCAGTCAATAAACCAAATATAAATTTAACGGATAATTCTAAATGCCAAGAATGTATACTTACTCCCCGGGATGTCTAAAGTGTTCAGCAACTTGTACCAGCAACATGAATCCTAATAATAAATCGAAAATTGTTTTCCAAATTCATAACAACCAATATAGTGGGTGGCATATAAAGCTTGCTTCAGATAGAATTGGAACAAAAAGAATTGCCTGTATTTCAGTTATTTATTATTGAGTTCAAGATCTTTTTTTATACAAATGTAGCGTTTTTTTCATACTTTTAAGAAAAAATACGGATAAAATTATTCGTCACGATTTTGAAGGAATTCTCGAATTTTTCCTGTAACACGGCTCATTAGGCGGTGCACACCTTCTTCGTCCATCGTTTTAGCTATCTTATTCCACCAGGTCTTCATCTGATTGATGTCTTTGACAACCTTTCCCTTTACCTTGAGTCTCCTATTCATGATTGCCCAGTATTTCGCAATAGGGCGGAACTGGGGGCAGTTGGGTGGGTTAAGGTTCTTCGGAACAACCTGGACCCCTTTCTCTGCATACCATTCTTGAACGACTTTGCTGTAATGACAGCTTGCTAAATCAGGCCAAAACATTACGGGATGGTCGTGGGATCGAATGAACGGCAAAATTCGTTTTTGGAGACACTCTTTTTGGTATAGTTCCGACGTCATTGTCTTATTTGTAACGAAAACTTTCGTTTTTTTGCCACAGCTGCAAATGCCCTGCCAAATCATGAATTTTCGTGCAAATTTGTCGGCAAAAACAAATTTAAATTTGGCTGGAACATCCCCCCGAGCCGTTGCCAAGTAAAGTGTTTGACATGGGATTTGCCCGAAAGCCTTGACATAGGTTTCATCGTCCATCAGAAGGCACCCGTCGAACTTGGTCAGCACCTGGTCGTATAGCTTCCGAGCACGGATTTTAGCCACACTATTCTGTTTTATAGTCCGATTTGGCTGTTTGCTAGCTCGATACGACTTGATTCCTTCCCGGGGTCGAGTTATCCTCACGGTGCTATGGGCAGCACCGAATTTTCTGGCCAAATCACGGTCCGACAGATTGGGATTCCTCTTAATCGTCTTCAAAATCTTACCACGCAGTTTCCGGTCGACAGTTCCACTCCGACGATTGACTTGAGGCTTCCGAATCGTCGTCTATGTTTCCTTATACCGTTTGATAACGCACCATACGGTATTTCTGGGCAATTTCAGCTGTTTAGCTAGCCTAGATGCAGACCACAATGGATTTTCCAAATAACTGTGCACAATTTTTTCCCTTCTTTAGGCTTCCATGTTAATTGTTTACAAAGTACAATCGATTTGCGGAATGTCAAAAATACATACGTGAAGCTGACAAAATTCCCGACACGTGGGCGCCAAGAACTTCTAAATCCGTCCACCAGGAGCGCCACAATATGAGCAAAAGTTTGTTCCAATTCTAAATGAAGCAAGCCTTAGAATATATACGGTTTCATTGCACAATAATGTCTTTGCCATCCCCATGTGAAACACTGCGTAGTGGTGAGTGCAGAGCTGCTAAACATCTACAATACACGGTGATAGCGACAAAACAACTCTGGTCACTCATTCGAGCTAAAGGTAATTTTAGTCAAACCAAACCATGTCAATTGTCACTGTACATGAGCATGAGCATGAGCATGATTGACCGCCCACGGATGCAATTCCGTTATTGCCAGATCAGCTGTATTTGCACAAAGAACCAACAGAGTATGTTTGGGACTAACATACATCTTCAATGTGTAAAAACTGGTGACCCATTATAAAGCAATACCGGCGCCGGCCGTGTCCGAATGCTGGTCAAGTAGGGAATGGGAAGGAACGTGTTGACATGATACTCGCTTTTTAGGAAGCCGAGAAATCCTCTGCACTTCCACGAGAAATCACTGGGATGTTGGATAGTTGAGGAAAGGTTAGCAGCTGGGTTCGTCTTGGTTAACGATACGCTGAAAATATGTAGCACTTTTCGCCAAAAGCAATGGGCCGCTCCAATGTTAGTGAAAAGAGACAAGCATAACGAAAAACAAAACAAAACAAAATAGACAAAATAAAATAAAACAGGATTTTAGATATTGTCTTCAAAATATGGTAGAAATAAATTATCTGTTGCTTTGCAAACCAGCTCTCCTCGATATCCTAGATGGCCAAGTCCTGCTGGACCGCAGCTGGCGCCGTCGGTACTCGTCCTCATCAACCCGGCCATCGCCGACGTGTCGGAAACCTTCCGGTAGTAGCATGATATTTGGGTCTAATACACTCTTCTTGCACTGATTAATTTACACACTAATCCTGAACACCGAATCAAAATTCACTTTGGCACGGTTGTGGTATTTTCTTCTAAAATCTAGTTCTATATATTGGCACATGGTTGCAGGAAATATTTTCCCCCACAATACCCGCGAACGACGACACTTTGGAATCGCTTGAGGAAGAATCACCAACGCACAACAGCGCAATTGATTGTATTCAGCTTTTTTTTAATGAATCGCGAGCACGGCGCGATCCCGCGACACGCAACACTCTTCTAACTTCAGCTCACCGGAACCAATTGCACACGCACACTAGTAATCCGCGACGCAGAACAACGTGACGCACGACGAGGTGCTACTATCGCCGATGTCGTGCTACATAATACCGTTGTGTTGTTG
Source organism: Aedes japonicus (assembly GCA_034211315.2). Classification (NCBI taxonomy): domain Eukaryota; kingdom Metazoa; phylum Arthropoda; class Insecta; order Diptera; family Culicidae; genus Aedes; species Aedes japonicus. The sequence continues at coordinate 278,368 of JASCZW010000789.1, read as the reverse complement.
TTGCCGCTGATGCGATGCAAACTACTGTCAACACACACACAACCATGTACCTCTCTATCATTACGTTTTGATGAATTGCATCCAGGGTGGGCGAGTGAAAACAAAAATCCAATCCACCAAACACACCAACACCACTGCACTTCTCCCTAAAAGTGCGAACGCGAGCGACAGACAGAGAGAGAGCGCTATCAGCTCAGCCCGAGAGGGAGAGGTTGAGCGAAACAAATTTCAGGAAGAAAACTTCTCTTCACTGCCAATGGAGGCTGAAAGCCAAACATAAGACTAATTTTTCACCACTTTTCCAAACTTTTTAGCGACGGAAAATATCACTTCCACAACGTACGCGATTTCTGCTAGCCTGGAAAACACTTTTCAGGCGCTTTCGAGTGCGATTTCACCCGCACAGTACGGACTTTTTCGCGAGCTCAGGGTCGATGTGTTTCCTCCTCGTAAGGTTTTCTTCCTCTCTCCCATGTCAATTGTCACTGTACACTGACAATTTATTTTCGTAAATTAACTTTCACTTTTTTCGTAAATGTGGATTTGGTACATAGAACAAATGTCTCTTATATTGTATGAAACATTCATACGGCTTTTTATCTGGTGAGCACTGTCAAGATTAGTAACTTCATACTGCATAATAAGTATCTTCTCTAGAGTTACTGTGGCCTAGGGAGATCAACCACTGATTCAATAACAGCTCTTTAAACTGCAGGATCGAATCCAATGTCAGAAACGTTAAACAAAATACCCCGTGGTCTACGCTTTTTTTTAATTACATTTCGAGTCGATAAAGTAGATCAGTCAGTCATTCAACCACCAGAGAGATGTTTCTTTTTAATTTGTAACAAATATTCGTCGTTTGTTGTATTGTTTTCGTACAATGCACGAATTTTCTTTCTTTGTCCACAAATTCTTCGTGCTTTTGACAGTTGCGCGTGTGGCATTAATTCCGAAGGTAGCTTCATCAAAAGAACAAATCAATTTCGTTGCAAAACACAACGAACAGATTCGTTAGTCCTACCTTCGATTTCGTAATATAAACTTAAATACATTTTCAGTGTATCATTAGTAACTTTATCAATTGGTTTAGTTTGTTATCAAATAAAATGGACTAACCCAAATAGTTGCATGGAGCCGATAAGATGAACAAACATCTACTTCGTTAACTGTTTGGATAAGAAGATTGTTGGACTAAATTCTCAAAATCACACATTTACAGCTGGGGGAACCACACTCAGAGACAAAGAAAATGAAAGGGAGATTTTTTTTATCTGTATCACTTTCCCAAGGAAAATGAAAAAATGAAATATCGCTCATATTTGCGTAAATGACAATGATATAGCTCAGTACTGCATAAGCACAATCTCACACACTCTTTTTTAACGAAACCTTCTAATGTAGGTCCAATTGGAGCCGTGCACGTTCTAACGACTCCTAGACGGCGCTCATTTGCATGTGATGATCAAATCGAAATGAACGTCGAAAGACGACGAGTTTTGTAAACATTTTCAGTACAATAACTTTTTGTCACGAAAGAGTATTAGGGAGCAAAAAATAGGCGGAAAACAGTTTTTGCAATGTGGTAATTATAGAAGGGAAGGATATGCAATTTAAAGTGGAAATTATTACAAATTACATGCCCGGCATAAAAAAAACACAGCGGGTTTCGCGGATAGGTCAAACGGAATCCGCTCCGTCAACCAGTATGTCCACTTGGAGGGTACTGGTTTGAAGTTCGTCCCGGTCATCAGCTAAAGTAAACGAAACATAACCCCAAACATATACTGGCGATATTTTTAAAGAACAGTTTTAGGGAGAAGTTTGAAACAAAACACCGAAAGCAATGTATGATACTAGAAGCAAATTTTAATTCCTACCTTTGGATGCCATTGAATTCTCTGGAAGTAATTCCAAACTCCATTAATTTATGTTTATGTTTGTAAACCGATAAAAGTACTACGAGAATTCTAACCAATATGAGAATCATCACCGGTTCACTAGTTTGTATTTCCACACACAGAGTTCGCATGTTCAATTCAGTCGACGACTGAGAGACGGTAAAAACTCCATTACCGAATTCACCGAGCCAGCTATTGTGAGTTCGGTAATACATGGCCGAGCCCACTAATATAAACTAAACCTGTCTGATTCATTATAAGAAAGTACAATTTTGAAACAAGAGAAAATTGTTTCAACGAGCGTAGAATGCATTTATCATTTGAACATTACCGGAATCGTTTAGGAGCACTTCCTGATTCTGTTTCTCATCTCATTGCTCACCCATTTACTATGGCGGGTAATATACTGAGTAAAAGCAGACATGACGACGGAACATTCACACAACAATACGCGCATCTAACTGCTTATCAATTTCATGTCACGTTTTGTTTATTTAATTAAATATTCTTGTGCTGTATGAATGGTGAATTTGTTAGAAGAATTTATTCGCTAACGGAGGGGCTTCACGATTCGTCGGAAAGTTGGTCAATCAGCCAAGAAGCTTTCACTTGGTAAGTGGTGAGCAGTCCCTTCTTCTGTTCCTCTCAGCGCTCCCGGGCAGCCCCTTGGAATGATAGATGCTGCCATACACCATGGATGGACTGAATGAACATAAGACAAGAAAAACGGAACGACATCGATGAAGTAATCGTGATTCAACGAAGCAAAAGACCAAAGGAAGAGCGTAGTATTTGTGTTATTTGCACACTGACGTTTAATTTAATGAACTGTTTATATTAATGACAATAATGAAGCTAAATAAAATTAATAGTAGAGGAAAAGAGAAAAATGGGGAAAAATGGAAAATAAATCCAAGGCGATAACAGTGTTTTTATTTTGCTGTTTATTCTTTCTTTTATTTTCGAGGTAAGTGGGTCATTCGGCCGCTGTGTAAAACCATATAATCGTTCCGTTAAACATATAAACATGCCCGGTTTGAGTGCGTTTTCAAGAATGCTTTCTACTTCGAAAAACAGACTTGTGTGTTGTACACAGTACTACTATTAAATGGCACCGCTTTTGAGGCTGACTAGCAAGCAGCTGCTGGAACGGACGCAAAACCGAAGACGATTTCAGGCGCACGCGCTCTTCAAAATCGATTTGACGTAGCGATATCATTTTCATAGCGGAAGAGCTAAATGGTGATAAAAGGTATCAACAGAGTGTAAATTGGATGAATATATAATTTGTGACATCCTTCGCACGAGTAACGCCAGAAGATATCCATCAAATTTAGACAGGCGGTAATTTAAGCGGTCAATATGAGGTGAATCGATAAATCCAGACGTTAAGTCTGTTTCGTCACCGAGAAATAATAAGCTAGAAACATGTTGCATGTTAATCCAATTGAATATTTGCAGTCTAATTAACAAATTGGTATTTTGAAAATATGTATGATACGCGCTTAGACATGGAAATTAAATAAGATTCGAACATGGTCGGGGCTTATGAGATTTGTTTTCAATTAATCAATTTATTTAATTTTATACAAAAATCTGTTGTATAAATTTTTCATCTTTTTTCTTTCTTTATTGGCATTTCAAAATTATTGCTCATCTCTCATCTCATCCTCTAATTATCTCATACTCTAATTATTAATTGCTTACTTACCTACTCTAATTATTAATTGATAGTTTGCGATGCCAGTTCCGATTTTAGTATGCAAGCACAGGCGTTCCGCGAATAGAACCCAGGCATCTCCAGCATGGCGTTGCTTCATAACCTTTATCGACTGAGCTAAGAGAGGATACACCTATCTCTTCGTTTTCGATTTTTCCCCTGTAAATAAAGTAGGACCATAATTGAGATTTAATTCCAAAATTGTGATAAGAAGCACAAATTGAATTCCAATAGACGGCGCTTTCGTTTCAATGAAAACGAATCGATTGTTATTTTCCGTTATGAAGATTATTGAAATTAAAATTATGAACAATTACGTATGCTGTTTTCGATTACAATTCAGATTATATCTTCAATATTATCAGCTTTGTACGAGCGTGTTGCAAGCACTGCTCAGGTGATTTTATCTATCAATATTCGCGATAAGAACAGAACATCAAACAACTTAATGTAACATGGTTATCGATAAATACAGTTGCGCAAAAGTTTTCAATTGATATCATACATAATTCGTAGCGCTCGTCATCGTAAAGTGGTACAGCTATACCTCGATAGTACGTTCTCACTGCAAATCGCAATTGCATAAAACTAGAATAATCAACCATTTTATGAAGTGATAAATGGAATTGCTGATATTTAAGTTGCTTTCACGCGATATCTGTTATGTTCACAGCCCCAGCGCAAATGCAACAAATGCAATTTCAATAAGTCACCTCAGTATCAAACAGAAACACGCTTGCCAGCTCGGGTAGCTTTTTGTCGAGCAAAGTTACAGCAATGCGTGCATCGTCAAATGACAATACTTCTAGCAACACTGCTCGGGTGGTGGAGATGAAAGCAAAATAATTTCAACTAAGTTGATTCACTGCCGTTCACCACATCGTTTGAAGCAAGCCTGAGTTTCAATTGAAACCGGATTCCGACGGTGGCTAAATCACAAATGAATTTAAACTTACTCACATTTGGCAGGAAGTTCTTGGGAGAAAATCGGTGAAGGTTAGATTTATTCACTACACGAAAGCTAATTGAAGTGAAGTGAAATGAATACAAAAGCGATTCATTTTCATTTTAATGCTTCGACGCCGTAGGGCCCTAATTTTTGTATTACGAAGTGGGAGATGAAATTATGTTTTTGTTTACAAGGAAATTATCCATGAGCACAGACTGCTGTTGTCCCCAGGAATTTGCCGCTAACAAGGGTATCCACGTACCAAGCGGTCCCACGCCGTGTTCCGCGCTAGAAATACAGTCCGGGTTTCGCACAACGGACGAAAAAGGCCTGCTAGGCCTGTTCAAACACCACGAATCTGCAGTTCCCTCACAATTGCCACCAAATGTTACCTTTTTACGTTGTTTGACCGTAAAACGTCAACTCAATGGACAAGACGTTGGGCTTACACAGCACCCTATGTAATGTAATTACTAACGTTAAGGTTAAATTCTACTAACAAACTAAACTTTTGCCTTAGGAATTCGTACTAACACGAGACTAACATAGTATACCAAAGTTTTAAGCGAACATCATTTCCGTATCACTCACTACTAACTATACTAACATAAAGAAAGAAGAAAGGATTACTACAAAGTCACATATTTTCACAGAGCCGTCGTTATTACTCGAACTTTCTCGAAGTATTGAGCCAGAAAGAAAGAATTTGATAGGCAGAGATTTCTAGACGGCTCAAGCATGATTTTCATTTTTTTGGCATTCTTTTATATTTGACTAATCATGTTTTTCATTGCGTGAAGTACTTAATCAATCATAATGTTTTGAAATGGAAATATCCTTTTTATCAACATGTAACGGGAAATAATCCACACATATTTATTGCCAAAAACCATAGAAAATTCCACATAATACTGATGTGTTCACATATAAACAGCACCCTCTGAGAAACACAAATGAAGTTTATGTGACAAATCGACATGAAGTTTTCATAAGGGCCAATGTCGCAAACGTAAACAATGGCTTCTTCCGCAAATTTCTTGAAAATGCAAACTCGCTCAAGTAAACTACCACTTCGATTGTAAAGGGAAAGTCCTCTTCTGTTCAATCATTGTGGTAATTCACTATGATTAAGTTAGCATTCTCGAGAAATTTGCGGCAGAAGCCATTGTTTACGTTTGCGACATTGGCCCTTATGAAAACTTCATGTCGAAATGTATAGTATGTGCGGCCACACATAGTGGTTATGTATACACATAGGAAGTATGTGTGGTTACAAATAGATATCGTTTGTTGATTATTTGCAAAAAAAATCATAGATGGGACACATACATATTATCATTGCTTTTCCATCTGTGTAGGAGTCGACACCAATTTCTACAAGAACCAAAGATGTGAAGAGAATGTATTGATAGGTCCGTTTGAGTACGGCAGGCTGTGAAATTGGACGGATGGTATTTGAAAGGCAGCATCCGAGCGAACATACAATCATTTACCAAGCTACTCCAGTACGAAATAGGCAAAGGAGAGGCAAACTAGTGCGCGTTTGATCGTGCTCATAAAGGTTTTACGGAATCAAATTGCACCATTTTTAAATGGCTTATTTTCTATTGAAATTTAGTGTGGAATTAGTTCAATGTGTATTTGTTTACTCTGTGTAAGTTTTACTAGCAGATGTGCAATCGTTGCAAAGATGGATTCGGAAGAACAGCGGCGAAAAGAAATTTTGCGCACGTACCTCGAAAATCCGGATCTTTCTCATCGTGCCAGCTGGGAATGGTACCAGAGCTGGTAAATCTCACGGCCATCATTTGACAATGAAAAAACAAGCCATCTCACTGTCACGAGAAGAAATGAACTATCATAAGATTTCTTGTCATTCTCACACCATCATGCAGTCATGAGATTTTGTCTCATTAGATTTTGTTTTACAAATTTCTAAATGGTCTACTTAAAATTAGCCAAGCAATAATATGTAATCGACAGAGTCGATGTTTTATTTGAAGTTTTGTTATGAAACTTACAATTATATCAATAAATGCGTTTGTAATAGCGATGACCAAAGCACTGTCACGTGCTGTCATGACGAAAAATTCGATGAGATTTAGAAGAAAATCTCCATCATCGTTTTCTCATCCGATGACATTTTCAAACGTAGTTCGGTAAAAATCGTAGGTCATTTTTCATTGAAAATGACATTTGCCAGCCCTGAATGGTACATTCTATGGTGTCTAGTGTTTTAAATCGGTACCACGAACGTGGCAAAAATGGATTTCCGTATAGTGTTAAGGATCATAAGCGGGTAGTTCAAGCTTTCAAGAAGGAATCCCAACAGTTCTTTTCGAGATGTGGCGAAGAAAATGAATTTAACCAAAACTTTCGTGCAAGATGCGATAAAAATTGAAGGACTACACACGAACAAAGTCCAAAAGGTGCCTAATCGCGATGAACGGCAGAATACGGTAGGTAAAACATGATGATAAGACGTATGTAAAAGCAGACTTCCGGCAGCTTCCGGGGCTCCAGTTTTTCACAGCTCATCATAAATTCGATGTCTTTGAGGACGTTAGAAAGCAGAAGATGTCAAAGTTTGCCAAAAAAATTTGATTTGGCAAGTAATTTGCTCGTGTGAAAAGCGGAGCACCCCATTCGTGACAACTGGAACGGTCAATGGACAGGTGTACCTGAAGGAATGCATATAAAAGCGTCTACTTCCTCTTTTGAGGTCACACGATTGTCCTACGATTTTCTGGCCGGATTGAGCCTCGTGCCATTACTCGAAAGAGGCTTTGGAGTAGTACAAGGAGGTCAATTTCGTGCCCAAGCATCTCAACCTCCCGAACGCATCGGAAATGCGGCCATTTGAAAGGTACTGGGCCATCATGAAGCAGGCACTTCGGAAGCATCCTAAGGAAGTGAAATCGGAGGAAGATATTAAGAAAAAAGGGATTGCCACGCAAAAAAAAAGTTGGTCTCAATGTTGTTCAGGACCTTATGAGAAGTGTAAAGAAGAAGGTTCATACATTTGGATATGGAATTGAAATTGATTAAACCAACCACGGGAAAATATTGTTTTATTTTACTCCCTGAAAGTTTGAAGATGATTGGTTGATCGCCGAAATTTGCCGAATATTTGTGTGTGTCGTAGTTTGATTCCGTACACCCTTTATACCACCAAATGGCACAGAACAATTCTAGCGATGTAAACATTTCTGTTTACACCTAAAGTATTACATGTGACAGAAATCATTTTCCAAATTAGAGGTTTTGAAAACACAACTTCTTTTAAAATTGTACCAAATGTTCTACACGGTAAGCTTTCTTTACCCATTAATGGGTAAAAGAAGCTTACCGTGTAGTGTAGGTATGGCAAAGCTTCAGCTCAGTGTTTTAATGTGGGAACTTATTAAGGTAAAAGCGCAGACAAATGACATTCAAGCTCAAACAGAAAAATTCAAATTTGTTGTGTAAACATACAAATCTGATTATGTTGAAATCATCTTGCACAGTAGCGCCGCCTAGTCAACTTATTGCTACATTAAATTGGATAGTTTGACTGGCAACCCATTTTTCTCTTTCCAATAAAAACAAATCTGTGGCGCCATGTATTAGGTTATTTCTACTTAAATGAGATGAAGTCGAATGCATGTCTGCGTATGTGATGCATTGTTTTAAATTTTAGTCGCCCCATGTGTTTAGTTGCAAATTTCAGTATTATTGCTAGAGTAAAGAGGCTTGTTTTTCCTTTTTCATCCCTTTTTATCATATTTTCATCAACTTCAATAGGTGCTTACCCGAGCCGTTGCCAAGTAAAATTTTTGACCTGGGAATTGCCCGAAGTCAGCCTTGACATAGGTTTCATCGTCCATCAGAAGACATCCGTCGAACTTGGTCAGCACCTGGTCGTATAGCTTCCGAGCACGGATTTTGGCCACACTATTCTGTTTTATGGTCCGATTTGGCTGTTTGCTAGCTCGATACGACTTGATTCCTTCCCGGAGCCGAGTTCTCTTCACGGTACTATGGGCAGCACCGAATTTTCTGGCCAAACCACGGTACGACAGATTGGGATTCCTCTTAATCGTCTTCAAAATCTTACCACGCAGTTTCCGGTCGACAGTTCCACTCCGACGATTGACTTGAGGCTTCCGAATCGTCGTCAATGTTTCCTTATACCGTTTGATAACGCGCCATACGGTATTTCTGGGCAATTTCAGCTGTTTAGCTAGCCTAGATGCAGACCACAATGGATTTTCCAAATAACTGTGCACATTTTTTCCCTTCTTTCGGATGCCATGTTGATTGTTTACAAAGTACAGTCGATTTGCGGAATGTCAAAAATACATACGTGAAGCTGAAAAAATTCCCGACACGTGGGCGCCAAGAACTTCCAAATCCGTCAACCAGGAGCGCCACAATATGAGCAAAAGTTTGTTCCAATTCTAAATTCAGCAAGCCTTATTTTCAACAACGAAACAAAGTTTTTGGGTGATTGTGCGTTTTTTTATGAACAACATAAAGTACGCACTTAAAACAATTATGACTTTTATTCCTTATTGCTATTTTATACTTCGTATGACCACCTCGCGCCTCAATAACGGCTTGCAGGCATCGTGGCATACTTTCGACGAGATATCGGATGTGTTTAGGGTTTAAATTCACACAGGCCTTCTCCAGAGCTTCGAACAGTTTGTCACGGTTGGTCACGTCTCCTTTGTCAACGTTTTGATGCAGAATAGACCCCAAATTTTCGATAGGATTCAATTCCGGGCTTTGAGGTGGCCATTCCAATAGTTTGGTTTTGTTGTTTTGTGGGCGATGTGCTTGGGGTCGTTATCTTGTTGAAAAGTAAACATATTTTGCAAACCAGCTTTACGTGCCGACTCCTTCAGATATCTTTTTAGAATGCTGATGAAAGAGTCGGCAGTAATTATTCCATCTATTTTGACAAGATTTCCAACCCCGGACCACGCAAAGCCCCCGAAACCATGATATTGCCACCTCCGTGCTTCACTGTTTTTTTTAACATTTTTATGTGCAAGTTTCTCTCCAGGTTTTGTCCAGACTTGTGCCCTCTGTTTTCGACCAAAGAGCTCGAATTTGCTTTCATAACTCCAGAGAACCTGTTTTCAGAAGTCTAAAGGCTTGTCGATGTACTTTTGGGCAAGGTTGGTCCTACAGGAGTCATGATTAGTCGTAAATAAATACTAACAGCAAAACAAACAAACCTGTTAACTTTGCGAATCAAAGGTCGGCGTTTGACGTTAACCTGTTCCATGTAGTCTTCTGCGCACAGTTCGATCGGATATGTTCAAATTAACGTTTTCCTTGATTACACGGCTTGTGATCATCGGGTTTTGAGTCACTTCGTGGTCAATTCGGCGATCATCATTGATTGTGGTCTTCTGTTTCCTTCTTCTACCTGCTATGTCTGCCACATTTCCGGGATCCTCGCACTCTTGCATATTTTTCACACTCCTGCCTCACTCAATTCATATTTCCTAGCAATTTCTCTGTTTGAAAGGCCCTCTTGACGGTTTTTAACTATGAGTTTGTGGATATCTAGAGAAATTTATGTTTTCCCCACACACTACCAAAATCTCGTGTACATTTCTGTCCCTGAGACCGACACATGCAAGCGTCCTTTAGCGCATAAGAATGTGTTGAAAGAGATGAGAAAATAAATTCAACCGAACACATCTTTTATCAAATTGCGTATGTGTCAGTTTCAAGAGACATAATTTCACACTAAATCTTTCTTTACGTGCCCCAACTATTACGTTCCCCGACTTTACGTTCCCCGATTATTTACAAACATGGTTTAGGTCTCGTGTAAAATTCATAATTTCTAAGTGTGCATCTTATCGGTTCGTGTTTCCCGGTGAGAAACTCTTCGTCTTGCAACAGCCGCACTGATTCCATGACAAGAAATTTAAATCTTTTGTCAATTACTGCTCAGCTTAATGCTGACACAATTTGGGAGAAAAAATCGATTAAACTCACGTGTATATTTCACACAAGGATCCCGTAAAAATTTCAATTTTACTTTAGTTGACCTGAATTACTAATAATGTTTGGATTTCTTCGTGAAATCGGGGTAGGAAAAGCAAAACACTTACTTACCTCACCAATCAGACTAGGGCCGGCGTGGCCTCTGCTGTACACAGATGTTGTCTCCATTTTCTTCGGTCCATGGCTGTCACTCGCCAGTCTCGCTGTCTACGGAGGGTGCACAGGTCGCCTTCTACTTGATCGACCTTGCCCGTTGTGCGCCTCTTCTTCTTGTACCTGTCGGTTCGTTTTCGAGAACCATTTTCACAGGGCTGTCGTTCGACATTCTTACGACATGCCCAGCGCATCGTAGTCGACCGATTTTTGCGATATGTACGATGGGAGCAACTGGTGCAATTCGTGGTTCATTCGCCTAGTCCACGTTCCGTCTTCCATCTGCACTTCACCGTAGATGGTACGCAGCACCTTCCGTTCGAAGACTTCAAGGGCGCGTTGGTCCTCCACTAGCAATGTCCATTTTTCGTGGCCGTAGAGAACTACCGGTCTAATTAAAGTCTTGTAGATGGCCATCCTTGTGGTTCGGCGAACTTTGTTCGATCTTAGCGTCCTTCGGAGTCCAAAGTAGGCACGATTGCTAGCCATAATGCGCCTCTGTATTTCTCTGCTGGTGTCTTATCGGCTGTCATCAATGAGCCCAGATACACGAATTCGTCTACTACTTCGATTTCATCACCGTCGATCTGAACTCGTGCTAGGAGGCTAACATTGTCTTCTCGAGAGCCTCTTCCCTTCATGTATTTTGTTTTCAACGCATTAATCACAAGCCCGATCCTACCAGCTTCAGCCTTAAGTCTGATGTACGTTTCCGCCATAGTCTCAAAGTTACGTGCTACGATATCAACGTCGTCGGCGAAGCCAAATAGTTGGACAGACTTCCTGAATATCGTGCCACTCGTGTCTATCTAATGTTAGACAACAAACACGACAATCCGTCACCTTGCCGTAACGCTCTCCGAGATTCGAAGGGACTCGAGAGTGTCCCTGATACTCGGACGACACACATCACTCGATCCATCGTTGCTTTGATCAACCAAATCATCGATGTGTATCGATGAAGATTGGTTCCAAACGACTTTTGCTTTGTGCCATTTATGTTCCTCCAAACAAAAGTAAGGATCTCAGTATACTGACCGGGCATATTGATTCGATCCATGAGCTTGTCAACAGAGGCTCTGACAACGATTGTCTACTGGTATGCGGTGACTATAATCAACCTGGAGTGACCTGGAATTTTTCTGATGGCCAGATTCAACCCGTGAACTCTATATCTTCATCGAGGGCTAGCACGATCTTGATTGACGGTATGGATTTCTTCAACATGCATCAAAGAAATCTCGTGCACAACCACCTAGGACGCATTCTCGATTTGTTCTTTTGCCCAATGGATCTTCCTGTTGAAATCTCGAGTTCTGTTTCACCACTATTACCGATTGACCTTCATCACCCTCCACTGGTTGTCTGTGTACCATCTTTAGTTGATGACGATGTACCATCGCATGGTGTGAATAAGAATGTTGTGCGGGCGTTAGACTATAACAAAATTGACTTCGATGCTCTTTGGGATTTTCTTTCTGTCATTGACTGGGATGCTCTTTTTGCTGGACTAAATGCTGATGAAATGGCTGAAATGCTGTGCGCTGTACTAAATGATTGGATAGACACGAATGTTCCTTATCGTCGTCCCGCTGTTTCTCCTCCATGGAGCTCTGCTTTGCTACGAAAACTAAAACGAACACGAAATGCTTCACAACGTAAACTCCGGCGATACCGTTCCCTGGCAAATAAGCGTAGTTTTCACTTGGCATGTAATGAGTACCGTAAACTTAACTCGTCACTCTACAAATCTTACGTTTTACGGGTACAAACTCACTTAAGGCGAAACCCCAAGAGTTTTTGGAGTTATGTAAATTCAAAGAGGAAAAATACTACTATGCCAGCTAGCGTGTTTTTGAATGATGTTGAAACGTCTATAAGTAAGGAAAAATGTGAAATTTTGCTACTCATTTTTCGTCAGTGTTTGCTGCGGAAAGTATTAACCCGAGTGAACTTAACTCCGCTGTTTTGGACGTTCCATTGAACCTTGTAGACGTGGATATTTTTGAGATAACGCCCTTGATGGTAAATAATGCCATCAAGAAAATAAAATGTACATTCTCGCCTGGACCAGATGGTATTCCGTCTTCAGTGTATTGTCGCACTAATGGAGCTCTTGTCGAGCCGCTCTGCAGGATCTTCAACAAATCTTTTGCCGAATCGAAATTTCCCGCAGTCTGGAAGGAGTCTTTGATGGTTCCGGTACACAAGAAAGGAGACAAACGTGACGTCAAAAACTACCGGGGAATCACTAATCTGTCAGCTGCCTCTAAATTGTTTGAGATTATAGTGAGTGGTTTCATTCTCGAGCGCACCAAATGCTACATCTCTGGCGATCAACATGGTTTCATGCCTGGACGTTCGGTTACCACCAATCTCTTAGATTTTACCACGACCTGTTTTGATCAATTGGAGAAAGGGGCACAAGTAGACGTCGTCTATACTGATCTAAAAGCAGCGTTTGATACAATCAACCATGAAATTCTGCTGGCGAAGCTTTCAAAACTCGGCACATCGGAAAGATTGACATCATGGCTGTGCTCGTATTTAACAGACAGGGCTCTGCGAGTAAAACTTGATACAAGCACTTCCTGTTTCTTTACGAACTCGTCAGGTGTTCCACAGGGTAGCAACCTTGGACCGCTGCTGTTTGTTTTATACTTCAACGACGTATTGCTTCTACTAGGAGATGGCTGCAGGCTTGCGTATGCTGATGATCTAAAGCTGTTTTTGTAGTACGGACTGCCGAGGATTGTACTCGTCTTCAATCATTATTGGATCGATTCACTGATTGGTGCCGTCGGAATAAACTTATGATCAGCATTCCAAAGTGTATGGTAATGTCGTATTACCGCATCAAGCAGCCGATTGTTTTCGACTATACCATCAATGGCGTCGTTCTACATAGAACCGACCAGTTCAGCGATTTAGGTGTTCTACTGGATCATAAATTATCGTTTAACCTCCACCGCTCTGCTGTGATTTCTAAGGCTAATCGCCAGCTAGGGTTTGTGTCAAAAATCTCAAGAGACTTCACTGACCCGTACTGCCTGAAAGCTCTCTATTGTTCACTGGTACGACCGATCCTAGAAAATGCCGCCTTGGTCTGGCTTCCTTATCAATTGACTTGGAGCTTGAGGATAGAAACAATACAGCGCAGGTTTATCCGGATGGCATTGCGTAATCTACCATGGCGTGATCCGCAAAATCTCCCGCCGTATTCAGATCGCTGCAATCTGCTGCAATTGCATACTTTGGAACGTCGACGGAAAAATCAACAAGCGGTTTTTGTTGCTAAACTTTTGAATGGAGAGGTCGACTGCTCGAGGCTTCTCTCTCAACTGAACATCCGAGTTCCTCCGAGAGCATTACGGAGTGGTACTCTTCTCCAACCCCGATTCCATCGAACAGCGTTTGGAAACAACGAACCTCTAACAGCTATGATGCGAGCGTTTACGACTTTCGAAGAATTGTTTGAATTTGGCGAATCTTCAGCTCACTTTTTGGCTCGTGTTTGTAATGCCCGTTTTATTTAGTTTTAAGTTTGTGTCATGTAGACAATAAGTCCGATGAACTAAATTGATTAAATAAATAAATAAATAAATAAATAAACCGCGTCAGTTTTTCCGGAAATCCATATTCGTGCATGATTTGGCATAGCTGGTCTCGATCGATTGTATCATACGCTGATTTAAAATAGATGAAAAGATGATGTGCAAAAGCAAAACACGTTATTTTTAAATGACCTGCTTCGATCCTTCTACACGGTCGTTTGATTCAACTCAAATTTGAGTTCATTTGAGTATTCAGTGTTCAAAATGTAGGTTAGTCATAAATGGATTATGATTGAGGGAGTTAGAAGCCAAGGGATGTAAGGGACAAACTGGTCAAAACCAGTTGTATGCTAAAATATGCTACACAAATTTGGTGATGATTTGACCACCCTGAGCTAAAAGAAAACCACTCTTTTTCAATGCTGCATGAAATATCTTATACAAAGATCGAAATCTGCTCTGTAGATTGTTTCTCGAAATAAATGTTTCTTCAACACCCCTTGACTATCCTATCACCTTTTCAAGCAAGTGAGAAAAGAATTTCCAAGTTTAACTGTGACAGATAAAAATGAGACGATTATGTCAGTGTTCGGAAAATCAAACTCAATTCTAACTCAACACCCAACAGAAAACATTAAAGATAAATGAAAGGCAGTTGAACATTGTACTGCAACAACTACAACACCAACTATCTTGGGGATTCCTTTATGTATGAAATACATGGAAACAACATTACTCCTTTATGCTTATTTGTCTCAATGAAAATTAGTTTTCCATATAATGATGAGAATGCCAACCTTAGCTTTAGAGTAAAACACAATTGTCTAATTTATCATAATTGCAGTCAATCAATTAAATGCAATTCAATTAAATGTGATTTATGGCTGCGGCACAAAACTATTCATGAGTGATATTATATATAGCCTAAAGATAGCTCCAAGGTATACAATTCATTCACAAGCGGTTTGAAGTATTGTTCGCATTCAATACATTCAGACTAGATTCCGTGTTATTCTCCAAACAGTTAAATTTAGAGCGGATTTTACCTACTCCATTGGCAGCTACTCAACTGCGATAAATCAATGCAAAATGTACCCCCAAAGCACCAAAAACCTGCAATTGCACCCGAATAACAATGTATTCCATCCAATAAAAATAAATTATTCCCTTCGCACATTGCAGACCTTTCATACGCCATCGTTTGGCGACGAGGAATTTGACATTCCTACAATGAACTCACATCTTCATCCTCAACAGCAGCAACAACACCAACAACAGCAGCAGCAGCAGCAACAACAGCAGCAACAGCAGCAACAACAGCAGCAACATCCACATCAAACGCATCAGATGGAACAGCACCAGTATCAAATGCACAATAATGGCCAACCGCCGCCCCATATGGGAATGCTAAATGACCAGCAACAGCCACAGCAACAGCAACAGCAACAATACAATCAATGGCATCAGGAATCACATATAACTCACCACAGGTATGTGTGTCCCTTTACCTACTACTTCAGCTCGACCTATAGCTACTATCGCTACACTAGGTGACGATGACAACAACGACAACGTCTACTCTTGCTCGAAGCAATTCAGGTTGGCTGTGGGCCAAAAAGAAAACTCCATTATTCAGTTTTGTTGAAAATTAACATCACTTATGCACATCGTCAGCGATCAAGCTGTAATGCTGAAGCCAAATATGCTTTCTAACAACAATCAACCTAACGTTTTCTTTTAAGTCTAATTTTTGACAAATCTAACATGACAGTGCGAGCTCATATGAAATTATTTTCAAATGTCTTCGTGAGTTTCACTTTAAATAAATGCCACATGAGAACTTGTTTGTATTTTCCAATTGTAAGCCCACAGTGAACATGAGACAACGAGGCGGAAGTACTCCATTGATATAGTTGTTAAACTCTTCGGACGAATAAAAAACATTCTACAGGAATCCTCCGATCAGCGCGGTAGGTTGTGCCGTCCATCCACTGCAATTTTGTAATTAGTAACCTTATCATAACCAGAAAATTACATACAGGCAGTTGAGAAATTCCGGTCGGTAGATGGCACTACCTATCGCCCTATTCGGGGAATTTGTGTATTTTTCTCTATATTTGTTTTGTATCAGCGGTTTTTATCCTCACTCTCTAAAATTCTTTTGTTGCTTTCTACTACTCTCTTCAGTTCGTACTCAATGCCGTCACCAAATCAGCCCACATATCACCAACTAAATAGCCCTAGTCCAAATAATCCGAACGCAACCTTGCACGTGATGCAACCACCACAGCAGTCGCCTCAGATTCCACCGCAAATGTCACCGCAGCTGGGCTCCGGTGCACCCGGTGGGACAGTTCCCGGCGGTTATATGGGCAGGTCCCCTCCTCAGCCGGGAGGTGGTGGAGGTCATCATATAAACAATAACGAACCCGGCACGACCAGCGAGGATAGCGACGATGCCATTCCGGTAATTAGTTTGAATTTATTCATTCGGAAGTGTCCAACGAAACCGATGGGATTTTCAACAAAATGCCATCGGCTTACGCATATATATGAACCCGCCCTAACAGTACTGATGCCCGGTCTTTTTTTGTGTCACACATTGTAATCAACAGGCCAACACACTGAAACGGCCGTCGCCAGAACCCGTGTACGATGGGGATTCTAACAATTCCAAAACATCTGCTGGTGCTTCACTAGCGAAAAAACCAAAGGTAGCCAAAAAGAAGAAAAAACGGGATCCCAACGAACCGCAAAAGTAAGTATACATTTGACTATATATTCCTGATATTGACTAACACTCATACGTGAATTTTTAAAAGTAGATACAACATAGGGTAGGGAACGGCTTAAGCACCCCGGGACCCTATTCCAAGCACGGGGTAAACGTTAACCTACAACGCTCATTTTTTGGAATATGGTGCTTCACTTGGTGGAGCACCATACTGCAAAAAATGAGCGTTGTAGGTTAACGTTTACCCCGTGCTTGGAATAGGGTCCCTGGGTGCTGAAGCTGTTCTTTACCCTATGTACAGTTACTGATTGATTAAGAAATTGCGTCTAAATGGTGTGATAATATAGATAAATTGTGAATTTGAAATGAATAAGGACGTATTTGATCAGTGTCGTCCTTAGTACTCGGCATAATCACTTTTCGCTACACTAATGCGTTTTGAAGTGTACAAGATTTGATATGCATGTTTCATATTAGAATAAAATATGGAAAAGTAAGATATTGGACATTCATTATTTGATTATGTATTGTTTCAAACATATGTGAAAAGTTATCCTCGATCGGACACAGAAGAAGATTCAACACATAGGTCGTCCGAGAGACTTACTTGCTTACTTATGCTGGTCCAACGTCCTATTAGGACCGCACCTGCGTCACGATATTTCTCTATAAACCTCGGTTAAGGACTGCTTGTCTCCAGTTCTTCGAATGTCCCACACCTACAAGGTCTTGCTCCACTTGGTTTAACTACCTAGCTCGCTGCGCTCCTCTACGTCTTGTAACGGTCGGATTCGAGGCAAACACTATTTTTGCGGGGTTGTTGTCCGACATTCTTACCACATGTCTCGCCCATTGTACCCTTCCAGCTTTAGCGACTTTCTGGATACTGTATTCGCCCTAGAGCTGCGCCAGCTCATGGTTCATCCTTCTCCTCCATACACTGTTTTCACATACACTGCCAAAGATGGTCCTAAGCACGCGTCGTTCGAAAACTCCAAGTGCTTGCAGGTCCTCTTCGAGCATTGTCCACGTCTCATGCCTGTAGAGAACTACCGGTCTTATCAGCGTTTTGTACATGGAACACTATGTACGGGGGTGAAGTTCACCAGACCTCAAGGTCTTGTGGAGTCCATAGTAGGCACGACCTCCGGTAATAATGCATCTCACAATTTCTCTGCTGCAGTTGTTATCCGATGTAACCTATGATCTGAGGTACACAAATTCATTCACCACCTCAAACTCATTTCCGTCGATTGTCACAGTTCTGCCTTTCCGCTTCACGTTTCAGCTTGGTGTACTGATCAGCTACCACCTGAAACGTTCTGCCGACAATGTCCACGTCGTCAGCGAAGCAGATGGACTGGCCGGATTCATTGAAAATCATATCCCGCATGTTAAACTCCGCACGTTTCATAACACCTAGCGCAATGTTCAACAGGAGGCAAGAAAGACCAGCACCTTGTTGAAGTTCTTCGCGTGTTTCAAACGAGTCCGATAACGCACTTAATACTGTACACCACCGCCTTGATCAATCTGGTCAGTTTCCCGGGAAAAAAATTTTTCGTGCGCGAGACACATGTAGCGATTTCTGTACAGTTGAAGGTGATGAGGAAGTGAAGATTCTCGATTGTGCACGCAGCAAGCTAGGAAACCAATCCACATCAGAGATCAAGGCTAGAATGACTGCACAGAACGCTGGCAGTGATAGGCACGGCTGAGGACTTTCTTCGAACTTTTTAAAGTTCGTCCTTGGTGTTCAAAAAGAGTTTCGCACGATCTAAAAGCATAACGTATCGTCTGATGTAGGTAGAGATTTCGTTCTGTAACTTCAATCAGAATAAAACTGTGAAAGATCGAGTGAACAGTTTGAAATATACTTTCCTTATATAGATATTTGGAAGACCCCTAATCAACTTTTGGGCTCAAGACTGGGAAGATTACGTAGAACGCGGAGACCGAACAGGTACTGGTGTTCAAATTATGCTTCTTCGCCTCGCTAGAATTAGTGAGAAAGTGTCGAGGCCATGCCGTTAGTTTGTGAATTATTCTTGAAAAGCTTGCTAAAAGAAACGAAAGGCAACAATATGTTTCTTATGATATGAATGCTCAAGAACGAATATCGCACTTTTAGTATGGTAGCCGAGCGAGTTCGACTATAGTTGTTGAAAGCTGGTTTTGATAGGCTTTGATAGGTTAATTTTAACCTCTGAGATAACTTCTAAAAAGAATCTTATTTAGAAAAGTAATACTCCGTTGGAAAAGTTCGTGCAATGTACCAGATGCACATATGGGCAAGACGCAAATGATTCTATTGAAATAAATAATATTTTTCATTAATGTTCATTTTTTCATTTTACCTTACCAATCAGACCAGTCAGACCAAAACTTCTGTATAATTTGTAACATTGCCACTTTTAACGGCGGCATGTTGGGCCTCCCCCAACCCCCTGTCTCGCCGGAGGACCATCGTGCACAGCAATGTTTGGAGTCCCACGCTGGCACGAGGACGATGATCAGCCGCTCCTAACATGAAGAACAGAAGCTGTTTTGAGCCGCCCCTGACATGGAGAACAGACGCTCAGATAGACTACACCCTTTGAAGAGGGCAACCTCCCTTTCTTGTCAGCATATAACACCGGGGTGGGTTACCCGATCTTTCCAATGGTTACTCATACCCCAGTCGGCACCACGGGGAGGTAGGGATAGGAGTTACTGGTCAAGAGACTAAAGATCGCAGTTGGATCTATTTTATACCTGCAGGTACGAAAAGTACCAATGGTACGCATTGTCCAGCCATTTACCAATCAACATGCGTTCTTGCGGTTTTGAAAATCCCAACGCACTTCCCGCATAATCACAAACCATTCTTGGACTGTTTCCCTGAATGTTGACGACCATTTCCGTTATTATTACGACATTTACACTTTCAGTTGACAACTATAAACCAACAATCTCCTATATAGTTTTAACAATACATCAGATGGTAAAAGGCCAAATAACAATATGCTGAATAGGCGGTTAAGTTAGGTTACCATACAAAAGTGGCAATTTTCACGAACAAAATTTTAGCTGAACTCTATGCCAAAAGGTTGATATATAATCCAGGCCGAGTGCAGACAACAAGAAACCTTTCAATAACAATATGGCGTGCATTTACATTATGTGTTAATGTAGAGGTTATATGGCTTAAACGAGATTAAACTTTTCGATAACAATAACTTATAATGTGATAATATATCTTACATACAAAGTATAGTTTTGACTATATAGGAAATTGTTTTTCGTTATGCGGGTTGATACCACACCGACGCACACCAACCAACAACAGACCACCAACCCCCTCCCCCCACGGAATCACCTTTCAGTATTACGGGGAGGGTGCTATTGTGCGTTTAGCACCCGCTTATGTCTGACTACTTAGGGCTTTAGTAGTTATTTGATCCCTCTGACCTATCGCTGGTCATTTCTCCTGTAGCTCTAAAACAATCTGGCAGGCCGCTGTTTTACCGTAAGTGTCATGTTCTTGACACATTCTCTGGACAAGATTGTCCGTGGTCCTGTCCCAACCGCTCATGGCAATCATGCCATTCCACGCGTTGTTAAAGCGAAGGCAAACGAAGAACACATGTTTTGCAGTTTAGTCCGCTTCCACGCATACGAAACACCCAGAGGACTCGGCGTACCTGTACTTTTGCAGATACTGTCTGAAGCAGCCGTGGCCTGACAGTATCTGTGTAAAGTGAAGGGTAACTTCCCCATGCCGCCGATCGACTCATCCCAGATAGTTTGGGTCAACCGACCTTTGGTGGAATTATTCTACCACCTCGGCCACCTGGCCATCGATATAACTTTGGTGGTCTTGCGAATACCTCTTGTGCCCCTTTGCTCGAAGCATTGCACAGTGGGCAAGAACTGACGAAGACTAAGGAAAAAAATCTGTAACTTAAAGCACGATTTGTTAACAAGGCCATTTCCGCTTGGAAATTGTCTGGGAAATCGAATGGAACTAGTTTCAATCACCGCACGGATATGGTTGTGGAGTTGTAGAGCTTATTTTACCCTACTTCCCCATGTATTTTTGAATACTTTATAGATTTCTTTGCAAGGAGGGTCTCGAAATCAACAAAATAAAGCTAATCTCATGTGAAATTTCCTGAAAAACCAAATAGAGGTTGTTTCAACTACCGCACGGCTCTGTGAACGAATACAGCTAGTTTTACCCTACTTCCCCTTGTATTCTTGAATTGTTTATAGATATTTTTGCACGGAGTGGCTCAAGATCAACCAAATAAGACTAGTCCTATGTAAAATTTCCTGAAAAATCTAATTGAAGGGAACAAGGAGACGGAACAAAATCTTATGGCTGGTGTTGAATAAAAGGTCCGGCAATTCGCATCCGGTTAAAAGGAAGCTTAGCTGAATATTTCTCCTGTATTCTGTATTAAGTGAACTTGAAAAAAAAGAATTTGACTTATTAATAGACTTCGACTTACACACATTACTGTTTGACCAAATTTTGATCGAAACACCCTCTAATATCGTTTGATTCAGTTGGCTATTTCTGGTGCAGGAACCATCTCTTATAGAATCACTCAAAGACAAATGGTTCGAATTTAATTTGTGTGCATGATTTGTGTGTATGGTGCTAGGCATATCACTACTACACACAAGTGAACTATTTTATGATTCGTGCTGCTCATTGTAAAGGTTTACATACGCCACCTATATAAACAAATGTGGCATTGCTTATGAACCAAGAAAAATGATTCTACTCGTAAGCGATAGGATCGCGATGAATCAACATTTCGAGGAAACATGGGAGTGGAACAGTAAACACGCCGAGTAATTTCTCAGCTCATTGGTCATTTCTAGAACAGATATGCATCGCCGAAATGACATGAAAATCATCTCATCAACTCATGTTTCACAAAACTAATATTGGAATACCAGCGAATCTAAGCAAATTTCCCACTGAAGTTAACCAAATTGAATAATGTAAACATGATATTCAATTTGCGTTGTTAACAAATATCCAATTTTAATAACATTAAACGATTGAAATTCTGCGACTCATCAAAAAAGAAGCGACACATATGTAGATTGAAGAACGCTGCCATATAGCAAAACTTAATCATCATCAAAACAAAGTTTGTCACCATTCAACTATTTCGAAGAAGAAACAGTAAAAAAAAATAACACTTACTCATCGACAACAACAAACTGCGCCAAAGGCAAGGCAATTTCTTGTGTCGGTTCTTTGAATGTGCACCGATTGTTTGTTTAAAGACCTTTTTCCCCATTTCCCCTTCGTTACAACACCGACTGTCCTAAGTGGGCCTCTGTTCGTTCGTCCTTGATATGGAAAACTGTTTCCGCAACAAAACTGTTTTCCGTTTGATAGCAGTAGTCCCGCATGCCGACTTTGTAGGTTTTTTTTCTCTACTTTCTTCTTCTTCTTTTTAAAGCAATTTTCGTTCCAATTTGTTTATGTTTATCTTTGGAATAGTTTGAAGCTCGTAGCGCTCCCTACATTATCCTGTCGTTTTCATAAGTAAATATTTTAGGGAAATTAGATACGGCAAAGTATTCTTGTGTATGATTGACAAAGTTGAACAAATAAAGCCGCGTCGTTTTTATCCCGCAGTTGGCCTAGCGAATGTTATTAAAATATGAGCCATCTGATTGACTATTCAGTTTAAAGTAAACGTAGCATAGGCAATCTGTGACTAGAAAAATACAAACAACATCGAGAGTGGAATGATCCGTAAAGTGGATCATATATATCCTATAAACGAAGCAAACCATGCGACGTTCCCATACACTGTGAATAAATTTCAAGGAAAATTTCATCATCAAATGCGTCAGCTCCTTATTTTCATACACGTTTCAGCGTTCCATTTGGATTTCAAACACTTTAGAAAGCATATAATAAACAACATTGCTCCATTGCTTTTATCAGTGGCCAACTCGAGCTTTCAATACGCATGTACCGATCTTACTATTTTCCAACATCAATATTCTGATTTTCTCGCTAATAATAAAAGTCAATGAATTGGAAGTGAAAAATGGGGTTCAATATCTCTCCAGAAAAGAAAATGAATGGCCTGCTACCAAGCTCCTCTTAGTATGATTTTCGATGCTCGCTATTCTCAGCCGCTCGTTGCCTGATGTTCGCTTTGTCAAGATTTAGTTTTGAGCTTTCGAACATCAGTGGAAAGCTCTTCTCGGAGCAAACTTTAACTTGCGCTCGCTGAGTCTCATTAAAGACATCGACCGGATAATGATCGGAAAATCATTATCTCAAAATTTATAGATTGCGCATATTTCTCATGTTGAGCATTTGCCCACGGCGACAATTTGAGTGTGTAATACAAAGGCTGAACTTTTCCTTTTCCGATTTAGTGCGATCGACAATTTATCACTATTATCTCTCGAAACTTGCCGCCAGCCAGATATGGACAGGCTCCACGTAACTGGATTGTTGCAAGCATTTCTGTTTCCTTTTTTTTTTGTGAGACTGCTGTCAGAAAGGGAAACAGTTCATTCTGATAGCATTTCTCGCAGAGTTCTTGTTTTGTGAAAAGATATTTTAATTTGACCATTTATGTCATTAAGTTTATTTATTGCCCCAGCAACGGTTGTAAATCAAATTTTATTATTACATATCTCTTTGTGCAAGATAGCATGCCGTGGAGAGTTGAATGGATGAAATTGGCGGGGATAGATAGATACAGAATGTTGCGGAGGTTGTTTCCGTTAGTATTACGACACAAGTGCAGGGAATTGTAAGGAAAGTATGAGCATGTGCTTATAGATTATAACCTTCCCAAGGCCTTATTCTGATACGCAAGTTTTCTCACCTGTTATGAAAATGAATATCTTTCTTACGTTACTCAAATCTTGCTACCATAGCAACCATGGTTTTTTATGCACCCAACTGGCGTATGCTAGATTCTATTACAATTATGTTAGATATCTCACCATTGGTTGTTTTTGAGGATACCGTATGAACAGGGGATTATGTTTTGCTGTCAAATGTAAAAAAATGGACAAAGATGTAACGTATTTGGTTAAAAAACAAAAATAAATAAATAAAAATAAGTCAGCCATCGAAATTCGAACCATAAACCTTGAGATCGCAAAATCCCAACTGCTGCCTCCGGGTTTTGAAGTTGCACGGGCTAAAGGCATATAAGAGTCGTTTATTACACGATGACCCGATTCTAGTTCGACCATCTCAGATTAAGTAAACCCGTCAGTTCTCCAGTCCAGAGGTCAACGGTTCAATTCACAAAACAGTGCATAGTGATTGCACTACACACTATACGAATGAATGCTTTGGAATAGCAAAGGAAGTATTCGAAAAAAAATTCTGCCGTCCAATTTATGTACAAGAATCATGAATTGGCAAGATTTTGCTCTCTGTAGCATGTCTGATCTACACGCTCGCCTGTTTAAAACTCTCCAATAGCCGCCCACTTCAAGTCCTACTTTGACGTAAAGACATTTAAAGAGGCGCTTGAGAAGGAACGAAAATACGCGAAACCCAGAAACCTTGCGGTGAACGACTCGTTATAACACTTACACGACCGTCCGAGACGACCACGCCGAGGGAAGTCAAACCGAGGAATGGAAGATCGCCGGTGTATTGGTGGACGGAGTCGATCACCGACCTCAGAAGAACATGCCTCCACGCAAGACGGAGCATGCAAAGAGCTCCGTCAGACGCTGATAGAATGAAGCGTAGAGGGGCGCTAGTCGCCGTGAAGGCCGCACTAAAGAGGGAGATAAAAGCCAGTAAGCGTGCCTGCTTTGAGGGCCTGTGTCAGAAGGCCAATACGAATCCGTGGGGTGACGCCTATCGGGTAGTAATGGTCAAAACCTGAAGAAAGGCGGCTCCAACCGACCAATCACCAGCATTCCAGTATCCCAAACATTAACGTTGTCATAGCGATGGAAGGGTGAGTGGCTCGGTCGAACACCCGTGACCACGTGGGCATTGACAACGGCACAACGGGGGCCGGTGACGAGGCGACGGTTACGAACGAAGAACTCATTGCGATAGTAAAGTGGCTAAAGCTGAACAAAGCGCCGGAACCGAACCTAGCCCTCAAAAAGGCTATCTTGATGGCTTCCGAAATGTTCAGGGTGATGAGGCAAAGGTGTCTGACCGAAGGCGTCGTTCCGGACGCCTGGAAAATTCAGACTCTAGTGTTGCTACCAAAGACAGGAAAGCCTATATGTCTGTTGGATGCAGCGCAACAGACTGACAAAATACACGGAGGGTATAACAACCAGTTTGGCTTCCGTAAAATGAAGTCGACGGTGGATGCCATTCTGTCCGCAAGCAAAACGATTGAAGTGGCAATCCAGAGGCGAGCAGTACGCTATTGTGCAGTGGTCACTCTTGACGTGAGAAATGCGTTCAATAGCGCCAGTTGGGTGGCTATCACCGACTCGCTCCAAGACGTTTAGGTTCCTGGGTACCTGTACAAGATTCTGGAAACCGAAGTAACACACCACGATCATAATTAGTTGCAACAACTTGATTATGACTAACAAAGGCAGATTTATATTTTCTCCACTTAATGGCAACATGTGTGCTACTAGGGAAGCTACTTCCAGAATCGGGTACTGATGTACAATGCTGAGGTAGGCCAGAAACGTCTTCAGATCATCACAGACGTCCCACAAGGTTCGATCCTGGGTCCGGTGCTATGGAACACGATGTACGATAAGGTACTACGGCTTGAGTTCCCGAACGGGGTGAAGATAGCCGGGTTCGCGAACTACATCACTCTGGAGAGATGTGGTGAATCCATTGAAGTGGGGGGGCTAACGGCCCCGCACTCCATTGGCATTGTGGAGAGATGGATGAGTTCCAGTAAACTGGAGCTAGCCCATCATAAGACTGAGGTCACGGTTGTAATCAACCGACAAACGGAGACGATACGACGATCAGTGCAACTGCTCAATTGGATCGAAAAGGTCTTTGAGGTATCTTGGGGTCATGATCGACGACAATGAACTTCCACTTAGCGTAGATTTTGTCCGGTCACGGCTGTTTTAGACAGTATCTGCACAAATATGGACATGCTCAGTCCTCCGCATGTCACGGTGGGGGCTGAGGAAACCGTGGAACATGTGTTCGCGAGATCCGGCATGATAACCGTAAGCGGTTACGATACGACTCCGGATAATTTGGTGCAGAAGATGTGCCAAGACCGGGACATCTGAGACTCGATATGCATAGCAGGCTCTCACATTGTCCTCGATCTCCAACGAAAACCATCTAGCTACTAAAGCCCTTAGTAATGTGGGTGCTTAACAAGCACAATAGCCCCCTCCCCGACGTAATACGGAAAGATGGTTCCGGGGAGGGTCCAGAGCTTAAGGCACGGGTGGGTTTTTAGTGGATCGAGGAGTTATTATTAATGACAATCGTATTTATTTTAAAACTTACATACAAACATAATATTCTAAACCTTCGCAAACATTGACTAACATAAGAAACGTCTCAAAGCAAAATAGTCCGTTTCTCGTAACACATTAAAATCAAACACATGGTAGCACCTGTTAAAAATACGGATATCCAGCAGGCTCAGCAGCGATGCACAATCAATGTTGCCTTGAAGCATGCTTTTGCTATGTTGCGTCTCGACTCGAGTGGTTCCAGGTGAACTGGCTTGCAGCGGCTTGAATAACTTGGCAAATTGATTGGATCCCTCCTTATGAGGTGACGAAGGACGAATCGGATGAATTTACGTTGAATGGCTTCTATGTGTTGAGTTCTGATAATATGAGGACCATACAAAAGACGAGTATTCAAGTCGAGGGCGTACAATTACGCAGTTTATAGCCTTCAGGCAATAAACATCCTTGAACTTTTTGCCAACGCGGAACACGAAGCCCAGCTGCGACGAAGCTTTTGACACAAAGTACCCAACGTGGTCATTGAAGGTCAATTTAGAGCCGATAAAGATCCCCAAGTCCTTCAGCCAAGCCATAGTCAAATTGGAATAGGGAGCGTCTGCGGCCAAAGGAAATTACCGAACATTTGGATACATTCAGTGACATTCGGTTGATACGACACCATTCAGCAAAGGTTTCCAACTGTTGTTGCAAAAAAGATGCGTCCTCCGGAATCTTGATCGTGTTAAAATGCTTCAAATAAAAATGGCCCGAGATGACTCCCTTGGGGAACGCCAGACCAGACCATGAAGGTAGATGAAACGTGGTCGCCTATTCTGACGGACATACATCGTCCGGTCAGAAAAGATCGGATCCAAAGAAGCAGGCAGTCATTCATGCCTAGTTTGTCAAATTTAGCAACCGAAATTTGATGATTCATGTTATCTAGTTGCGGAAAAGTCGGTGAAAATAGCATCTACTTGTTGACTGGTTTCGATTTGGCGAATCACGTACGAAGTGAAGCAGGTCAAATTGGTTGTCGTCGAGCGTTTAGGAAGTGGAGAAACATCTTACGACGAACTATCAGCTCAAACAGCTTGGAAGTAGCGCTCAGCGCAGCTTTTCCTCGGTAGTTCGCAACATTTCTCTTGCAGCCCTTCTTAAACACTGGAAAACATATGAATGTTTCCAGCAGTCCGGAAATAAACTAGAAGCGAGGGATGACGAAAATACAAAGGCTAGCGGTTTTGCCAGTGTATTCAAACATCTTTTTAAAACTAGAGATGGTATGCCGTCTGGGCCATATCCACTGGAGGATTTCAGTGCCTTACCCGCGGAAATAACAAAGTGATCGGTGACAACGAACTGAGACAAAGAGCCGGTAAGCCGAGGGACATTTGAGGTGGCTGCGTCAACATCCTAGAGATTGAGATGTTCACTGGTGAAAACGTTGCTGAATTGAGAGCCGAACATATTTTCGATATCCGGTATGGAGTCGGCTTCAATCAGACCGTTGGTCATCGTAGTGGTTAGTCCAGATTTCGTTCGTTGGTCATTCACGTAGCGCCAAAAACTTTCTGATTTGTTTCTTAGGCGGTTTGTAGACGATCTTGAAAGGGCGTCGAACAAATGATTGTTGAGTTGCTTGTACTCGATGTTCAATTTCATGTATATCGCTCTCGTAGAGTCAGTATGATACTTGTTGTGTCGCCGGAGAGCAGCTTGCTTCATTCTTTTGAGGTGTTTGAGATCAGCATTAGACCAGGCTGGCTTAAGTGGGACACGGCCGAGTTGGCACCCTCATCCGAACACCCTGAGTTCTTCAGGAGTCTGGTTGCAGATTTTCCATCCCGTCTAAGCCTAGAGATCTTCTATCAACTAAAGCTTGGTAACTGATTTAAATCTTCGATTCACATGGGGCATTCAAAAAATTACTTTGAGTTTATGTAACAACGATTACAACAAAGACGTCTAATAAATTATGTTTTATACATTAAAATGATTTCCGATTTGGAACGGTTTGATTTCCGATTTGGCCGCTTTTAACCAATTTAAACCAACAGTATAGGTGCTGTTGTGGCCACTCATAAATAGTGATAAAAGTTTTCGTTGTGAACGATAGTTAATTTTTAATAACGCTTGAAAACCGATTTGGACCGAAGTCAACAGTAAGGATGCTATTGAGATCCCTTAAAAAGGTGGGATGGTGTTGTAAACAGTGCTGTAAAATGTTTCGTGAAATTGGATAAATTTACCGATAACCTTGTTCAACAGCTGAATTCATGAATATGGTGTATGACAACATTGAAGCTCTTGGCAAATTCTACAATTTTGTCTAACAGTGCATTGCTCTAACTGGTATATATAAAGTGTTATATTCACTTTTATATTCAAATGATATTCATTGATGAATATCATTTGAATATTCAGATATTGGGCTCTAACGTCTTAGGTTTAACAGTTAGAACAATACATTGTGAATCAAATTTATGAAACTAATCAAGCACCACATTCTCTTCATACGTCCTATTGAGAAAATCAGCTTCTGGAACGAGTTGTTGGCAAATTTAGAGCATTGGGTCAAAATGAATATTTACAGCACTGATTGTAAAGCATTTAACAATTAAGAGCCGATTTGGTGTCATTTCAACTACTGTTACTTACAAAGTGTGGTAGGGGTTTTCATTAAGAAAACAACATACATTTATAGTAACGCTTATTGGCTATTGAGACGCCTATTTGGGTCCTTGAAAACCAACAGTGTGATGTTGATTTCACAAAGTATGGTAGTGGGTTTTCATTGCGATGAGACTTTCAGTTTGTACAGCTCATTCTACAAAGTGTTTTACTACTAGAACTAATTTCTGAATTAAGCAAGTTGACGCAATGTATTCTAATTCACCTATGATTGAGATTTGGTGAACTTCGAGCATCTAGTTTTTGTGCTTTTTGGCAACTTTATGGTTCTAAAATATCCACATATTTTTCTTTAAAATTATACAAAATACTATGTTTTATTCAAATATATGGCTGATTCTTTATTGTACGGGATTGAACTCGAACATTGTGAAGACCGGATGAAATTATTATTATTCATCCACGAATTTGTGAACACTGTTAATCAAGTTCCGAACAAGTTCTTTCGCGAATTTGATCGAACACTTTTCATCAAATTCTGAACAAGTGTTTCATCACATTTCTAGGACGCCTTAGCTCAAAAGTTTTTGAACTTCTGCATATTCTCAGCTGCTTCACCAGCTCTTTTGAAGACCCTATTCACAATCGCCCCAAGTGGCGGATTGATGTATGGAAACGCAAAAATGACGTATCATAACCGACCCCCCCCCCCCTTGCCACATTTTTTGAACGGACCTTCAAATTGTTTTGTTAGAATCGTCGCGTATTTTCCATGACATGTTGATAAGAAGGAGAGTCGTCTACCTGGCATCGGTGATTGAAATAGACCGACGGAAAAATAAAAAAATAAAAAAAAAATAAAAAATTAATTGCGAAGACAATTTGCAAGATAATGCAAATGTATACTGCTACTAACAAAATAGTTTAACATTTGAAAAACTTTCCATAAAAGGGCAATTTGGTGGATTGATGTATTTCTCAACAAAATCTATACCCTTTTTCGTAAGCTAATTGAGAGTTGTGTTTGGCCTGCAGACACTCAGATCGCTGGATATCCGCATTGATTGATCCGGTAGTGTAAAAAATGCTATACTTCATACCGCAGGAACTTCATACCGCATTAACCAAACTTCTCTACTTGAAACGACCTGTCTTCATCGTTTACATCCTCCCCTTAGACGGCAGTATAATATTGTGAATCTGGAAGCGTTTTCGAGTACTCTTTAACATAGGTCTCGTCGTCCATCAAAATACATGCATTTGGTCGCTGCAAAACTCGAGAATACAATCTCCGGGACCTTGTTGCTGCGCGTTGCTTCTGTTTTGCACTTTGTTTGGCGATTTTCTTCCTCTTGCAGGTCTTAAGGTTGTTCCGTTTCTTAATACGTTGTATTATTTCGACGCTTGTTCCCGCTTTTGTGGCCAAAATCATGTATCGACATTGATTTGTTCTCCCGAATAAGAACTACCACTTTCTGATCCATTTTATGGTTGGAAGATCCTGGTTTTCTGCCTCTTCCTGGCAGTTCATCAAAAGAACAGTGTTCCCTGAACTTGGTCGTGTGATGACAACCGCTTCACAAATTGTCGCATAATTTTGGCGTCTTTTTTTTTCGCGCATTGAGACAATTTGAAAACAAAGAATTTAAACCTTGCAAACAAGTAAACAAACTATAGATGACAGTCAACGCACAGCATGCTATGATGAACACATTAAAACCATCACAAATACACGCGTACAACGCAAATGTACGTGGATAGCCTATTCTAGATGTATCTCTTGTTTAGTTAGTATAGTACAAAAAAATATTATGCCCAACAAATACCGAATTGAATGATTTGTATTGCTTCCATATGATACAACACTTTTATTTTATTCCAAGCATATTTGATATATAACAAAAACTTTATCTCTTACCATTACAGGCCCGTATCCGCATATGCACTATTCTTCCGTGACACTCAAGCTGCCATCAAGGGCCAATCTCCGAATGCATCGTTCGGAGAAGTGTCCAAAATTGTTGCATCAATGTGGGACGTGTTAGCGACAGAGCACAAAAACGTAAGTACATGCCTTCACAGCTTTTCTAAATCGTTAAAAAAATATGATATTTAAGAAGGTATTTTAGCAGAAGCAGCAACAAAGTGGCAAATTATTCCACATATCTCCACATCGGGAAAATACTATGTCTATTATCGGTTATGAATGATTCCGAAGACTGATTAATCTAGGAGAAAGATAAAAGAAATACATTCATTATGTGCCACATGCATATCAAACCGCACATCGAAACCGGCACATTCTACTGCCCTAATTTCGGTTCCACAAATCGAGACGCTTGGGTAGCACAGTGCAAGCAAGTTTTCCCATTAAGTGTGAGCATGTTGTTTTTGTTTTTCTCCTTTTTCGCTGTTTGTTACCGGGACTCATTTTTCCTCGTTTCTTTAGGTATTGTTTTATGCTCAGCGACTTTAAGTCATGAATAATTCAATCATGATTTTTTGTTTTCCTTTTATACACTTTGGACTTAAACTTCTTTGTGCAAACCAAACCATTTGCGCCGTTGGTCCGCTGTTATTATTGTAATTCTGATTCTAATCGGATTTTATCTTTAATTTTCCACTTTTGTTCTACATGAATCCATCTCATCTGCGTTCGTTTGTCGAAATATCTCCGCCGTTGCTCGCAGTGCATCGATATTTCACATTTATGCCCTCGTGTACATACCCTGGTAAATTGTAACCGCACTTCTCGATCTAACGAACACCAAAGACTGTGTATCGGCAACTGAATAATGTGACTTTCTCCCATTTCAAATGGTTTTGCGATGTTTGTTTATTTTCCTATCGTGCGCTTTAGTGCTTCTTCGACATTAGCCAACAGCGCGGAAATGAATAATTCAAAGAAGATTTCCGTAATGTAAATCGAAACGGCGAGGGAAAAATAAATAAAAAGGATGTTTTAAATGGGTTTACCGTCCACAGCCAACCATTGTCGTGTTTGGATTCCGTCGAAATTGTGTCATAAATGTGAACGGTGATTTGGTGTGTATCAACATGGAGAGTGGAATGAATTTACTGTTTATGTAACATCGAGGGTTCAATTGGTTTCATTATTTGACATCTCAAGTGCTCAGAGCGTACTGCAAAAATAAAAATGGTTCTTAAATATATGTATATTATGATAATAACTTGAATACGAACCAACGTCATCTAGTGAGTAGTTGTTGTTTTTTAATTTTACAGTATTCAAAACACTTTCAATATTTGTCTATAGACTGTTCCAGAAAGTATAAGCACACTTTCAAAATAACAAAAAAGTCATGTTTTTTTTAGTTTTAATCATTTTATTTGACAAATCATATTTGAATTTGTGTTTTTTGATATTTTACTCTCGTTTAATCAAAATATTTAATCATAGCCAAGACTCTTACCTTTTCCTCGAACATGACCTATTAACTTCTGCACAGTAGTACTTTACACCATAACAACCAAAGCATGTTGAAATGCTATGCAGACTTCTCTGCTACTTTTGCCTAAGATTTTTGAAATTTTCTTACGGTTTTAGCTTGTTGTTCATATTGAGAGAGTTCTCTATTCACGACAGCCCAATACCGCTCGATAGGTCGCAACTCCGGGCAGTTAGGTGGATTAGCCACTTTCGGTACAACATGGACTCCATTCGCTTTATACCATCCCAAAACATCTTTGGCGTAGTGACAAGATGCCAAATCAGATTATACGTATAGAAAGGATTATAAATTTGGAACTATCGGAAGCCCTCGGTTCCTCTGCCCAAGTCGCGCTAATTCCAGCCACCGTTCGGCATAGTCGTCTCGGCCCTGAGGTCATTTCATGAAAATGATCTGACAGTGGGTTTCTATTTTCCGATGCAATCCATGCTGTCATGCATTCCAATGCTTCGTTCCTTCTGGACAATGACAGCTAAGCCACACTCTCTCAAATCAATCATGTCACCAACCAGAACACCCGCTGCTTAGACCTCTGTTTTGTGAGCGCCCAAGACCAGAGATGGCATTTCGCACTAATGTTACGCCGGAGCGTGAGATTTGTACCTTCACAGAGGGTACACATAACTCACCTCAGATAAACCAAAGTGCTCTTTTATTCGGTGAAAAATAGACAGAGTGAAAGTGTGCGCCTGTGATAGGATTACCTGGAGTGAGTGAACCACA
The DNA here is from genome assembly GCA_034211315.2 of Aedes japonicus. Taxonomy (NCBI): domain Eukaryota; kingdom Metazoa; phylum Arthropoda; class Insecta; order Diptera; family Culicidae; genus Aedes; species Aedes japonicus. The sequence continues at coordinate 245,104 of JASCZW010000789.1, read as the reverse complement.
CTCTCTTTTAAACGATCGCGCTGACGTGCTCTCATTTGTCTTCGCCCACGTGCTCTCGCCTGCGATCACTGCCGCGTACACTGGGACAAGGACGCACCAGTGCTCTTTCTGTGATTCGCTGGTGCGATTGAAAGTTATAGCATCGTCGGAGTTGCAGAAAATGTCTGAAAAAAGGAAGCGTGAAGAAACATTATTCTTTCTTCCTTTGTTGTGTAGCGTCAAATCGAATTTGAAATCACTGCTGTATATTAGCAGAAGAGCCCACGCCAGCGAGCTCACTGGGGCGCACGCGTTAGTGAATTTAACTGGATTCGCTTCTGTGAATTTTAGAGCTCTTCTTGTCACTCTAGAGCGATCGAGTGTAGTGGGAATAAAAACCATTTTTCTTCACTCGCATGCTATCCGCATGCAAACACGGGAGTGAATATAAACCAAAGAGAAGAGCTGTCGTCGAGGTAGTAAGAGTGTGTGGAAAATTTAAAATCTCTCTCTACCACTTTGAGGATATGGACATCACTGCCCAAGACACCACTCCATTCTTATGCGAAGCTCTCTCTCTCTCTCTCTCTCTCTCTCTCTCTCTCTCTCTCTTCTAATGACACTAACTCTTCATCATCCGCCTCTACTGATCACGTTACGCTTACAGCTGGAATATGATTTTGGAAGTTCACCTGCCACAGTTTTGTTCGTGCCAATCATCACAATAACGCCCAGTTACTCTCGCTTTTCGATTGGAATAATATTTTGGATACAGTCAATGTCGCGTCAGCCGCTCTAACATTTTCCAACGTTCTGGCATACGTCATAGACAGACACGTTCCGAAGAAAATCCATCGTCCACATTGGCAAACGAGCGAACTTCGTCGCTTAAAATCTGGCAAGAGAGCTGCCCTTAGAAAATGCACAAAGCACCGTACACTATTTCTTTGTCGTCTTTATGATAGGATGAATCACGAATACACACGAGTCGCGAAACGTTGCTTTCTCCAGTATCAGCGTGGAATACAGAGAAAGCTCAAGTCACGTCCTAAACCATTTTGTAAATTTGAAGCGAACAACGCCATGAAGTTGGCCTTCCGTCGTCTATGTGCTCCACGTCAACAAGGCTTCCACCCCGCAGGGTATTTGCCAACTATTTACCGAGGAATTCTACAGCGTTTTCACCGAGTAGACATTGTCCGATGACCACATTTGACTTGCGGCCAGCTACGCTCCACTTGCCGGTCAAACCTTGGACCAAGTCGGCATCGATGCAGAGATGATAATCAAGGTCTGCTCTAAACTCAAATTGTCTCACTATCCCGGGCCGGAGGGAGTTCCTTCGTCCTTTCTCAAACTCTTTGTTGGCTCCTCTGCTTCACGTTTTTCGACTATCTGCTTGTAATTATGGAACCGTTGCTCGCTCACTGCAATCCGTACATTAGTACCGACCAGCACGGATTCATGGTTGGTCACTCCACTGCCACTACCCTGCTGTGCCTTACTTCCAACATTACTGACAGAATTGCGAAACGTGCCCAAACGGATGTCATTTACACCGACTTGTCTGCAGCCTTCGATAAATTGAACCACAAATGAATGCATAGCTAACGTTTGCATTAAAAACTATGGACTTTTTTCGGATGGTGATAAAATAAAACCGGAACATTCGCCATGGCGGACGAAAACATGCTTTTGAGTTCTTTCTTCGTTTTATTTATTAATTCCTCCTCAGTTTTTGCGACAAAATGGTTAGAGTAGATCTTACGCTTCAGGTTGGCCCAGAAATTCTCGATGGGACACACCTGGGGGACGTTGGGCGGGTTCGCCGACTTGGATACCACATCGGCAATCAGCCGCTACATCTCCACCAACGATCGCTTCGAGTAGTGCGCCGACGCCAGATCCGGCCAGAACACCTCGTCTTCGCCCTTATGGTATTTCTTGATGAACGACGCAACTTTCGGCAGGCATTTTGTACTATAAAATTCACCATTCACGGCCATTCTGGAGCGAAAGAAGCGCGGCTTTGACATCCCTTTCTCTCTGATTGTCAGCCACAGCAGTACCTTCTTGGGGAACTTGGTGTGTGAAATGAACTTCACCTCTGAGCTCATTTACTTCATGGGGGAAGTAAAATACGAAGTGCCCTGCCAGTCGTTGCCATCCAGGGTAAGATATAGATATAGATCCAGAGTGATATAGGTCTCGTCATCCATCACCACCGCCACGTCGCGATGCGCTGGGAAAATCGAGTTGACTATCTTATTCAGCCGCTGCCGCTGCGTCATTGCCTGCAGCTCCGAGACCAGTGGGCGCGACTTTCGCTTCCTGAAATGTATGTTCATGTTCGTCAGGTACCTTTTCACTGTTTGGCCGGTCTCGACCAAGCGCACGCAGCGATGCTCTGATTGTTGTCTAATAGTGCCAAGATGCTCTAGATGCAGGAACGGGCGTATCCGGCGTCCACAAAGTGCCGCACGATGTTGGTTTTCGACGCGGCGGGGTGCCGTTCTTTGAACGCGCACACTTCTGAACGGAGTTGCTTCACTGTTTTTGCCATCACTGTTAGAGTTAGATTGATAGAGCTGTCAAATTTTGTATGCTGACTTGTGGGTTAGTATGATTGATGCTGCATGGGTAGTTTCGTCAGTGCGAGTAAACCCATGAAAAATCGGCAATTTTTGTTTATTTTTGTAATGCAAACGTTATTGCCAAACTGATTGTCAAAGGAGATTGTCAGTCTCACATGTTCAAAGCCCCGTCTGTTAAACCGCAGGGTAGTCACTTGGGATTGATGTAAATTTGGCTTTTGAAGCACCACGACTATCATACGCAGATAACCTAAAACTCTATCTTCGAGTGCACTCACTCGATGACTGTCGCTTTCTCCAACGTCAGCTGAATGCTTTTGCCGACTGGTGCAATCTGAATGGCATGGATGTCAACCCGGCCAAATGCACGATTATCTCGTTTTCGCACAAAAACAGACCATTTTATTCAAGTATGTCTTGTTGGGCACCGAAATTGAGTGCGTCAGTCAAGTCAAGTACCTAGGAGTAATTCTGGACACCCAACTCACCTTTAAACAGCATATCTCGTACGCTGTCGACAAAGCCTCCTGCGTTCTGGGGTTTTTCTTCCGGATTGATAAAGACTTCACGGACATCTACTGCCTCAAATCGTTGTACTGCTCCTTGTGTCGTTCTATATTAGAGTATTGCTGGGTTGTGTGGACTCTCCATTAAATACAACAACGGTGTCGTTATAGTAGAGGCTGTTCAACGACGGTTTTTGAGATTTGCGCTTCGTAAACTATCGTGGATCCCTATCGTTTGCCAAGCTACGAAATCCATTGCCATCTGATTAACGTGGAGTCCCTGTTAGTCCGTTGAGATACAGCCGGTGCTTTGTTAATCGCAGACATCTTGTAAGGCCGCATCGACTGTCCTGATCTTCTGGAGCAAATCAACATCAAGGTGCAACCCCGTGTCTTGAGGAATAGTTCGATGCTGCGGTTACCTCCACGGCGAACCAATTCCAGCATGTTTGGCGCAATTGGCGGTTTACAAAGACTTTTTAACAGAGTTTCCGCCTTGTTTGATTTTGACGTTACTCGCCAGATGCTCTGTCGTACGTTTAGTCGTTTTTTTAAAGACCTGTCGAATTCGCATCGATAGTGTAATTTTGTTTTGTTCAATGTCTTTACCATTTATGTACTATTCTAGTTTAGCTTTAATTAACTTCATTGGGGTTTATACATAAACTGTTGATGAATATAAATAAATATTATAATATTGTAATATCGGTATCAGTAAAATTTCATTTCATGGTGGGATCTGTTGAAGAGAACGTAGCATAGATCAACGTCTTTTAACCAAGACCAATAAGGCAAGAACCGGGTCTGATACCCTTTGATATGTGAACTGAGTATTTACTCTATAGCGCGAGTTTGCTACAAAGCCCCTGTGTAGTGGGTATTAAAGTTATCGATTCTGTAACAACAATGCTATTCTCTGAACCCCGTCAAATTTCATCTTTCAACAAAATACAGGTTTGAAAAACAGTCCTAATGAAAAGAACAATAGCTATCAAATGTATGACCATCAGAGTTTGTATGTTCAAATCTAAATCAATCAACTTTTAGATCCAAGTTTAAACATCTTCCATATAGTGGTGGCGAGAAAACAACATCGCAACATGCAAGCAATCATTTCCAAATCTGCTCTGCATCCAGCTAATACCACCCGGCTGTGTGTGGATATCATGCTTTCATCCTTGCCTCTTTTTTTTTATTTTGTAGCACATGGCACTCGTAAAACTGCTCCATTATAAATTGAATATAAATTGAAAATGAATTGAATTTTTCATTTTAATATATTACATTATTATATATGTTTATCTTTCCACCGACCCTCGTTTACTTTTGAAGGTTCCCTTTCTCCAGATCCCAAATAGCGACGACGACGACGACGACGACGATAACAGCGATGAGGATATGCCGAGTTTGGCGAGAATCCTTCTTCGCTGTAGATACTACACGCGCCGCGCAGGATATGCACATACGATGCCATCATCATCTACATCCCCCTCACTAGCGGGTGGCACACACTCACACACCAATTGTAAATCTTTATGTGTGTTGAAAGCAATGCTTTCTGTTCACTGCAATATTTCGTTTCACTCACAACTCGCAAAATGTTTTATTTTCGCGATGAATTCTATGTTGCTATATCCACAAAATACACATAGACTCCATCACCACCGGCTACCACTCCTCATCAAACTCAATTTGGATAAAGGATTTCAAAACAATTTTGTTGATGTATTCTCGTACATATTGCAGAACTTCCTGTTTCTCGATACTTTGAAATGCTGGTGTTTCTCTACGAGGGCACCTTCGCTGCGGAATTGATTGATAACTTATTTGTCGTTCCGTGGCTATCGATGACGGCACCCGTGGCGATGTAGCGGTAAGTGCGAATGCTTCCCACTCCAGTGTGCCTTCCGAGCGAGGTCGTTGGGATTTTTCTCAGGCGTCGATTACTTTAAAAAGGAAAGCGAACCCTTTGGTTCCGGCCCATGGGTTGATGGGTACGATATCTATTAAGAAGAAAGAGAAGAAGTGGCTATCGATGGACATTGGCTGACATAAAAAGTCAACCACATATTCAAAATTTTCCTTTGGATAAATGGGAGATTTTCAAGGTATATTTAATACCTTCTTACTTAGTTGTCACAGGCAGAAAAAATAAATAAAATTAAATAGAATACTTGTAAATTAATCAGTATGTTTCTTTTTGAAGTTCAATAACATACTGGGGCTTTCGTTCAACTCCTGCCATCAGATTCAGTACAGCTGCCTTGTCCACTTTGTTCGCAGCAGAACGCCAGGTTGTCTTAAACTGCCCTGGACAATTGTTTGGGTCTTCTCCATGTTCCGCTCCACAATGGGCCAATATTTCTCGATTGGGGGACCACTATTGTTGAGAGGGCTCTTATCTTTGGGCACCTCCTTCACGTTGTTACGGGTATCCCACTCCATGGTGTTTTTTTTTTTGCAATGGAAGGTTAACAAATTCGGTCAATACAGCACGGAACAATCGTGTTACTTCACGAAAAGCAGAAGCCATTTTTCTAGACACTCCTCCACGCAAATTCACTGGTTAACGGTCCCGGTTGCATGGAAAACGTCGCTTTTCAAGCAATAGGTACAGTACGGAACAATCGTGTTGATTCAGAAAGAAAGGAAAGGTTTTTGGGGCCAATTATAGAAGTCGAGTCTACCGTGACTTTGCTTGACCGGTTTATTTTGCCATTACAGTTGTCGAGATCGACGAAATTTTGTCGAGCAGACCACTCAGTAAGCCGTTCAAAAATAGGTGATGAATCTGTCACAATCTGTCAAGTAAATTAGTTTAGACTGAGCAAAGCAATAAATACCTATAAAAAGTTGAACTGATGAAAATGAATCGCCAGAGGCTTTTGTAGAGTTGGAGCCAGCGAAAGAAGTGAGAGGAAATTGGCCAAGAGCTCGATTCATTAAGGCTTGGGTCGGAATAGCAAAAAGTAATTGTTTATTTTTCGCTTGAATGCAATACTTTAACGAAATGAAATTTTGAGAGCCGATACAAGACAAAAAATTACGGACAACTTTTTTTTTTCATTTTCATTAGCATTTTCCTCAGAATATTCTGCAATTTACTTTTTTCAAAATATTTTGAAAAGTTCTAAGATTATTTCGGAAGTTCTGTGCTTGTTTTTCAAACAATGCATACTTACATAAGCATGTTGAAAGTTGTATAAACAGATCCTCTCAGGTGTTTACGGAAGTATTAAGAAAATGTAGAAAGTTCAGCACAATATTCGTTAGTATCTCGTATACATACAAACAATCGCTTGGACTTTTGAGAATAATCCGAAAAAACTTTTCATAAATATTGTTAGCATGTCAAATTTTCTATTAAATTTAAGTATGTAGATAAAGTCACCAAGAACTTCTGTGAGCTTGTTGAAAATCATGGGAACTCTCTAGAAAAATCAGGGAATTCCATAGAGATTTTTCAAAATACTGCAGGAGACTTTCCAGAAAATCTGAAAAATAATTCATAAAAAAAAAACTTGTCTGAAGGTCAGGAAGGGTCTTCTCTTAAGTATAGGGGCACGTCTTATTAGTTCAAGCAAGAATATATCAGAAATTCCAGAACAAACATCCGCAAAGTTCAAGGTCATACTTCCCAGAAGTTCAGGAGTGAGCTTCCTTGAAGTTTAGGATGGAACTAACATACTTAATTTAGTTCAGAAGAGAACTCCCCGAAAAAAAAAGATTCTCCTTGATGTTCAGAATAGGACTTATAAGAAGTTCAGCAAGAAATTTACCTTCACAGACTTCTCAGAAAGTCTGAAAGGAACTATTCCGAACTTTTAGAGTGAAGTTCCAGGAAATTCCGGGTGACTGCTCAGGAGTTTATGGCAAAACTTGCCAAAATTTCAGGAGAAAACTTTCCAGAAGTTCATCTGGGAGTTTTGCGGAAAATTAAGAGATAATCATTGAAGAACTGCAGGAGTAGCCTATACAAACTTCAGTCATATGACCGTAATGATATTCATTGCCCACGACGCCAGATTGAAATATTGTAAACACCTCCACCATCTCGTCAACCGTGAGCATCGGTCTCGTCTGACCGATTTGATTGCTCATTGAATTGATCGATTCAATGACCTTCTGTGGCATGTTGATTCGGTGGTAATAAAAAAATTCCTAAAGTTAAGTATAGATTAAAATAAAAAAATAAGAAGTTCAGAGAAGTGGAGAAAAAAAGCTTTTAGAAGTTCGGACAAACATCAAAGAAGTTTTCGAGAACACTTCTTAAGTTCAGAAAACCCCCCAAAAATTCAAAACAGTAATCCTCAATTAAGAAAAAAATCCCACTTAGGGTACCAGAGGCTTACCAAAAGGTCAGAAAACTGTAAGATGAAATCAATGAAAAGAGATCGATTTCTGTACACATTTTAATAAAAACTTTCTCCGAAAAAATTTCAACTCGCAACTTTGAAACAGATGTCCGATGAGGTTTTCAGAATAACAAAAGCATTTATTTAATTGACAAAAAAAGCGTGATAATTGTAAACACTTATCCTTCGAATGTCAATAATTATAACTAAGGTCACGGAAGTCCTGAATTATTCTTTGGTGTAATATTTCAATGACATTTTGAAATCTATAAACTTTACAGTTGACAGTCAAGTTCGGTTACCGACTCGATCACATTCAGTCGGTTTCTGTAATGTTCAATTTTGTTCGACTCGACTTCTCTAATTGACCCTTTAACTGCTGAACGACTGAAGCTTTCAAAGACACAGACTGTTGTCGAAAAAGGAAGTCAATTTTCCTGTTTTCCATACATCATTTGATGCAAAAGTTGTTCATTTTGTACAAAAACTAGGACACTCAGATATTCAAATGGAACCATTCAGATAGTGGATTATCCAATTCCGAACTGTCAGGTTCGACATCTTCCATCAATTTTTTTGCCTCTGTTATTGATGCTGAACGCCAATTTTCTTTGAAGTGTTTCGATTCCAACTCCATTGTTGCGCTTAAGGGCTTTTTTCTTACACTTACTTTACAGCTCCTAAGTTTGGATGATTGTTGTCCTTAGCGTCTTGTTCATCGTGCATAATTGCTTTCACAATTATTTTATAGCTTGCTCTCAACTTAGTGTTCTAATTGATTCATTTGATGTTGGCAGTCCGGTTTGTTTTATGATTCTTTGTACTATTGCGTGTGATATTCACAATTTGTTTTCGACATTAAGATAGGATGTTATAAATGCTGAATAGTCTATATCCGGGGGACACTAAGTGATTCACTATTTCCAACCTCGCTCCGGGTGGAGCTGGCCGTCGAGCTTTATTGCTGGATTGTTTTTTTCATAACTGCTGCAAATCAATTGATAAGGCTGTAACTTTTCTGTTCACAACAGGGTTGCTACGATTGGCAAAGCATAGATAGATTCACCACCAGATGGCAGAATAATCGCATAAAAAATCGTTAAAATCAGTCTATTTTTTTAATGCATCAGTTATATCCATAAAACTGATACAAAATTTGAAATTTCCGCGCTTCTGTGGTTAAATGATTCCAAACCGCGTCTGAGTACATTTTATAAAAAAAAACTGATATTATGTCATTAGAAGTTAACATGGAACCGGAACTATGGAAAAAGTAAACATTTCGTTCACTGCTTACTTACCTTTTCTACAGGTTTTCTCATAGGAAATTTCAGCTGAAACTTTACAGTTTCGTTGCCAAAGTGTCATGAAGTATTTATTATTTTTTTAATAGAATAATAATCTTTTGGCAAGATCAAACTGCTATACACAGTCAACAATACTATATTCTTTTTTTTGTTATGTTTTGTATTCTCCCCAGCGCGGAAGTAACGATCTTTGATGAAGTTTTCAGAAGCAGATAATTTATCATCTCCATGCGAAGCGCTAGGAGCGGACAGTAGTTTTATTGCTAGAACGCATAGACATGAAGAGAAAGTGTATTGATAGTTCCGTATAGAGTAACGGCAGGCTTTGAAAATGAAAGATACAAGATTGAAAACGAGCGGAGGGCATTTGAACGGTAGTATCCGATCAGGCACATAACCCTTTGTCATACTACCCCATGCAGGATAGGCAAGGAGGGAAATCCCCTTGACTGACAAAAGGTTATGCAACCGATCGGGCTCTTATACTACATATTGCTTGTTTACTACATATTGCTAGTTCTAGCGATTTGTCCGTCTCCCAATACTGCCTAACACGGGTGAGAAATACTATATTGTGCAATATGCAATAGTAAGCAGTATTTTTGTCACAGGATTTCAGAGAATCGGACGTAAAGCCTGAATCAATTTGTATTTGGCCGCACAAAATGAGACATTTCTTCGCCAAAAAAGTATATACAAAAGCGGTTAAGGTTTCATATTGTTCGGAATTTATTGAGCTTCAAAGGATGGAAAATCGGAACTTGTTGCACAGTCAACTTCATCTGCTCTATTTTTCCACCACTTCTGAGAACCAGATGGTTTTTCGATTATTTCGCCAAATTTCTTCAGTTTGTTTTTGATAACTGCCCAATATTTTTCGATGAAGCAAAAATTTGTACAATTTGGTGGGTTAAGAGATTCAGAACTTGCTCTTGCGCGGCATTAGGCAACCAGGTTCTGTTTTAGGGTCCTGTTGGGAAGTTTGCTGGCATGGTACGACTGGAAACCTTCACGCCGGCAAATCCGTTAATCTGTACTGTACGGCGCAGCGAACCTTCTTGTCTGTTTGGAGCTTTTTGCACGTTTTAATCATGTAATCAGGCACCCTTCATAATTTTCAGCACTAAACCAACTGCCACCTTGAACTTTTTAGCAACATCTCGAATTGAGTCGCTTTTCCAGGCACTCCTAGACGTAGATCTCTTGATTGATGGTTCCCGTTGTGATAAAAATGCCACTTTTTAGACCACACGTGCATATGGCCTGTCAGATGATGTATTTTTTTTTCGGGAACCTCGATAGTTTGATGGTTTTGTAAATTTCGGGCACCTTCTCTTTTTCTTATGCGGTAAAAAAATCCTGTCCCGGAAGCTGCTTGAAATCCGCCTTCACATAAGTTTCGTCGTCCATGAAGAAACAGTCGAACTTTGTGAGCATATTCGTATACAGCTTTCGTGACCGCTACTATGCCGCCGGTTTTTGTTTGTAATCTCGGTTCGCCACCTTCATCTTCTTAAACGTCGACACCCGGCTTGTTTCTTGGCTCGCTGTACAGGAAATCAGGGAGACATTGAGCTTGCCAGTGACGTCCCGGATGGAGAGGTTAGGATTCCGCTTATATTTTAGCGTCGCTGTAACGTCCGGATAACGATTGCCGCCGTTTCCAGGCTTCCTGGTCGACTGACGGTCACGGTTGATTTGGCCACATCCAGCAATTTTGACAACTTGACGTGCGAGAACGTCGAATCTCTTGCTGAGCGAGCAAAACTTTGACACGCTGCTCCTCCTAGGACAGGACCTGCCAGCTCAGAGAGTGATGATCTTTTATAAATTTATGATTGCTATGATACGGGGGTCGCTCCAGTGTTGCCAGATATGTTTACACAGTAATCCCATTGAAAATAATATAAATAAAAATAAAATCAAAATTCGTCGATATTCTTTTAATACTTGGTAATGTAAACGTTTAACAATTGTCAATATTTTAAATGGAGAGGTTCGTGAATTTGAGGCGAATACAAAACTGCCTTACAGGGAAGAAAAGGATTATATTAAAAATTCAAATTAATAATACGCGTTACTTTTAAATAAACCACTGCGAAGGTGAACTTTTATTTCCGCATTTGTTCAGTTGTCACAAACGAAAAAAGTGAAAAAGCAGTGACTAGCAACACCGCCAAACCAACAACAAACTGACTGCTTGTAACGTAACTCAACAGAGGCGGTAGAGGCGGTTGTCACAGCGACCAATGAAAAACGGTCTTTTTTGACAACTAAATGGTCTTGTTTTTGCACTAACAGCTGGCAGGTCCTGTCCTAGTGCTCCTCTTGCTTGGACGTCATTTTGGAAACTGTAGAGCAAACGGTGAAAATTCATCATAGCAACCATTGTATATGCACTCAACTTCCAAATGCAGCATTTCAGTTTTTCCATGCATTTTTTACAGAAATGCACCAATTTGATGTTGACCAATTTTTGCGCGTTCCAGACTTTAATTCGCGTTTTCCTTATAACCGCAAACAACCATAGAAAAGCTGTATAAGCTGTAGGAGTGAAATAATTGTTTATTTGTACAGGTCGTGCACTCAAGGTTACTCGCAGTATCAAAGCTACCCCATTTTACAGTACAATAATTCATTGAATTACCTTTTGGAATTGTTTACCGATTACCACTATCAAAGTGGTTAAAATTGTTGAATAACCTGTGAAGGTCGAAACATAATAAAACTACGAGCATCGCTGACATAGACGCTGAAAAGAATTCACAAACAAATAATCTTACTGTTTACTAACATCTTTACTACCATTTTGCCTCAAGCGCAAGCACCTTAACCCCGGCCCAAGATCAACCAATCTGACTAATACGTACACGTGTCAGTTGATTGCAGACAAAGAAAGGCACATCATCACAATTTCATCCTGGCGAGGTCTTCTTGGTTCAATTCATGTTTCCCATACTCTTGCCTTTCCTTTGCTATTGTCCATATTTTCACGACTTGAATCTCGCACACGCGGAAGTAGGTAGGTTAAAGTGAATTGTTGGAGCTTCCTGGTTTCCATTCCACGTTTGGCCATCGTCAGAGTTGGGAACAAAAAAGGAGTTAACGGCTGCCGCACAAAGTCAATGCCAATTCTGCGAATTAAAAATTCAAATTTCTATTAATATAAAAGTGTTGCTTGAATAAAAGATTTTTAATTATTGTTTTATGCTCTGCAGTTTCAATTTAATAACTTTCCGTCGTTGGTACCGTCGCGGGACTTTCTGAGCAGTGGCGTTGATGAATTTCTATGTGATGTTAATTAAACCGTTGAAAAATCTTTCCCTCTTCAAAGCTTTATTTACATGATTTTTTTTTTTAAATTTCCCCAAACAGAATGAAAGATATGAGTTCCGTCAGTGTACGGCAGTTTGGAAATAGAATAGAAGTAATGAAAATTGAGCAAAGGGGTATGGATAAAGTAGTACTCGAACCAAGGACCTCAACAGGTAAAAGTAACGTGTTGGTACGCGCTCATGTACTACTGATAGCTTTGTGATAGTTTCTAGCGATATATTGTATGCACTCTGTTTTGATGCGCACATGGGAGAGGAACTCTCTATTTTTTGGGTTTGTTTTGATTCGCAACGTTTGAAATCACTAATTTCTTCCTTACTCTTCTTTCTTCTATCGCGATTTGGCAAGTGCTGCTGAAATTTATTTTATTTTATTTATTTAATCAATTTAGTTCATCGGACTTATTGTCTACATGACACAAACTTAAAACTAAATAAAACGGGCATTACAAACACGAGCCAAAAAGTGAGCTGAAGATTCGCCAAATTCAAACAATTCTTCGAAAGTCGTAAACGCTCGCATCATAGCTGTTAGAGGTTCGTTGTTTCCAAACGCTGTTCGATGGAATCGGGGTTGGAGAAGAGTACCACTCCGTAATGCTCTCGGAGGAACTCGGATGTTCAGTTGAGAGAGAAGCCTCGAGCAGTCGACCTCTCCATTCAAAAGTTTAGCAACAAAAACCGCTTGTTGATTTTTCCGTCGACGTTCCAAAGTATGCAATTGCAGCAGATTGCAGCGATCTGAATACGGCGGGAGATTTTGCGGATCACGCCATGGTAGATTACGCAATGCCATCCGGATAAACCTGCGCTGTATTGTTTCTATCCTCAAGCTCCAAGTCAATTGATAAGGAAGCCAGACCAAGGCGATATTTTCTAGGATCGGTCGTACCAGTGAGCAATAGAGAGCTTTCAGGCAGTACGGGTCAGTGAAGTCTCTTGAGATTTTTGACACAAACCCTAGCTGGCGATTAGCCTTAGAAATCACAGCAGAGCGGTAGAGGTTAAACGATAATTTATGATCTAGTAGAACACCTAAATCGCTGAATTGGTCGGTCCTATGTAGAACGACGCCATTGATGGTATAGTCGAAAACAATCGGCTGCTTGATGCGGTAATACGACATTACCATACACTTTGGAATGCTGATCATAAGTTTATTCCGACGGCACCAATCAGTGAATCGATCCAATAATGATTGAAGACGAGTACAATCCTCGGCAGTCCGTACTACAAAAAACAGCTTTAGATCATCAGCATACGCAAGCCTGCAGCCATCTCCTAGTAGAAGCAATACGTCGTTGAAGTATAAAACAAACAGCAGCGGTCCAAGGTTGCTACCCTGTGGAACACCTGACGAGTTCGTAAAGAAACAGGAAGTGCTGGTATCAAGTTTTACTCGCAGAGCCCTGTCTGTTAAATACGAGCACAGCCATGATGTCAATCTTTCCGATGTGCCGAGTTTTGAAAGCTTCGCCAGCAGAATTTCATGGTTGATTGTATCAAACGCTGCTTTTAGATCAGTATAGACGACGTCTACTTGTGCCCCTTTCTCCAATTGATCAAAACAGGTCGTGGTAAAATCTAAGAGATTGGTGGTAACCGAACGTCCAGGCATGAAACCATGTTGATCGCCAGAGATGTAGCATTTGGTGCGCTCGAGAATGAAACCACTCACTATAATCTCAAACAATTTAGAGGCAGCTGACAGATTAGTGATTCCCCGGTAGTTTTTGACGTCACGTTTGTCTGCTTTCTTGTGTACCGGAACCATCAAAGACTCCTTCCAGACTGCGGGAAATTTCGATTCGGCAAAAGATTTGTTGAAGATCCTGCAGAGCGGCTCGACAAGAGCTCCATTAGTGCGACAATACACTGAAGACGGAATACCATCTGGTCCAGGCGAGAATGTACATTTTATTTTCTTGATGGCATTATTTACCATCAAGGGCGTTATCTCAAAAATATCCACGTCTACAAGGTTCAATGGAACGTCCAAAACAGCGGAGTTAAGTTCACTCGGGTTAATACTTTCCGCAGCAAACACTGACGAAAAATGAGTAGCAAAAATTTCACATTTTTCCTTACTTATAGACGTTTCAAAATCATTCAAAAACACGCTAGCTGGCATAGTAGTATTTTTCCTCTTTGAATTTACATAACTCCAAAAACTCTTGGGGTTTCGCTTTAAGTGAGTTTGTACCCGTAAAACGTAAGATTTGTAGAGTGACGAGTTAAGTTTACGGTACTCATTACATGCCAAGTGAAAACTACGCTTATTTGCCAGGGAACGGTATCGCCGGAGTTTACGTTGTGAAGCATTTCGTGTTCGTTTTAGTTTTCGTAGCAAAGCAGAGCTCCATGGAGGAGAAACAGCGGGACGACGATAAGGAACATTCGTGTCTATCCAATCATTTAGTACAGCGCACAGCATTTCAGCCATTTCATCAGCATTTAGTCCAGCAAAAAGAGCATCCCAGTCAATGACAGAAAGAAAATCCCAAAGAGCATCGAAGTCAATTTTGTTATAGTCTAACGCCCGCACAACATTCTTATTCACACCATGCGATGGTACATCGTCATCAACTAAAGATGGTACACAGACAACCAGTGGCGGGTGATGAAGGTCAATCGGTAATAGTGGTGAAACAGAACTCGAGATTTCAACAGGAAGATCCATTGGGCAAAAGAACAAAATGTAGCAAATACGCAGAAAAACCTTTTGATCGCCTCCCTTATTGCAACTTGGATTGCTGCTATACTGACTTAAAGCGTGCATTAAAAAAGCGTCTAAATCTTCCGTTTTTTTAATGCGATTAGCCTGCCACCTGGTGGTCGGTCTACCGGTCAATATTCAATATATAATAGTTGCCTATATACTGTGAAAATTTAACAGCTCCATCAGTTTGTTTACGGCAGCTATGGCGAGAGCAATGAAACAAATTCGATCTATGGTTTGCTCGTACCGCCTGCTCCAACTGGGCCTATAAAGGTCGGTCGTCGTGGGCCACTTCGTGTAAGCCGGATACGATCGAGGAAACATCTACAAGATTCTGGTACTTCTGGAGAGTCAATCGAGCGGAAGTCTGGTTCATTCAGCGCTCCCGATAGCTACGGCGCTACGCCTCAACTTGAGCCCAGGATCGGCTAGTTTTATTGTTTGCGGTGAAGCTGGTTGTCATCATCGGCGTCTTTGAACTCGTTGGATGAGCTCCTTTTAGGCGACTCCAGTGCAACTACTCCTCCCGAAGCTAAAACATCGGTCTGGACCTCCGGCTCGTCCGGGGTACGTTCTGGAACCCTCGCTATTTAGTACATCTTCGATTCACTCGGTAGTTTCCATCTCTACAAAGTCAACTGGCTTTTTCTGGGCTTCGAATTCACGGTGCTTCTCATTGACAATGCTGGCGTCACGACTAATGACGATTGTACCCGTACGTCTGGGCCCATAACCTAGCGGAATTGACAGACGTCTCGATAGACTGAGTAACGATAGTGGACTGACAAATTTGATTTCACATCTAATTATCATAGCATACTCTAATACATCAGGAATACTTTAATCCTAATAAAATATACATATAACATTTTGAAGGAAATAAGTCCTTAGTTTTCAGTTTTTTTTCATCCATAATCCTAGATGAAAGCCCTTGTTTTCTTATGATTTTGCCTAAGAACAATGCTTATTTTAAGAAAATAAATACAATTTTCTCACAACACTTATACCGTTCATGTTATTTCTGCGTTAAGATTAAAAAGCTTTCATAGTAAACTGATGGAACGAAAACGACACCTTGATAACCCAAGCAACATCCGTCAAAATAGATTGCAGCAACTTGATTGTGACTCAAATCAGTTGCATATTAGTAACTTTAACTGATTTGCAACAAGTGTGCTTCTAGGGAATGAGTCAGCACATAGTCTAGCTAAAAATTTCTATCTATTCTTCAAATGCACGGATCTGATTTTGTTACAAAAAAGATCAAAAGCTCTCTGGAAACCTTCAGTTCTTCCACGCAAACCAATACCACTTTTTTCAACTACATTGTTTTTTTTGAATACAGTATATGTCCGAAAATAATAAGAGGCAAGTATTTTTAACTTCACTCGAGCTTGGTATCGTTATTATTATTCATATTATTAACTTCAAACATATCCTGTAGTAAATTAAAATGGACGTTGAGGATAACGCTTCACTCATATGTCTGCCATTTGCATTTATGACCGCTTTCAGACAACGCATGAAACTTTGCAGAGCTTGACAATATAGTCGATGACATTTCTCTCTAATGCTTTGTTATGGAGGCCCGTCAAGAGTTCAAGTTCGAGTGAGGATGTTCACATAAAGCTATGTCCATTTAGAATCTGGAATAATAAAATCATCTGTATCTCGGTAACGGATTGATAAACAAATAAATTTAATACATCAAAACAGAGGTAATTCACTGTACTTTATGGAAAAATATCAATACAATTCATTTCTCTTCGTTTCTAATTCGTACTTTCTTCATTATTCCTCCCATCAAACGCTACACATCTCCGGAGTCAACTTCCTCGGCACAATTGTTTCACATTTTGGTCATCTGAGTTGCGTCCCGTGCCGTTTTTCCACTTTTCTTAAGCTTCCGCTTCATTATTGCCCAAAATCTCTCGATGGGCTGGAACTGCGGACAGTTGTCACAGCATCATGTCGTCGAAACAAGAAATTGTCCGTGAGAAAATTTTGTGCACTCACAATGAAAATCCAGGGGCGTCGCACCGGTGGATTGCTAAAAGGCTTGGAATTGCAAATACAACTGTGTCTCGTGTAATAAGAACCTTCAAGGAGCGTCTGAGTGTCCAAAGGAAGGAAGGGAGTGGTCGTAAAAGTGGTCCAATGGACAGTAAAATGGCCAGGAAAGTCGTACAATAATTTAAGAACCGTCCAAACATGTCAATTCGAGATGTCGCTAAAAAGTCTAAGGTGTCAGTCGGTTTTGTGCAGAAAACCATGAAGCGTGCTGGGTTACATGTTTACAAAGTGCAAAAAGCCCCAAACCGGAATGAAAAACAAAACATCACTGCGAAAACCCGCGCCCGGAAACTTTACACGAAGCTGCTCACCAAATCCGGTTGCATCGTGATGGATAACGAAACATACGTCAAGGCCGACTTCCGTCAACTTCCTGGGCAAGAATATTTCGTTGCCAAGTCGAAGTTCGATGTTCCCGAGGATGTTCGAAAGAAGAAACTATCGAAATTTGCAAAGAAGTTTCTAATCTGGCAGGCGATTTGCGGATGTGGTGAAATAAGTGCTCCCTTCATCACTTCCGGAACAATAAACGGTGCGATTTACACGGAAGAGTGCCTTAAGAAGCGTCTCTTGCCATTCATTAAGAAGCACAAAGGATCAACTCTGTTTTGGCCTGATCTAGCATCCTGCCACTACGCTCGGAACGTATTGGAGTGGTACCGAGCCAACGGAGTCAATTTTGTGCCAAAGGATATGAACCCACCAAATTCACCGGAACTTCGTCCAATTGAAAAATTCTGGGCAATTATGAAAACGGAACTTTGCAAACATCCCAAAACTATAAAAACAGAGCTATAATTGAAGAAAATTTGGGTAAAAACAACAAAAACACTGGGAAAATCGGTTGTACAAAATTTCATGGGTGGAGTGATAAGGAAGGTGCGGGCATTCGGGATGGGAGACGAAATTGAATAAAACAAATGTTGACAAAACTCATTAGTAGTTCTTCATTCCCTGAAAATTTCAAGAAAATCCGACATTATTTCATTATTGCCCAAAATCTCTCGATGGGCTGGAACTGCGGACAGTTGGGTGGATTTATGTTTTTATCGATGAAATTTACGTTATTATCGCGGTACCACTGGATGACTTCCCGGCTGTAGTGGCAATTCGCCAAATCTGGCTAGAACTTCACGGGACCTTTATGGGCTTTAATGAAAGGTAATCCGCGGTTTTTGAGGCATTCTTCCTTGTACAGCTTCGAGTACATCGTCTTTATCGTCATGAACACTTTGGTCTTTGCTCCGCAGCTGCATATCCATTGCCAAACCATCATTTTTTTTGGAAAATTTGTCCAAAAAAGCAAACTTAAACTCGTGCTGTCGCCATGTAGAATTTTTGGCCAGGAAGTCACTTTCCCTGCAACACAATAAGTGATTCAGGATTCTAACTGGACAGAACTTTACACCTGTTTCAATGCTCGCCCATACACAGAAATCCAGAGGATTTAAGTCAGGTGAGCTAGGTGGCCAATTGTGTTTTCATTGACATGTGGACAGTGGCTCCGTGTAGCTTTACCAAAATTTTCGCATCCTTACTGTAGGTAGATGTGGTTCAAGCCAGAACAAGATCTTCGAGGATTCGTAAGCATACATCTGTGTTAACTTTCAGGCGTTCTTGGATAAAAACGGCGTCCATTTTTTTTTGCCATCGGAAGCAATCAATCCGAACACCATCACCGCTGCTGGATGCTTGGTTCGCAACGTGAATTTGATATTCTCAGGTACTTCTTATGCTTTCTTCGAACCTCTTCTGCAGTTCACTTAGCAGTTTTTTGCGTCACACCACTCTAGCTGCTTTAATACTGTCAGTAAGCTGGTGTTTTTAACCTCGAGTGGTGGAGATTCCCAAGTAGCACACTTCGATCAGAATTAGCTGTAGTAACTTGATTATGACTTAGCAAGTTATATTTATGTTATCTCAACTAAATGGCAACAATTGTGCTACTAGGGTTCCCCTTAAGTCATTTTTCACGACTCTTCTAGCCGTCAATTCTGATAAGTAATCCGAACGGGATTACAAGTTATTGTCGTCTTAATGGACTGTATCAATGCTGGCGTTCTCACAGTTGTCTTCCAACCACTTCTAGGATGCCTTGTCTCGTAATACAGTAGATCTTGAACATTTTACAATAGCCATGACTTCCGAAATTTCTGGGCGTGAAGTACCTTAAGGATTTAATTCTTGTCGTACATTTTTCAAAAAAAATCTTTCTTGAGTCCAACTAATTCAATTACACCAATCTGTTTGACTGATACCTAGAGAAATTTTTTGTAAAACTTTGTTGAACAGCTTGAGTGGTAAGATATTATTAGTGAGAGTTTCAACATTTTCTGTACATCTACAAAGTTCATCTGTAACTAAATACAACAGACACGGGATGTAATATTTGCTAACAATGCTGTATAACTTCTTATCCAAGGCTGTTACCCAAGTAACACCCTTCCATCTTAAAAAAATGCAGAATTCCCTTAATTTGCTTTGCTATTATTATGATAGGTCAAGTGGAATAATTCGATTTCCTCTGCTTTTTTATCCAACCGTCAAACATGCACATCTACTGAAAGCTATTCTTGAACAGGTCAAATGTAAAGAATTACAAAAACAAATATTCAAATGGTGTAGATGGAGATGTTCGCTCATCACTATGAGGCACCAAGAGTGCACATTAATGTTTTTGCTAGGATGATAGATATGAAGAGAAAGTGTTGAAAGTTCCGTTAGTGTGCGGCAGGTAGGAAATTGAACAGAAGTTGAGCGAAAGGGGCATGTGTCCAGTGGTACTCGAACCATGGACGTCATCCTTTGCCTAACATCCCACTGCGGGGTAGGTCGTGGCACGGACAAGTCCGCCACCTTAACAGGCAAAAGATGACGTATGGAAAGCGCTCATGTACCACTGATGGCTTTCACTGCAACGATGGTCAACAGAGGATGAAAGTAAATGTATTTAAGATTTACAGTTATGAACTTTAGGTTATATTGTAAAAATAACTTTAAAATCTATAGTTTTGACGAACAGATCAACCTCACCTCCAATGTAGGTTAACCTATCAAACGAATTTCCAAGACCAGCTATCCAACTCGACCTTTCCGAAAGCCATATCACAAATCTAGTTTAAATTGCTAGCATAAATCATTGTCACGGAAACAAGTTACAAAGGCTCGGAGAATGGTGTTGCTCGCAGTGCGCTATTGTGTTAACTTCGCTTACAGTTTCGATTTCTGATAATAAAACTATCAATATACATCATAATAACCAACCAACATCCATACACTCCATTTAGGTTTGAGTGGAATAACCGTCGTCGCCACGGCCAAACCGAATGGAATGAACGAAAGATGCATGAGATCTATTAAAATTTCAAAACAAAATCAATATTTTATAATTTCCGCTACAAAATTCCACGATATGTATAGTTGTGGTTCCGGTTTGTCATTGTCGTAGTTGTTATGTGCCTCGCGCAGGGCGATATACACCACCGTATAAAAATGAATGCAAAATCAATGTTTCTCCTATTTTGCAGTTAACTACCGATTAAAATATTTCGTTACATCGATTAACTGGAGCAATCTTCCGTTGAGTGCATACCGGCCGTTTCGAGGTTCTTACACAATCGCGGATTCAATATAAACGAGACATGCCACATAAGATAAGGGTTTCTCGTTTGGCACTCTGGCGTGGGAGTGGGAGTGAGTTGTATGCACAGTAAACCGGTGAATTGTGAAAGGATGGTGGTTGAAGCCAGGGAGTGGGTGCAACTATATTCCTTCAACCGCGAATGTATCTAGATATGTATCTGTTTATAAGCTATTTCAGCAATATCGAGGTTGAATCGCAGCTGTTAGTGCTGAGTATTTCTGTACGGATAATTCACATACGAGGCACAACAATTCTACAAATTTGTCATCGTATGATTGACTGATTGCAATTTCGGTTGTGATGCAGCACAAGGTTTAACATGATAAAAGGGTGTTTACTCAGTGTAATTTGATTTTATTACATAAATTGGAATGAGTGAATACAGTTTTCATCCCATATCTTCTGGCGATAATATGGTTGATATCAATATCAAGATAAGAAAACTTAATGTAGCTTTTTATTTATTTAAGCCAGTTAATGTGGGTACTTGCTTAACTCAGTTGGCTGCTCAGAGGCTGCTATTAAAACATGGTGGCTGGTTTCGATTCCTAGTCGAAGTATTATTGTCCCTGACATAGGCATTGGAAACTCGGCTGTCATACAACCAATTGAGATTATTTCTTGTATGTAGTTAGTGTCATTAATGAATTCGATGTAAGCAGTTGGAAAATAAAATTTGCATTTAAAAAAATGGACAAAAATTGCCGATTTTTCATGGGTTTACCTCCACCCGCACTGACGAAACTACCCATGCAGCATCAATCATAGTAACCCATGAGTCAGCAGACAAAATTTGACAGCTCTATCAGTCGAACTCTAATCGTGATGGCAATGAAGCAACTCCGTTTCGAAGTGTGCGGTGTTCTGGCCGGAACTGGCGTCGGCCCACTACTTGAAGCGATCGTTGGAGGAGATGGAACGGCTGAATATCGATTTGGTACCCAAGTCAGTGAACCCGCCCAATATCCCAATATCGTCCCATCGAGAATTTCTGGGAGGAATTGATAAATAAATCGAAGAAGCTATAAACATGCCTACACGCATGTTCTCGTCCGCCATGGCGTATGTTCCGGTTAACTCCCGGAAGGCCGCTCGCAAAGTATTTTTTTTTTTGCAAGTAAGCTTAAACGATTACCTTCCATGGTAAACTCAAAAGCAATTATCTGTTATAGCTTTTTTTTATCATCATACGAAAAAAAGTTCATTTTTTTAATGCAAACGTTAAGAGTAGGTGAATAAAACCACATACCGTAATATAGGAGACTCGATTTTATCATGCAAGAAAATAGATACTAGTTGTTAGTAAATATTCCAGAATCAAACCATCAACTTATCAGGAATCAAAAGAATGACCTTGATGCGTTGGTTGGAAAATTGACGCAATTATCAGCCCCAGCAAAGCCTTTTGGTTACGTGGATGGATTCGAGAAACACTCATATGTTCATAGTATCTACAATAACATTTAAGCGAAACTATTCAATTTCTTTCTTATGGACTATGGAGACTTTCCATCTATTACGACACGCTCCTACGCCTTCGAAGCACAATTTGATTATCAGAGTCAATAAAGGATTAATAACCAGATACAGGATCGCAATCGATGTTCTAAAATGTTCTTGTTTTGGGTGTTTCGTTTTGGGAATCGAATTTATTTGATCGGTTGTCTCGTCCGGATGTGCCACCTACTCATTGTACGGGTCAGTTGTTTCACAGAACTTTTATATGACTTTACAAATTCAAAAAACATCATCCTGAGCATTGTACAACTACACCATCTCCAACATATTCTCATACAAATGCTAACTTCGAAACATCAAAACAAACGATACCTTGTGATCCTTTATTTTCGACAGCATGTATGATCACACAAAATAACCCAAAGAGTTTAGATGTTGTGTACTGAGAGATAATTCATCATTGGCCAGAAAGTCGGTCAAATTTGCCCAACACCAGTTTTGGACCAAATTCGTTGTATGAGAAGGCGCTTCGTCCTGCTGAAACACGCAATCATTCCTCCCGTACATTCTCAGCTTAGCTTCACGACATTCTGCAAAACTTCCGGTTTATAATATAGCGTTGATTTTAACGTCTTTCGCAATGAAAACAAGCGCTAGCTTGTGAGAGGTGCAACCACGGTGGTGTTTCTTAATGAAGGGTGCAACTTCCGGGAAGCAACAACTCATCGCTAACCGCAAGCCTCGAAGAAAAATAGAGCGGCTATGACATCTCCTTATCACTGATTGTCAGTCACATGACTATCTTCTTCGGGAACTTTTTTGTTGGAGACGTACTATACGTTATTGCTCACCTCTTTACTGGGGGACGTGAGATAGCAGGTCCCCTGCCAATCATTGCTGTCGAGCGTCAGGCAAGTCTCGTCATCCAAATCACAACCACGTTGCGCTTCGCAGGACATCCTTGACGAGCACCTTGGGTGGCCACTTGCGCTTTTGACAGAGCCGGCCTCGACTTTCGCTTCCTCATGACGACGTCCATGTGCGAAAGGATTTCGCCTCCTTGCCTTCCGTCTTCCGCTTCAGCGCTTGCTGCAACTTCCAGTTACGCAAAACCGTCGAACGGCCGGAACTTGGTTTGCGCTCGATGCTCTTACATTCCTCGAAGAGCGACAAGACCTTGACTATGACCGATCGACTGTATTCGATCGACACAAAGTGCTGCACATTAACGTACTTTGGGTTGATGCCGGCGGTAATTACAAACCATCGAAAGTATGATGTAGAAGGAGATGTTCGCTCATCACCATGAGGCACTAAGAGTGAACAACAATGTTTTTGGCTAGAATGAAAGATATGAAGAGAAAGTTTTGATAGTTCCGCTAGTTTGCGGCAGGCTTGGAAATGTAACAGATGTTTTAGGAAAATTGAGCGAAAAGGGCATGTGTACAGTGGAATTCGAACCAACGACATTTTTGCCTAACATCCCACTGCGGGGTAGGTCGAAGCAACGGACTAAGTCCGCCACATCAACAGGCTTAGTCTGTTGCTTCGACCTACCCCGCAGTGGGATGTTAGGCAAAAATGTCGTTGGTTCGAATACCACTGTACACATGCCCTTTTCGCTCAATTTTCCTAAAACATCTGTTACATTTCCAAGCCTGCCGCACACTAGCGGAACTATCAAAACTTTCTCTTCATATCTTTCATTCTAGGCAAAAACATTGTTGTTCACTCTTAGTGCCTCATGGTGATGAGCGAACATCTCCTTCTACATCATAATCGTTACTCCTCGCACGGAGAATATATAACATAACAATTAATGTACATCGAAAGTAGTTAGAAAAGACATAGTCTATACACCCACAAAGTTTCATTTGATTCTGAGAAAGTGTTGCCAACCACGAAGACGAGTTGGCGTGAAATTCGTTCCATGGCAGCCTTCAACGAACGGATAAAGCTGTCAACGTTTGTTTGTATATAGCCTACTTAAATTTATTGACGATTCACTAGTAGACTCACCACCAGGTGACAGTAAAATCCCATAGAAAACCGGTCTCTTATTTAAATGCAAGCGTTCTTCTTATTTCTTAGCGTTACAAGCTTATTGCTTTCGCAACTAACTTATTGCCTGCTCTGAACTTAGTGTTCCAAATGCACTTTCATAGTTAGTCATTGAGAGCTTTCGATGCCAGTTACCATTTCGGCGTTAGTATGATTGTGTGGCAAGAACAATCATACCTTATCAGTCATACCTAATCCTTCTAGGGAGTCGAGAAATTTGCCTTAACGAAAAACTCCTAGACCAGACCGGGAATCGAACTCAGCCACCTGCAGCATGGTATTGCTTTGTAGCCGCGCCTTTACCGACTGAGCTAAGGGAGGACCAATGCAAGCGTTACGTTACGCAAAAATAGAAATTTCGAACACGCCTCTGTTTGTTATAAACTGACTAATTTGGTTTCCAAATGATAAAAACTTAAATAACTTTACGATGGAATGAGATAAATTATTCTTGCATAGTTTCGCAACATATTATAATCAAAAGCAGACACTGAGTTTGAGGTATGCTATTGAGCTGTTCAGACGGTTCTACTGACTGCAACGTTGAGGAAGGAGGTGTTCTTTAAGAGATGATTGTGAGTCAGGAGTTAGGTATCGGCAATTAGTGAACGTCAGTCTGTTCTATAAGTGCCTTCGTGGCTTCACGAAGCTACTGAAGGTTATCCAAGTGGCCCATAAGGCAAAGGCTTTTGTAATTTGAAAGGCCGAAAACGTCTTTTCAAGATTGTTTACGAAAGACATACAGGTTGAAACGGCGTTGAATTGTCTAACAATCTGGAATGCCATTCTAAAATAGGGATTCCTGAAAGGGGAAGATAGTCATATAAACTGTGCAAGAATCACTACTTGAATGACACCATGAAAGCAAACCGGTTGAGAAAAGCTAAAGTTCTCCTGAACTGCTTATCCGAGGGCCGCTATCGGTCAGTGCTGTTCGCCGATAAAAAAGTTTTCACAATCGAGCAGCATCACAACCACCAAAATGATCGGCAGTTACTTCCTGCTGCTTCCAAAAACTTGGAAGTATTTCAGGGAGTCATCATCCCGCTTTTGTCATGGTTTGGGCTGGAATAACTCATTCCGGCAAAACCTCTTTGATCTTCATCGACAAGTGGGTGAAAGTGAATACGGCGGGATATCAGAAGCTTCTTACTGCCACAGTAGTTTGGGCATCGCAGCATTTCGGCAAAAATGAATGGATTTTTCAACAAGACTGGGCGCCGGCTCATGGAGCAAAAAAGACTATTAGTCTTTGCGAACGCATCTTCCCAAGCTTTTTAACGAAAGATGAAAAAATGTGTATGTGCATTGTATGTGCATTCATTCATTTAACGCAATTCAAAATGTACGCATTTCGCCTCCTTTTTGTACTCATATTCGCTATCATATGCGAACTTGTGTTCACTAAGGAAGAAGTGGTGGATGGTGAAGCTGGTGTTGGATGAAGTGTCGGCATTAACGAAGCACAAGTGTAAGACAATGAATAATGAACAACTGATTGGGATGAGTTAAAATAAAGGGAATTGTTTGAACCACATTGACATTTGACACCAGGGAGGTTAAGACTTAGAATAAGAAGTAAGCGTACGTACCCAACAAACATCAATGCTGAATAACTGCTTGTTTGGAGAAATTGTACAGCTTTTTCTTATAGAAAGCTGAGTAACTTCTCCAAATTTGTTTGGGTAGAGAATAACTTGCTCCGCGATCTTCTATAATTCGTCTTCAATTATGGTCGAGGTCGTAACGTTCAGCAATCAAAACGTCTCCATTCAAACCATTTCAACTGTTTATTGCACGTTGGTCCCACCGAAATAACTCCTAGAACAAACCAAAACAGCTTTGGAGAACCCATCATCTAACACGAAGAAAATCACAAACGTACAAGAACGGCATTTGTCACCGGTGGGTGGATTAATAGAATCCTTAGAATTATTGATGCAATAACTAAATCAAGATTTACGTGTGGCTTGATTTTCTATTCAACCCAACCCCAAATTACCTTATTCGTCATCAAATTATTCTCCTTGGCAGAATGCTAATATAACTTGCCATGTTCCGGGGAGTTATTACTCATTTCAAGAATTCCCATCATCGCCTAATTGCCTCTCATTCTCACTAAACTATATTGTTGATCAAGCTCCACAAAACTCTTCAAACTTCTACCCGGCAGTCCGGATCCAGTTAGACAACTAATAGGATACCACCCTGACTTAAAGTGAATAAAATTTCATGAAAACAAACAGAACCAGAGCCAAGGGGAACAACTGGCTGGGATGAAGCGGTCGCGCGAAGTGGAATTGGAATGATTTTGAATCTCGAAAATTAAATTGAAAAACTTTTCTAATGTTTCTTTTCTTCCGCAAATGCATTGGTATATCTATTTCTATACACAGTGGTACACATGTACCGACGTCAGTACACATGAACGCGACTACAAGTACACACAGCTGGGCACAACTACACGTGTCTGTATACTCGTAGTACGATTGGGGTTTTCTCTCCCATATCCAAAGGAACAGACCTAGTGGGTGGTTGGGTTGTGTATTTTGCTTCTTCCGTACAACTGTCATGTACCTACTCCCAATCATCAAAACATACACAAAAACCCACAGAGAGCGAGAGAAGCAGAGATTCACTAGTAGGAGCCCATATATTCCTACTAGGAGGAATCGTATTATGTAAGCGCATGCTTATTTTTCGCGATCTTATCCTGCCACCCTGCGAGAGAGGAGTCGTTGCTTTTCCAAGCGGGACCAGCTCCGGTGGATTTTCGGAAAAGGCAGCCACGGGAACTATACACATGACCGTCGTCTGTACGTTGTTTAACCAAATTGAAGCAAACACTTTGACAGTATGTATGTGCACACTGGTGAACAAAAAATCGGATGTATTTTAAGAATGGAGTAGTTTAAAAATTCACATCATCATATAAAATGTCATTCAACCGACTTTTTGGGAGCCGGTTTTATGACATTTTTTTTAATGTCATATCGCACATACAAGAATTGTTGCAATTTCACTAAAATGCCATGTTTTTGCTCGACAGTGTAGTTGGTAAAAATGGATAAAACCGGCGACAGAAATCTATTCCGAAAGCAATAACTCAAAAAAGCTTTCCCCTCCTGCCCAAATAGAGAGGGGGTTCAGTAATTGAAATTCGTTCCCTTCTAGGAAAAATAGATAACCTAGCTTTTCATCATCCTCGCCCGGAAACCCCACCAACGTTAATGAAAGATACTCTCTTATCAACCCGAAATATGTTCACACAGGTGTCATCTGCTGATTTTACTCATTACAATTTGTGTTTCTATTAGATGCTACACATGTAACAACATATCCCTGTTTGGCCTTCCTGGAATTGCTTTTGAAGAGAAAATTTCGCGTTTAAACCCAGCTCATTCCTCCCGACCCTGACATGCCCGCACTGATAATTCGACAGCAAGTACGTACGTATGTATCAATGTATATTTATGTATGTGTGCAAGTCGATTTTCCTATTTCCACTCATTCTATCTATTCTGTCTGTTTGAAGCATCGCTTTCTGCTAGAGAGAGTTGCTCTTCCACAACACGATGCTATCATTTCATTTTATCTGCCAATTTGTGATCGTTAGATTTTATGTCTGACAAGGGTACTATTTTTCAGAAAATGATTTCTCTTGATAATGGGTTGCGACTATGAGTGAATAAAGGTACCGAAACCAAACCTTGCCAAACATTTGAATGAATGTAAGATTTATGAGCATGGTTTTAATATTGGGGAGCTTCGAATAGAACACCACGGCATAGTCGGTCAGGATTAAAATTCTCGTGGACATAATTAATTGCTTGTTGGTTGTCAGAAATATTAAAACGTGTTACTCGTATGTTGTTTGCGATGTGTCTCTATGAGATATATAATGAGATGTTAGTAATATGCACCAATGTGCCCCCATCTGTTTGACATTAGTTTCTTAAATCATCAACCTTAACATCTTTCTATATGTGTTCGTTCATATATGGCAAACGGTTCGTTTCAGCTTCTCTAATGAAGGTTTCAGAGATCAATAATGAATTAGCATCCTCACATAAAGACTCCTACGTCGTAATAAAGACTTCCATTAAATGAAAAAAGGTTTCAAAAAGCAACAGTTTTAAAGTCTATCATTATGAGAGATATAACTTGTTACTTATATCCGTATAAATTATATTCAAACATTTTTTTATGGAAAAACTTCGGTACGACTTTTAACACACATCCAATAAAACTCCGCGGAATTTATTCAAACATTTTTTTTGTCTCTCAGCTTAACTCTTATTATAAAACGCAACACTCTCTTTAATGTTAAAGTTTTTATATTTTAAATTACTGAAATTTTGGGTAAACTGGGTAAAACTAGTTTAGAGTGTAATGTTTACATCTGTTACAATTTGTCAAGTGGTTATCGAGATGGCTCCCAAGCAAGACAAGCTTCGACAAAAAATTATGGGCGCAATCGTGGAAAATCCAGGTCAGTCTCGACAATTCGACCGTGTCCCGTGTGGTAAAATCGTTTATGAAGACCCTGACGACCCAGTGGCGAGCTGGCAGTGGAAAAAAGCGAAGACGACCGACCACGTGAAGGCAAGGACGGTAAGGGATTACTTCAAACGCAATTCGAACCATTAGATTCGGGACTAGGCCAAGAAGGTCAACTCTTCCGTCTGGTTCGTCATGTCTTCAAGGTAAGAAAGGCGCCTGAACCAACCAATAAACATAATACGGTTGCCAAATCACGCGCCAGGATGCTGTACCACCCACGAGTGGTTGGTGCAGCTGAAATGCACCAAAACGGACGAATAGCAGATCCCCGGCCTTAAGTTTTTCATCGGCAAGTCCCACCTGGATGTTCAGGAGGAGTTCCGGAAGAAGAAGAAGGTTGACAAATTTGCCAAGAAGTACTTGGCGCGACAGGCGATCTGTGGGTAAGGTGAATTCAGCATAACGACCGGCACAATCAACGACCAAATATATAAAGAAGAATGCCTCCAGAAGCGCCTGCTGACCTTCCTCCGGTCCCACGAAGATGACACCTTGTTTTAGCCGAATCTAGAATTGTACCATTACGTGAAACCTGTGATGGAGTGCTACGAAGCCTACGATGTTGTTTTTGTACCGAAGCAGACAAATCCGTCAAACTCACCAGAAATTTGCCCAATAGAAAAATTCTGGGAGATGATGAAAGCGAACTCCGGAAAACAGAGAAGGTCTTCCAAAACGACAAGAATTTGATGACAGAGTGAATGAAAGTGTTCATGAAAGATGGCGCAAGTGTTGCATAGGATTTTATGAGTAGCGTTCAGTCCAAGGTACGAGCATTTATCCTAGGAGAAGAGGTTGAATAAACCAACTTTTCAAAAACATATCTTGTATAACATATCTTGTGTTTATTTATGCTCGGAGAATTTTCAAAATATCCAACTTAAAATGAATTTTTGGTGATCATTTCTGCCCGTTGCTTTTTTCTTCGAGAACAATCTTTGTTTACTGTTCATGTCCGCTGCGGGCAGACACACGCGTGCAAAACACACGTGTTTTGCAATCAACGACTGAAAATCAACTTTAGGCCGGTACTCAGTATACTTATCCGGAAAATTTCCGTATCTATAAGACGCTGATTGCAACCTTGTGCTGCGGAGCCAAGGTTACCGTACCATCGGAATTCGTTTTCGGCTAGGCCAACAAAAGCGATCCCTTCCTCAAAAAGACCCCTGACCGAGAACAATGCCATTGCGCTCTACATACATCTTTAATCAGCGGTGGTAAGACTGATCTCTAGAAAGCTGAGTTCCTGCCATTCCTGTCCCTGGCCGACGATGAACTGTTGCCAGCGGTTCACTCTTTGGTGTTTCCCATCATGGGAATCATCCAGTGTCAGAAGAACAAAGTCGAACGTACCAAGCAGAATCTGAAGGCTGCCTTAGGAGCCCTGAACGCTCGTCTGGTTCATCAGATTGGTTGGCGAACGTCTTACGCTTGCCGATGTTGTTTACTACTCTGCTGAGTGCTTTCGGACATGTCCTGGACCCTTGTGTTCCGTTCGAAAGTGTGACTTGTTTGTTCACAACAGCCTTAAACCAACCACAGGTTAAAGTTATCGTTAAGAACTTCACCATGTGCGCTGAGGTAGCTGAATTCAAAACGAAGATGTTCGCCAAATTTTATTAGGTGCGCAACTAAGTTCCCGCTGTTTAGCAATAGATGGCGCCATTAGTAAGTAAGCTGGTCGAATGTTGTACATCTCATGCGTCATAAACAAAGCTCAGACATATGGTAAACAAACCGCTTTGCCAAATCAGAGATTTTGGTTTAGTGTTATATATTTTGGTTGTTTGAAGATGTCTGATTCGTGCCAAATAATCGTCATTTGCGGGAAGTGTTGATGTTCTTCTTTCATTCGAAGAAAACGGCGGCTGAAGCACATCGAGATGTGATGCTGCTCTGAGTGAAACAAAACGGTGATTTCAGTGTTGATGATCGTCTGCGTGAAGGAAGGCCAAAACACTTCGAAGACTCTGAATTGGACGCATTGCTCGATGAGTATCCGTGTCAAACGCAAGAAGAGCTTGGTTCAGGATTGGGAGTTTCCCGCCAAGCCGTTTCTAAGCAATTGCATGCTTTGGGAATGATTCAAAAGCAAGGAACTTGGGGTTCCTTACGATTTGAAGCCAAGAGATGTTGAGCGTCGTTTTTTCGTCTGTGAACAACTGCTCCAGCGGTAAAAAAGGAAGAGTTTTCTACATCGCATTGTAACGGGTGACGAAAAATGGATTCATTACAGTAACTCAAAACGGAAACATTCATGGGGACTGCCCGGGCATGCTTCAACATCGTCCCCTAGGCCGAATATTCACGCTGCGAAGGTTATGCTGTGTATTTGGTGGGACCAAGTTGGTGTTATTTATTATGAGCTGTTGAAACCAAACGAAACCATTACCGGGGAACGGTATCGGACTCAATTGATGCGATTGAGCCGAGCACTGCACGAAAAACGGCCACAATACGAGCACAGACACGAAAAAGTGATTCTTCAGCATGACAACGCTCGACCTCACGTTGCGAAACCCGTGAAAACCTACTTGGAAACGCTCAAATGGGAAGTCCTACCCCACCCGCCATATTCTCCTGATATTGCACCGTCCGATTATTACTTGTTCCGTTCGATGGCACATGGTCTCACTGGTCAGCAATTCCACTCATATGATGACATCTCAAAATGGCTTCATTCTTGGATAGCATCAAAAGACGAACAGTTCTATCGAAATGGTATTCACGTTCAACCAGAAAGGGAAAAAGTCGTAGCTAGTGATGGGCAATACTTTGAATAATTCGTTTGTAACCTTTGTTTTCAA
The DNA here is from genome assembly GCA_034211315.2 of Aedes japonicus. Lineage (NCBI taxonomy): Eukaryota > Metazoa > Arthropoda > Insecta > Diptera > Culicidae > Aedes > Aedes japonicus. The sequence continues at coordinate 213,701 of JASCZW010000789.1, read as the reverse complement.
AATAAAGTTCCTTTTTCACCAAAAAACAGCAAGAACTTAGTTGCGCACCTAATAGATCAAGACCGGAGCAGGCCAGCAGAAGGAACATATGGCAAAGAAAGAGAAAGAAAAGGCAAAGCCAGCCCAGCCATTTGAAGAAATGGATGCCGCTGAAATGGCTCTGGCCAAAGAACCCAAGCCCAAGGATCCTTTGATAACTTCAACCGTTTCTATTCTAACGATTTCTAACTTTCTTCATAGCCAAGTCCATCCCATTATTCTTTGAGAAGTTCCACCCGAAACACTAATCCATCTGGTATGGTGAATCTAAATACCCTTAAGAGCTGACAAATGTGTTCATGAGCTGTAACCTAATCACGGGAATGTTCCAGTGTGCCTTGTCGGTGAGAACAACAACAGTGTAATTTCCGTGAGCACCGTACGGCAGGTCTTCATCGTCAATCAAAAGGTCCTCATTGCTAGAAGGTCCTAGGTTTAGACGGTTTTCAAAAAGATTGGATATACTTCCAAAACATTTCCAAGAAACTAGAATGCCATATATTTTATTCTGGGGACATTTAATTGATGATACTGATTATAGAGAACGATTTGCACATACCGACCGGCAACTGTGAGCTTACCGGCAAACTTCGATCCCGGAAGCTGTTCGAAGTCCGATTTGACGTTCGGTTCATCGTCTATAATGCAATAAACACGACGATGCTGACGAATTGCGTGGTGATTGCGTGGTACAGGACGATGAAACTTATGTCAAGGCAGACTTTAAAGAGCTTCCTTGACAGGAATTTTATACGGCAATCGGACGGGGAAAAGTAGCAGATATTTTCAAGCACATTAAACTGTCAAAGTTTGTGAAGAAATACCTGTGCCTTGAAGAGCAACGTTTACATTGTGACCGGAACAGTCAACCAGGAAATTTATCTTAGAGAATGCCTACAAAAAAGTCTACTGCCTTTCCTGAAGCGACACAATTGTTCCGTTTTATTTTGGCCGAATTTGGCATCTTGCCATTACGGAAAAACGGCCATGGAGTGGTATGCTGCAAACAACGTTCAAGTGGTGCCCAAGGACAAGAATCCTCCAAACACGCCAGAGCTCCGCTCAATCGAACAATATTGGGCCATCGTCAAGCGGAACCTTAAGAAGACTCAAAAAGCTGTTGTGAGCGAGAAACAGTTCAAGGCGAACTGGCGTTCTGCGGCGAATAAAGTGGACAAGGAGACTGTACAAAATCTTATGGCTGGTGTTAAACGAAAGACCCGGCAATTCGCATTCGGTAAAAAGGAAGCTTAGCTGAGTATTTCTCCTGTTCCTATTAACTGGACTTGAAAAAGAAAATGAATTTGACTTATTAATAAAAACTCGATCGACTCACACACATTACTGTTTGACCAAATTTTGATCGGAACACCCTCTATTTTAAGAAAAAATACGGATCGAACTATTCGTCATGAAATTCTCAATTTGTTTTTCTTCTTAATACGACCCATCAAGCGACGCACAACAATCCCGCATACTGTTTTTGCGATTTTATTCCACATGATCTAAGCTGCCGTTTTGAAGACTGAACTTTTTACCTTGAGATTTCTCTTCATAACTGCTAAGTATTTTTCAATGTTCCTGAACTGGAGACCATTGGGCCGGATGAGGTTTTCGGAACAAGCTGGACTCTGTTTAGATTATACTATTGTGTACTTCCCGGCTGTAGTGACAACTCTAAAGATCTGACCAAAATATCACCAGACCGTCTGCCTTTACAGAGGTTCCATCATCCATAAATATGCATCCTCTGGACTTGGTTGGCAGGTTGTTATACAGCATTCGAGCACGGGTTCTAGCTACGGTGTTCTGCTTGAGTGATCGATTGGGTTGTCTACTGGCGTGGTATGCCTGTAAGCCTTCGCGATAGCTAACCTGCTTCACGGTAGTCCAGTCGGCGTCATGCTTTTTACTCAAATCACGCTCGGACATACCAGGGTTGCTTCTGATGGACTTCTTGACCTTTCCATGGAGCTGACGGTTGGCAGTTCCACTCGGGCCTTAAAGGGTTCCAAGTCGTCGGCAAGGTTTCCCCGCAACTTTTGAGAATTCTAGGAAAATTCAACACTTAGTCAGCTTAGACGCGAGCCACGATGAATTTTCCAAGCTTCTGCGTACGATTTTTTCCCTGTCGATGTCTCCAAAACGAGAGCGTTTTATGAACTAAAAAAAATCAACGGGTATTGATATTGACATTATCAACAAATAGACGTCAAAAGCTTCCCTAGAGGAGCTGTAATACGCAAAAGGGTTTGTTTCATTACTAAGTGGGCCATGCTTTAACATACATTTTTATAAGAGCCTCATTGATTGCGAGAAAAATCGCTGAGAATAGTTGAAAACTGCAACATAAGGATGTGATACAATAGTTCTGAATTTTCTGAATTTATCACCTTTTTTAAGAACAGGGAACATATAGACGAAGAGGATGAGTATATAACTTTTATTCTAAAGCATCAGTTTACAATTGTTATATTTTTGTCTCGTATTTTTTAAATAAAATTTTGAATACTTCATGAACCTGGACCAAATTTAAGTTATTCAATTTAGTTCAATCGCCATGCGCTGAAAAATCACATTTTGCTTCTGACATCCATCTGAAGCATGTCTTATTTCTCCAGCCAAATGAATATTATTTTACTAAAGTGAAAACTCGCCACCAACGTGTTACAGAACCACACATCACTTTCACTTCCAAATTGTACCATTTTCCAACGCAAATCATTTTAAAAAGCAAAAAAAGAAAGAGAAAGTGAAAACCAACCGACTGTTAATAACAAAAAAAAAACCGGCTGCCTTTGATGAATCCCTTGAAACTGGCAGAGTGTGCTTGTAAAACGTTTTCACGCAGTCGGATAATTATTTACCGCCATTTAGAATAAATCATTTTAATTGCCAAAAATTTAAACAATAATCATGAACATAAATCAGCACCCGTCCTGGTCCGGTTATTGATGCAGATTGCAAATGGCCAACGATGGGTGAGGAATATACAGCAATCACCCGAATAGCTTGGTGGGTGGTGCCGTCCATTCACGGTACATTTACAGGTATCTCTCAATAAGCTAATAACCATCTCCGTGAAACCATCACAGTGAAACCATCTCCATTGCATGAAAAAAAAAATAGGTGCCACTCACCGCTATATTGGGGAGACTATTGTATTCGAAAATCCGGAGGATGCAACGGAAACTTTACCAGCATAGAACAGAAGAGTTTATTTTCACATAATCGTTGCAACGACCAGCAAATGGTGGGTGGTGCGCTTGTATGAGAAGAAGTATTAAGACTGGAAATGTGGCAATTCATGAGAGGTATCACGCAAAACTGATGCTTCGAAATGGCCTTTGCTGATTGTGTTTCTAACTCTTGGTTGATCAGTAAGTCCATGCTTCGTAATTTGTCCACGATACCCATGATGGGATGGGATCGAAGTAACGAGAAATAAATTTGTTTCATATTAGACATCAAGGACAGTTCAATTTAGAAGTTGTAATTACTGTATGTTTGGATGATTGCGAATTGCAAATCTACATTTATAACATAGACAAAATCGGATTTGCTTCAATCACCTAACGCTTGATAGAATTTAAAATGTTGATTAAAACCCTCTTACTTCTATTCATAGACGTTTTATCTACGCCTACTATCCAATAACCACAATTCATCCAAACAAAAGACCAACACCCAGGTCAAATATTTAATTATCTTCCTTCCAAACCCTTGTTTGGATCCGCATTTTCCTCTCACTAATGTGAATCCTTTTTTCTCCGGAAGCTAGTATTTTTTGGTTTATTTACCTTCTTAGTTGAAAATCTACATACAATGTGCTCTTGTTCGCATATTTTCTTACTCTCAGCCCTTGCTCCACCATACACGTAGTTGGATGCCTGTTTTTGGGTGCAAGAGCAATTTGTATGCTTTCTAAATGAAAAATTCCATAATTGATGAGAACCCAAACGATGGATTTTGAGAAACGAGCACAACTGGAGCTAGCATGTAAAGGGTGTATTCGTTAAAAATGGCACACATCTATTTTGCAGTATTGGGTAAAGAGTTATTGAGATACCATCTTATGGTAGTCAGTTCGAGAATGCAAAGGTAACACTTTGGCCTGCCGACCGATTTGAAATTTCCTAGTCACTTTCGACGGATACACCCTTTATGCATGAAGCAAAGAAAAACGACAACGAGTGAAGTGAGTGAGTGATGGCGAAATTCTATCGAGGTTTTGTATCCTCCTGTAGTCCAAAATGATGTATTTGCATCTGTCAGCATTCTAATCAATATAAATGTGTTCGAGGAGAATCGCGATAAAACGGATTCCAAACTTTTCTTGTTACTTACAAATCGACTAATCCGCTTTCTATTCGCTCGAAGCTTCTGTACTGTCATAAAGAATTATCATCAGATATTGTTTTCATGTATTCCTTGGAACTATTCACGAATCTAGCCATATGTTCGTTGTACGCTGTGTATCATATGTGGAGTAATTTAGATTGTAATAGGGATTTAATAACGGCAATAAATCATACAAGGAAATGTAGGTACACGGTTCCGCCTTCAGTCACTGTTGCTACTTCTGCTGATGCAATCTTCTTGATCTCATTTTTACTGCTGGAAGAAGAGCTCTTTTCAATTTAGCTGTTTTTTTTGTCTGTTTTGTCTATTTGATTGTTACTTATGCTATCTATGTCTTTACACCGAACTCAACTCACCTCGTTTTCACGTCTTTCCATTTCCAGGTGTACAAGAAGAAAACCGAGGCTGCCAAAAAGGAATACCTAAAAGCATTAGCAGCGTACCGAGCGAGTTTAGTGTCCAAGGTAAGAAGTTGATATGTATAATATTTAGTTTAGATCGTGTATGCCGTTATGGCCTGTGGTGGATTTAGGATTTTATCGTCATAATTGTCATTCCGAATTTGTTTGCGACTGCTATCCTTTCGTTGAAGTTTAAATTTAAAAAAAAAATCCTATTCGTTTAATAAACTGCACATAGACTCCAACATTCTGCGTACCTAAACGCAAGTCACTATATCTGAAGCCAGTTTGATCATCTTTATGGATGAAAAAAAAGTTTTGCTCAATAAAAAGATAAATTCAAACATGAATCATTTTCATAAGTTTAAAGTTAGTTCATGATTCAACCTTCTAGGGACCGTTTGTGGAATATTTCATTCTTTAAAATAATCAATTAGTAGATCAAAAATAATTGAATACTAAAAGATGATTTGAATTTTGTGGCATTCACACCTATGAAAAAATTCAGCAAAATAAATGAACCAAATCATAGCATTTATTTTTCATTTGAAAGATACATGTTATAAAAATAAACCATATTAATTCAATTCGAATCTTTCGCTTTTTTTTTTGATAACTTTGCGCAAACGCTTTGTAAATCCATCGCAGCTGGCACGATTTCCTGAGGAATTTGGTCCCAAATATCAACCAAATGTTTATTGAATCGATCTAAAGTAAGCCCTTTTGTAGGGCCTATATGTTTAAGCATATAACTCCAAACAAAGTAGTCAAGTGGGTTGAGATCCGGTGAAGATGCAGGTCATTCTTCGCTTGTGATTAAATCAAATAAATTTGTCGCGCACCACGCTTGTGTCTTCTTTGTTTTGTGTGTTGGAGCTGAGTCCTGTTGGAAACAATATGGTGTATTCCCATACAGCGTTGACGCATGAGGAAGCAGATGGCGTTGATTTTTACGTTAGGTTCTATAAAAAGAAGAGAAAGTTTTCCTTTTCGTGAAACGGCGCCCAATACCATAATTTTCGATACATTCTGATAGCGTTCTACAGCTAGTTTATCTCTTGGAATATTGGCAAGATTTTTGCCATACACACGATCATTTTGTTGATTATGACTGTCCTGAAGGAGAAAGCGCTTTTCATCCGAAAATAAAATCTCGTAGTCCCCGTGCCGAACCAAAAGATTTCTGCTTCCTTGGACCCTGGCTTGCTTTTGACGCTCCGTCAACCCGTGAACCCGTTGTTTCTTGTACGGCTTGCATTCCAGATCCTGTTAGGGGAATCTGTTCATTGAAGCAGGGGACGTTTGAAATTGTTTGCTCAATTTACTCACACATTTGATCTTTTTCTTTGTTCTGGTAATACGTCTGGCTCCTCCTTTGTGTAAATATGGACATTTTCAGTTTTCTTGAACCGTTTCAAGGTACGAAAAACAAAACGCTTACTCACTCCAAACTGCTTAAGGTTATTGAATATCTGACACGGTCTAAGCTTTTGCAAATGTAATTTTAAAACTTGCTCCCGTATGGCTTCCATGGTAGCTGATAAATATAAACAAACGGAATTTCTTATTTATTTTCAGCGATAAGCTGTCAAAGAACATACTCTGAACAGGTATAATCAATTCCGCTGTTAAAATTACACAGCTGAAATAAACCAAGACTGGTGACACCTTTTGTGAGACACACTGTACATCAAAAGTCCAAGAAACCAAGTCTCACATTGTGGGCAAACTTAATTTTGCCTAAAAGTGCATGTCCTAGACGAAAGAATAGAATAATGTATTTTTTTCTGATGGTAAAATATTAACTTAGACGGCTTCAATGTTGCACCTATTATTGGAACGATTTTAGGAAGAATCCACAGATAAAGCTTTGTCGAAATTTTGAAATGGGATACTTATGGTTTTAGCTGCTCTTTCAAGACATGAAGACTCCTATTAGAAACATTTCGACCAGGATGAATTCAGAAAACTACATAGAGTTGCTAGCCGCCGTATTGATTCCTTTAACTTAAGACATCATGCCAGAAAACTCCTTGTTTTGGCAGGATAACTTGGCAATTCATGTCATGCATCGGAATTCTGAGCTGGATCTGGATCTAAATTCCATCGAAATGTTGTGGGGCATCCTGGCACGGTTTGTCTACAAAAATGGAAGATAGCTCGGCAAAGTTCGCATACTAGAAACTGCCATTAGAGAAGCCTGGAACTCAATCCCGCCTAAAACACCATACAACCAATAAAAAACAACAGTCAAAGTGTAGAAAGCCGTTAATGGGGTAAACCATTAAATCATACTGGTGGGGGCCAGTATTTGCACCACTCACCGTCGTTCCTCTCCAAGGTCTATAAGTAATAGTATGACGAGAGAAAAAACATGTTTGAAAGAGTGCATGCCAAAAATAAACTCAACAGCAGGAGATAATTTCTCACCCATGTCAGGCATTGGGAGAGGGAAACAAACAAATCGCTAGAACCAAACCGAGAAAAAAGTAGTATATGAGCACGATCGGTCGCTCATTCTTTTGCCAGTCAAGGATGTTTCACCCCTTGGCTACCCTGCATCTGGGGTAGCTAGGTAAAAGAATGTGTGCTCGACCGCATACTACCGTTCAAATGACCTGCCGCTCGTTTTCAACTTGCATCTTTCAATTTCACAGCCTGCCGTACTCTAACGGAGCTATCAATAGTTTCTCTTCATTTCTTTGTTCTAGCAATAAATTGATGTCCACTCCTAGAACCTCTCATGTTCATGGAAAATTATCTGCTTCTGACTAATTTCATTATAAATCGTTACTCCGCGCATTGGGAGAATACAACAATCAAAGTGAAGAACTGTATTCCGAAAATGTATAAAATGAAACTACTTTGAACTATGTGTAAATGGTTCATAATAAAAATTGTTCGAAAACCTATGTGCGTTTTAATGAACTTCCCTCACTATATATAGCAATATGTCAGGTTTAAAGTAGGCAATTGAATCTTTCGTAACTCATTTGCAATTTGTTCAAGGATTATGGTAACGTAGCTTTTCAAATTTAATTCGACAACAAAATCTATTTAAAAAAAAAACTTTTTTCCGAGGGGCGTTTTTAATAAAACGATTTTCATTTTCGAATGGATCGTTTACTAGTTTTTCTAAGCATCATTGCCACCCACCATTTTTAAACGACAAAACCCTGACAAAATCTGGGAAATCAAAGCTACATCAAAAATTAATTTTAATCTCTCTTTTTTGCGGATCATTTATTAGTTTCTATATGCTGGATAACCACACCGACTTTCGGAAAACCTTGAAAACCCCAGAAACTCTAAGGTACCTAAAAAAATCGGAAAGACCTCTGGAATTCTATTGAAATTATATAATTCCGGGAAATTTAATTTGAGAGTTTAACTGACTTTAAAGGCACTTCTCTCCAAAATCCGGACGCACAAAAAATGTTTTAGAAAAACAACAGCATGTTTTTGATTCATATTATTTATTTCATTTTAAAGATAAATGTGATACTCAACACAACTGCATATAGATTTATATGGATTTATTTCCATAACCTGTTGCGCGCACTTTCTTATTCACTCCTTTCATCGATCTTTGCACGGTGTCCTTGTCAACGAAATTCTGGGATCGTTGATACCTCTCCACCAAGCTTTTTGAAGTTTTCCTTGGCTATTGACCAGTATGTTTCAAACGGACGGAGCTGTGGACAATTTGGTGGATTACAATCTTTGGGAACGTAAATAACGTTATTTTGCTCATACCAAGTGATTGTATCTTTAGCGAAATGACAGCTAGCCGAATCTAGCCAGAACAAGTCGCATGTTTTCTCATGAAAGGTAAGAGCTGCTTTTTGAGGCATTTTTGCCGGAAAATCTCAGCGTTCATGGTACCTGTGGTTACGAAAATCTGAGATTTTAGCCCACAGGAACATATTGCTTGCCAGAAAATTTCGTTCCCGAGAGATATTTGAATTTTTTGAAGCAAGTATGTTTCGTCTTCCATGACAACAGAATGAAACTTTGTGAAAAGTTGCTCATAAAGCTTTCTGGAGCGTGTTTTTACCGATTTTTGTTGCTTTGCGTTACGATATGGGTATGTTTGAGCATTGAATGATCTCAATCTAGCCTGAGACATTACTTTTTGCACAAAACCGGTTGACAGACGGCGCCATCTTGAATACAGAATGCGCTTCTGTAAATACTGTGTTTTCGATTCACGTTTGTCTCTGTATTGGTTACGTACATAACAAGTTTCGTTCCATTTCGTAGTGATTTGACTAAGAAAGAGGATAAATACTTTGTCCGGATTTTGGTGTGAATGGCCTTTATTTTGTTGCTTTAATGTGGAAATTAAGTTAACTAGATGACATCAATAAAGAATGTATTCTAAAAAAATGAGACACATTCAATTTGTTATAAACAGCTGAAACTAGCTTACAGTGCAATTTTATGCCTACAGAGTTCCAACTAATCGGTTGGCAGTAATGACGTCGTAACAAGAATATATGCTCAAAAAATGTATGTACACTCTTCGAATATCCAAATACGCCACATAGGCGAATATTGCAAAGTTTTTTTGGGCAAAAAACAATGATACATGCTAGACTGCTCGTGTACAAAGTTCGGAAGACAGAATAGGGTGGACAGAAGACAGTTGTTCCGATTTTATCTAATCAAACCAAGTTGCGTTGATATGGACAACAAAACATATAAAAAGGCCGACACCGAACAGATACCGAGACAGTTGTTCCATGTCCTCGAAACCAGGTTGGAAGTTCCTGAGTGCGTCCTGAATAAGAAACTGTCCAAAATGGCCATGTATTTTCTTATGCGGTCTGTGAATGTGACATAACGAGTCAGCGCTTCGGACATTTGTTTCTAGCAACTGGAAAATTTACGAGATTGAATGCCTTCAGAACCACCTACTTCCCTAAATTGACGATCCAAGACGCTATTTTGTCGGATTTTGGTATCCTGTAATGTCGTAGACTGGTACAAAAACATCAAAGTTGTCTTTGTTCCTGAGAGGTCAATCCTCCGAACAGGCTGGAACGTCGTCTAATCGAGAAGCATTGAGCAGTCAAGTAGGCAAAACTTTTCAAAAGCCCTAAGGTGTTTGAAAATTAACTGGATTTGAAGAAATATAGGTTGAAACTGTCAAAAACTGTTGGCCCCAAAGGCGCGGGATTTTGCATATGGAAAAGAGGTTGAAGTAAGTAATTATTTTGAAACATAACCATAATTTTGTACTTCTTCCATGAAAGCTTCAAGAGAATCGGGCTTGAACCGAATTTTCGGCGACCATTTTTATGTATCTCATTTTTTTCGATCAGTTTAGTTTGAGTCTTTGTTCTAAAAACGTAAAAAATAAATTGCAACTAAATGAATGATAATTGAATAGAACTGGCGCATTTATGGTTGTTTTTCGGAATGAGTTTTGTTAAAATGTGTTACTAATGTGTGACTTCGTTTATATTTATATATTATTATTTTGTTCTTGTTTTTACGTTTGCTTATGTACGTTGAATAATTTTATTTCTTAACTTTTTGTCAGTAGTACCTACACAGAAAAAAGAAGTGTGGTAGTTTGGCTGATTTCATCAATTTTTAAAACTGCTATGGCCATCTCCATTTTCGTGGAAACTACTAAACGAAATTAACTTCTGTGTGATTTTAATTTATCCCTCGGATGTGTAGTTTCTATCATGTTTTATCGTTCTGTGTAAAAGCTGTCGTAGATAAAAAAAATAATCTTCAAATTACGCCGTATGTTGTCAGTTCGAACGTAATTTTCTCTTGCAAAACCTCAGATTAACTTCTTGCGCATAATGTAGCACTGAGGGTCGCTCAAGCATCCCCCATTCCTGACCTAGAAGGGGTTCAAGCTTCTATCAGAACATGCTTCTTACCCGAAAAATACAAATTTTGTGTTTTAATTGCCTGGAACATTTTCATGCTTGGTTGAAATTTGTGTTTCGTTTGTATGACAGCTCGCCTTCCAGGAGGGCAAGCGGTCTAGAACCACCAAGGTACCATTTCTTGACCGCAAAAACTCTCACATGCCAAATTTGGTTCCTTTTACTTGATCAGTTCTCAAGTTACGCATTAATTTGTGTTTTATTTGAATGAGAGCCGCCCTTCTAGAGGAGGGAGGAGTCTCAAACCACCATTGAAAAAATCTGCCATATTTTGTTCCATTTGCTTGATTAGTTCTCGGGTAATGCAGAAATTTGTGTTTCATTTGTATGAGAGCCACCCCCCTTCCAGAGGGAAGACGGGTGTCTAACCATCATATGAACCATTCCCGGCCCCAAAAACCCCTGCATACAATTTCTACGCCAATCGGTTCCATTTTTGTTTCATATATGAGCCTTACGGCCTTGATCCACCATAGAAACATTTTTTGACCCCAAAAACCCCTACATGCCTAATTTGGTTCCATTTGGTTCGAGTTATACAGAAATGTGTGTTTCATTTGTATGAAATTCCCTCCTTCGAGAGCGGAGAGGCGTCTCAAAACACCATAAACACCTTCTCCGGTCCCAAAAATCCCTGCATAATTTTTTTTTAAGTTCTGTTGCATTTTTATGAGTTAAGCAGAAATTTCTTTTTCATTTGTATTTGCATTCATTTGTTCATTTGAAAAACATGCATTCATACCTTGACAATCGGCCTAACGGCAGTAAACCGGAACCTGCCAAAGCCGTAGGATATAACGATGCGATATTCTTAACCTTCTTCTTAGCTTCTAGGATGTCGCTACACAATTATTGGAATAGATCTTGCTTGTGAGCTTGAACCAGACATTTTCGATTGGCCGCAGCGGGGAAACGTTCGGAGAATTCGCGTTCTTCAATACCACAGCCAGGTGGTCCATCTCTGTAGTGGACTGACCCAGGTCCGGCCAAAATATCGCATCCTCTCCCACATAAAGCTTCCAGATGGAGGGGGTTAGTTTTGGCAAGCATTTGGTACTGTGAATCTCACCATGCGTGGCAAGTCTGAGGAAAGGAACAGTGGCTTCGGCATTCTTTTCTCAGTTAGCCAGAGAGGAACCTTCCTCGGGAACTTGGTGCGGGTGATATAATTGATATCACTGCTTATGGGGGTCGTAAAACCTTCGGTCGCCTGCTAGTCGTTGCCGTCCAGTGTCAAATTCCGATGCGGTCGGCTTGGATCTGCGCTTCCGCATGACAGTTTCCATGGACTTGAGGTACATTATAACGGTTCCACCACTTGGCCTTCTCTCGGTCTAAGGATCTAAGGGTCTAAGGAACGGTTTCGTCACCTTTCCACGGAATTGGCGCTTCAGCTTCTGGTGGACGCTGGAAAAATTCTGATTTCTCTATCAAAGTTTGATAGGTTCTATGAATACCGATGCATAGGTTACTTCACCACCTAGTGGCATAAAAATCGAACATAATAGTTACTCTGTTAATGCAGCCGTAATAAAGAATGTTTTTAAGCGTTATTTCACTTTTTTCTTTATTGGTGTGATTTGTGCTGGTTGTGTGATCGTAAAGGAGCCGGCAGACGTGTTGGATCTTTTCCTGGTAAATTCGATTCTCGGGATGTCAGCGGAATAGGGATTGACCACTCCGAAGGTCGAGAAGGCTATTGTTTGTTCCACGAGACTTGGCAAAGTGTTTGGATGCTCACTTGCAGGTTTGGACAAAGGGTTCACGGGCTCCGACGGTCAGGAAGGCGTTCGAATCGTTCAACGCTATACAGCGGTAGATTTACGGAAGAGTTGGATGTTTGCTACTGTGGTTGAATGAGTGGTTGGCCACACCGACGGTCGAGTAAGCGTGGGATTTGTCCGATGAAACGAAATTTTCTCGTCTTTTTGATTAGGTATGTTCAGGTAAAGGATCTATAAGCATTTGCTCAATTTTTTTGTGTATAAGAGGGGAGTAGGTCACTGCTGTGTCTTCATTGAAATCTATTCATAAGACCCGACTCATTTTACGGCATCACCTTTGCGTCAAATGCAACGCAGTAGGCCTGGTCTCATTGACAATTTTATCATGCCTTTGAAATGCTGAACTATTGACAAGAACACAATTGGGAGTAGTCTAAGACAATTATTTTCAGGATCCAATCTCTTACTGGCTGTGTTTGTATTAGATTAGATTATGTTAGAGTAGTGTATAAGTGTACACTTATCATCTACAAAAAATCAAATTACTTGATTTAAAAATAGCTGAGTAATAGCGATGACTGAGAGAAATTGGTGCGCTGTTGAAGTACTGCTCCCCCTTTTTATATTTCTTTTGAAAAAAATCATCTCTGCCTCTTGAATGTCTCGCAGATTGTCTAAGTCAAACGTTTTCAATAAAATACCCTTATTCTATCTGGGATTCTAAGCTGTCCAAAAATTTCAGGTAATATTGTTAATAAATATGCCTACATATAACCTGCCATTTCTTATTAGGCCACCATAGAATATCAAGATGCTTAAAGTATTTAAGATACGTTGAGCACAATTTAAATTTATAATTTATACCGTGTCCAATACATTATCATACACTTTTTCCTTGCATTGGTGTCGTGCAACTACTCAACATGCTTCACGTATGTGTTGGTGTAGTTTTGCACTACAAACGCTTTTAGGTTATGTCCGATTGTTTTCATTCGGTGTTTATCTTTTACCAGCGATGAAGGAGTTTCGTTTTGAAAAATTTGAATTTGAAAAAAAAACCTCGGAGTAAACCCCGAAGGTACCGTGACACCTGCTCGTTGGATGACCGGTCGTACTCGTACGGTGCGGACGGCACGAGTTGTTAAAGTGTTCAGGGAACAGATTAGACGAAAATCACAGCGCTCTGTACGTAAAATGGCAGCAGATCTGAATGTTTCGAGATCGTCAATGCACAATATACTGCAAAATGACCTTGGATTCCAAGATTTCAAGAAACGTAAGGTTCACAGAGTTTCGGAACCTTCCAAGCAGAAACGACTCGAAAGAGCAAGTCTGCTTTTGTCGCGGCATGGTGGGGAAGAATTTTTATTTTCCGACGAAAAGTTATCCGTCTTGCAACAATCCCACAATGTTCAGAACGATAGATTGTGGGCTCTCTCTTCGAGAACTGTTCCAGAGAGTGATAGGAATATTCGACGGTTCCAAAATGCTGCGTCAATGATGGTTTGGGGAGGAATTTGCAAGCGAGGCAAATTACCACTGGTTTTCATCGAAAAAGGCGTTAAAGTGAATGCCGTATATTATAAAACGGAAGTTTTTGAGAAAGTTGTCAAGCCATATGTACAAGAGGTGTTTGGAGATGATCACTATGTGTTTCAGCAGGACAGAGCGCCATCGTATACTGCAAATCTCGTTAATGGCTGGTGCCGAGAAAATTTGACCGACTTTTTGGACAAGAATGAATGGCCTCCCAGTTCACCAGATCTGAATCCTTTGGATTATTTCGTATGGTCATACATGTTGGCGAAGGTAAATGACCACAGGGCGTCTAATATGAACCAATTCAAAACCGTAATAAAACGAAATTGGGACGAAATGCCGATGGAAGTCGTGCATGCCGCCTGTGACGGTTTCGTAAAACGTCTGAAGCTGGTCAAGAAGTTTAAAGGCGGTGTTATTCCAAAACATATGCTGTAGCTGATCAGTATTATATTGCAATATAATGGGTAAAGTTATCAATAAAATCTGGATTATCGATTTGAAATAAATAGAGTTTATTTTGTATAAGAATATATTGGACACGGTGTAAAGCACGCATGGAATATATTTTCAAGAATAAATCGTACACCAGACCTGGAATCAAACCCAGTCACCCCTGGCATGGTTTTGCTTCTTAGCTGCGTCTTTCTGACTAAGCCAAGAGAAACTCACGTTCGAGCTGAAACACTACAAATTCCCGGGAACTATGTTCATTCATACCGGTAAAACCGCAGCAAATGAATGGACACCCTGTATTTGTTGCCATTTGAGTCTACAAATAAATTAATCAATCATTTTAAAATGCTTAGACACCAGCATAAAATTGTTGAATCTTGGTTGGCCTGAACTCCATGCACTGACTTCGAATATAAAATAACAAAGTGCATTTCATTACAAAACTGCACCATCGACGTTCAGTAGTTTTCATCAATATTAGCAGCACATGAATCGACAACAACAACATCAACAACGTCAACGTGAACCGGTTTCTGCTAAATTAAATCAAGTTAGAATTAATATCTTGCGATGTTGTGCCGTTTTTTTTTTGTAGGATGGAACAGCGATAATTAGCTAAAGATATAAACGATTTTATGAGCAACAGCAGCCGGTTTACGCGGGATATAAAACCGATTATGACGTCCTCCTGATCCATCACTGCCACCGTCAGCAGATGTAATTGCACCAGTCAAGACGAACTGCATCAGGTTGGGAAGTAAAATTTTGCAAATCCCCCGAAGCTCGTTTATTTTATCTTAATTAAGTCGCAAATGAGCATGGTCTCAAATATTCAAAGAATGGCTTCAAATCGTCCGTGCTGAAATAAACTATGTATTTTACAGTGCTTAAGTTAATAAATGTATACATTTAATACTAATACCCTTCTCGTGAATGTGAAGATAAAATTTTTGAGAATTAGCTTATTGTACATCATCACAACATTGAATATTGTCACCACCAGCTGGCATCACAACATTGTATCCAGACGAGCGGAAACGACCATTTTTGTTTTTGTTTCAAATTCGAAATGTTTATAGAACTTGTGAAACAAAGTAGCATCACCATCATGTTAGGAAATTGTCATTCCTTGTGTTGGTGGCCCTAGTTTGCATGAGAATGCTAAGGGTTTCAGGACTTTTTGTGTGAGACTTACTTTCTCCTCTTTGTTTACAAAAATCAGATACGTCTGTTTAAAAAGGTACTCGAGAAATTGCTAAGATAGTTTATTGTAACCTAAGCCTTCTAGTAGAAACAAAAACACAACTTGAATAAATAAATTTGAATCAGTTTGACTATCATTGAAAATTTATTTCAAATTTATTGATTTATCTGTTGTAATAATTGGACAAAAAAATGTTTATGTTCGACGATCACTAGATAAAAAAACAAAATTTCACCTAATTGGCTGTAGTTTCTGTACTTGTTTCCCAGGTGTTGCAACGCGTTAGTGTTTTCTTATATTTTTGGTGGTCCACGACCGGTGGAATGCATTTTATTGGCCAAATGCCAATCAAATTTTCATTGCTTGAAAGTAAACAAGTAGCATCACTTAACCTCCTTAGATTAAATGCTCCGAACGACCATTTTTAAATAAGTCTCTGGTACTTTTTCAAACAGACGTATCTGATTTTTGAAACAAAGAGGGGGAGTAAGATTCAAGTGTTAAACCCTTGAAACCCTTAGCACTTTCATGCAAACTAGGGCCACTAACACAAGGGATAACATTTTCCTAACATGATGATGCTGCTACTTTCCTTGAGGGTGCTGAGAGTTTCGAGAAATTTACGTTTGAATACTACTTCCCCTCTTTGTTTACAAAATTAGAAATCTACTGAAGGCTGCGTGGGTTCTCAGCGTCTTCTTAAGGTAGATACCAAATCCTCCCTATATCCAACGATTGCATGTACGTGGCTAGTGAGCAATTGAGGAGTGTCTTCGTGGAGGTTATTACGTGTCAGTAACTGGATCCGTTTCATGGAGACATGCAATGTCTGCCACGAATTATTCCTCATTGTAGCTCTATCCACGAGGTGTGCAAATGTAAATACTAAGATTATGAATGGTGAAATTGACTTTCCGAAACTTCTCAATCGGGCTTTACAATGCGACAACGCAATTTTCTCCATCTTGCGCCTCGCAATCATCTGTACGGAATGAACGAACCTCTTTGGGCTGATGTTGACGCTTACTGTGTTTATTCCCTATTTGATTTCAATAAGGAAGATGTTCCTAAGATATGCGAACAGCAAAATCTAGCCAATGTCAGTAAAGTGTGTGAGTTGATCAAAGTTTTTATTAATAAAAAATCTTTTTCTTTTTCAAGTTCAGTTAATACAGAATACAGGAGAGATATTCAGCTAAGCTTCCTTTTAACCGAATGCGAAGTCTCTTTGTTCCCTTCATTCGCCGCAGAACGCCAGTGTGCCTTGAACTGTTTCTCGCTCACAGCAGCTTTTTGAGTCTTCTTAAGGTTCCGCTTGACGATGGCCCTATATTGTTCGATTGGACGGAGCTCTGGCGTGTTGGGAGGGTTCTTATCCTTGGGCACCACTTGAACGTTGTTGGAAGCATACCACTCCATGGCCTTTCTTCCATAATGGTTAGATGCCAAATCTGGCCAAAATAGAACAGAGCAATTGTGTCGCTTCAGGAAAGGCAGCAGACGCTTTTGTAGGCATTCGCTCAGATAAATTTCCTGGTTGACGGTTCCAGTCGCAATGTAAACGTTGCTGTCCAAGCTGGCCTGCCACACCAGATATTTCTTCGCGAACTTTGACAGTTTAATGTACTTGAAAATATCGGCCACCTTTCCCCGTCCAGTTGCCGTATAAAATTCCTGTCCAGGAAGCTGTTTAAAGTCTGGTTTGACGTAATTTCATCGTCCTGTACCACGCAATCAAACTTCGTCAGTATCGTCGTGTAAAACTTTCGCGATCGTGCGTTGGCCGACGTGTTTTGTTTATCATCGCGATTTGGAGTCACCACTTTCTTGTAAGTCGACAGTTCAGCTCATGTTTTAGCTCTATCTCCGGTTGAAGGCGCCACTCACAGCTTCTTTGCGACATTTCGGACGGAGAGTTTGGGGTTCCGCTCGAAACAGCGGGCAACTCTTTTTGTCGTCGCTGTGGCCTCCGGCTTTCGATCGAGCAAAATTTTGATGCGCTGCTTCTCTTTCTTTGACGACATTTTGATAACTGAAGGGCTAATCTCAAAATCAAAACAGAGGCATGACGATACACGCACACATCTTCAAAATGAGGAGTGTGCCAAATTATTAATGCACAATGAAAGGAAATGCGTCAAGTTTAAGTCAACCAAATTTTGATCGGAACACCCTTTAGTTTTCCTTCTCAGTCGCTGGATTTAGAGTAAGATGAATATGGAATCAATTATATTAATATGGGAACATTTACTCTATTTCACTGACTAGCTTTATAAGAAGATTGTTTAAATGTTTGCGTTACCCATCCATTTTATTAATCAAGAAAAATGTAAGTCAGATGAACTAAATACAACAAACATAAACATTACCTTCAATATTCGGCAGCATGTTACTTTCAATAAATATATGTTTTTATATTTACCGCCGTCATTCATTTTTGACCACATTTTATTCATCCAGTGGTTCCGGATAACAACGTTCTGCACATATTCCAGAGTTGGATCGTTATTTATTCGTCAACTTGTCACAGTTAACTAAGTTTTTCTATTTATGATTGATTAGCGTGAAGCATTTGTTATTCATCTAAGCAGGCTGTATTAGATCCGCTATGAAATTCATCTCGTAGCGCTATTCATTTACTTGAATTTCAACATCTGTCCAATTTTTGCAGTTACGAGTTACCAACAACTTGAAAACATATGTAATCTACCAGGAAATAAGCCTTCTCTGATTGAGTGTCCAACAACTGAACGCAATACATGAAACCAATTCTAGCACGTTGACGATGGCATTGGCTGCAGCAAACAACATCACTCGTTTGTTCAAGCATGGCTTATAGTAGAGTCTATTGATACAAAAGCTCCTTTCTGTAAAGATTGACGGTGAAAAATGAACCCTGACATTACACCGCCAGATAACTTTACCTGCTCTGTTTGTTTTTAATTTGATATTTTAATTTGTTTCCGTTTTACTTCCACATGGACGACTGACGTACACATGACACGGTGATGATGAAAAATAATGATAGAGCATACCATAAATCATTCTGGCTATATCTGTATTCACGGGCGAAACTTCACCGCCCGTCCGTCGGGATCTCGTTCCGCTCCAAAAGAATGAGAATGTTTATTAATGGAAAAATGTTTTAATTGATGCTTTTTTGTTCTATTTGCACACATCATTATGTAACAAGCTTTTCATGAAATATTTGCCACGAAAATAATCATCCTTGTATACTCACCTGCTTTTATCTTCCTTTCACTCGCTTCCGCAGGGTACGGAAGGAGATCCACAGCAGCAGCAATCGTCGCAGCAACATCAGCCAATGTACTCACCACCCCCACCACCCCAGCAGCATTCCGGCCAGCAGCAACAACAGCAAAGCAACCATCTGGTGAATCATTCACAGCCATCACCCCAGCATGGCCAACCGGTTCCGCAGGTGAGCCCCCACATGCCAATGCCAGGCCAAGGGGGTCAGATGCCACCGCAACCAAACAGTTATCCACCGCCGTACGCCTCACCGTACAAATCACCACAGCAGGTAGGTTTCCTTTGCACTAAAATGAACTCTGTTTGATATCTAATTTTTGGAAGGGTTCGAAAATGTCAATTCGTCAGGGATCAGGGAAATCAGACGTGAACAAGATGATCCAATATCCAGTATTTAGGGTAATTCGAATGTGCTGGTGTGTTAACATGATTTTGTTGTTGTTGTTGTTCTATTTCAAATGGTATATTCTAGAAGTTTCAAGAAACGAGTAGGTTCAAATGATATTTATTGATTTTCTGATTGAATGTCCAAATGCAATAACGTTATGACAATCAGAACAACTAAGGAAAACAAGCGATATTTTCAATCACATATCCCACTTCCTCCTGTTTGTTAGAAACTGTAGATCAAATATTGAAAGGAAAGGGAAACAATCCTTAAACAAATATTTATATAAATACGTTGAAACAACGTTCAAATCAAATACGTTGAATTCCTCCGCATCCGAACCACCTTTTTTTGTATACTGTAGGAATTATTACCATATTACGGTCAAAATATTGATCTAGCTTCACCCACGCAAACTAGGTCCTGACTTAGGTTCAGACTTTTAAACTTTTATGACCGCGAGCTCAAGGCCCTTGAAAGTTTGTATGGGAATTACTATGGTAAAACTTTTTGTTCTAATCCTTCTAGCTCTTTGGCATATTATGGGAATGTTTGCTCTCTGTACTTACCTCTATTCATGAGCATGTTGAAGACCACTTTTCAATTGAACACCATAATAATAAACGAGTATTTGATATCTACGGCCATAAGCTTTCAATATTGTTGATTCACTGCTTACATGGCAACACTGCCCACCCAATGTATGACAGAACAGCCTTGGTTGTTTGGTTCTATTCTTCGCACCACAAACACCAATGTTGCCTGCTGAGCAGTAGACTGAGCAGTTCTGCACACAAGAACCTCATCTCACTAATTAGTGAATAACTAACGAATTTATCGAAAATAAGATATCAACGGACATTTGCGTTGTGCGCGTGTATTTGTGATGGTTTTAATGTGTTCATCATAGCATGCTGTGCGTTTGACTGTCGGCTCTCGTTTGTTTACTTGTTTGCCAGGTTTAAATTCCTCGTTTAAGAAGTGAAAATAAAAGTTTCAGACAAACGACTACGTGAAAAAGGTGTAAATATGCGACAATTATCGAGGCGCTTTCGAATTCACCACGCGAGTGTAAAATCCATCATAATCAAGTTTGTTATTTGGGTAAACTGCCAGACAGAGCAGAAAATCCGAATCTTCCAACCCTAAATTGGATCAGAAAGTGGTATCTCAAATTCGGAAGAACAAAGCAATGTCTACATGATGATGTTGTTTGAGAAGGAAATAATTTCTCATCACCATGAGGCTCTAGGAGTAGACAGCACTTTTTTTTGCTTGAACAAAGTTTTTAAGAGAAAGTATTGATAGTTTCGTTAGCGCACGGCAGGCTGTGAAAATTGAATAGAAGTAGTTTTTGAAATTGAGCGGAGGGCATTGTTAGGTAGTATTTCGAAACAAGCACACAATCTTTTACCAAGCATCCCCATGCGGAGTGGGTCAAGGCAGGAACGAATCCACAACCTTGACTGGCAAAAAGAATGTGCGCTTGATTGTGCTCATATACTGCCGGTAGCTTAAATGGTTTTAACGAACTGTCTTTTCACACTCCCAAATCCCCTACATGGGAGAGAAACTTTCTCCTGCTAATAAGTGAATCTAATACTTAGATTCTGGTACAACTTACTGTTATACGGGCAACTAAAGAAGCTAAATTTCAAATTCGTTGACCCCTTGCAAAACCGACTATTAGGCTCTCGCCGATTGGCTTCACCAATACCAACGAAAAGTTTCAACCAGCAAAGCTCCCATTTGATTTTGCCGTGGAAGCTTTCGTGGTTGAAAACAAACGAAATACAGTGTTAGTGAGATACAGCGTATACGTACACGCCCGAAGAATGTTCTATGGTCTAACTTCAGTTCACTCATTTACCCTACCAATCAGGCCAAAGCTGGGATGGCCTCTGGTGTACACAGAAGTTATCTCCATTCTATTGGGTCCACGGTTATCACTAGGATTCCTAGGATTAAATACAAAATGTAACAAACGGTCTACTCATGATTGATGAGAATATAAATAAATAAAGAAATAATTCAATCAATCGGTTGGAAATTTCCCCGTGAATCAATTCAATTATCGAAAATTATCCAAATTGTCATTTTGCAGACCAAGTTCACTAAATGCACAGCATTGTCATCTCACATACAGCATTGTCCTATCATATACAGCCGTGTACAATATAGGGGCTCTATTGGAAAAAGAACGGACACCACTCTCATAGAATGATATAAAAAAATAAAAACAACTGTTTCATTGAATTTAATTCTTGTTCTCTTAGTTTAAACAAAAAAATATAACGAAAGCACCTTTATTTCCAGTTTTTTTTTTAAATTTTCAATTTGACGCCCTTCATGAAGTTTTGGATAGTAGTTTTGTCGCATTTTCTGGAAGCTGCCGACCATTTATTTTTTAACTCTTTCATGGTTTTGTTGCTTGGCAACCGTTGCTAGGCAGCCATTGTTTACGCAGTCGTTTCGCCAGTGATGAATTTGTTGCCAAACGAGAAGCGAAATAAGGTGCTTGTGTGTGATCTAGTTGGCAGCCATAATTCGCTAAGCCGCATCGTTGAGTGGTATGTACGGTATAAGCCACCCTCCAGCCATGTCCAAACACTACACTGCACGCCGAGCTACTTTTTACCACGCTAGCGACACTTTGACTTCGTGCCTCCAGACTAACACCCAACAAAACCAGTGTCAGTTTACAAAACCAGTGTCAGTCAGTGCTCGTGGTTTGGCTTCGGACACCGTGATTGATGTTTCGGCAACACCACAGCCGAGTGTTTCCGATTGTGTCCGATTGCAGAATACAAGCGTGGTTTATTTATTTTCTTTCTAACCGAGCCGTGCTTGTTAAACTCAATCAACTTATGCGCCCGTCACCCAACAGCCAAGAAAACAAACCTATAACAATTATCAATTTTTTAGAATCATTCGACGAGCATTGGCCTATTCGTGGCAACCAGTGTCATACTGGGTGTATGTTGAGAGCTTTCTTGTGATCGTAACCAGTCGGTTCGTGTATTTTTCCAAAAATCAAACATGGTGTCAAAAGCAATACACGAGCGTGTACACTCGTGTCGCGTGCATTGCGTTTCGGGTTAATATATAAGCACGAAACTAAAGTGGTGGATTACAACCACATGGTGGTGTGTTTGCAGTCAAGTGCGGCTCTCGTGTAGAACGGTCTGGTGTTTTTACCAAGGCTGCCACCCGCCCTCATCATCGCTTATGTATGCAAAAAAAAAGGAATTAACTAGAGAGGTGCATTTTTGCAAGATAAGCATGGCCAGTTCCCAGTATTTAGCAGAAAATAGATTTCAATTATCTGCTATCAACTGTTGCAAATGTGACGCTAGGCTATGGCAGGTCCAAAGATGACCGATCAAACATGGACCATTTCCGTTCCGTCCTCTTTAGGACAATCAATTCGATTTTCCTAGCGTTTGATTGGAGCATCTCTAACTTACCGTTATGAATTTTTGTCAGTTGGCAGCCAAACAAATGTCTAGCAAACTTACGGCAAGTAATGCTACACTTGGAAATTTGAAAAGAACAATCATCA
Organism: Aedes japonicus; assembly: GCA_034211315.2. Lineage (NCBI taxonomy): Eukaryota > Metazoa > Arthropoda > Insecta > Diptera > Culicidae > Aedes > Aedes japonicus. The sequence continues at coordinate 190,841 of JASCZW010000789.1, read as the reverse complement.
CGAAAAATTGAAATCCTAGACGCTAATAACTCGATAATATATTGATAGATTTTGGAGATTTTGATATTAATCAGTTAAAGATGTTTACGAATGTCAATTTTATTCTCAAGAATTGTTCAAATAAAATATGACTGTATTTTGCGTACTAAAACCACAGTATGTCGATAATAGAGACGGCCATATTGAATGCCAATCGTCAGACATGAAGCCAATACAAATAATGGCCCGGAACGGCAAACGGCAAGTTAGACAGTTGTTGCAAATGACTTCAAAATGTACAATTGGAATCGGCTTGGATTTAGCTTGTTTTCTTTCCGACAAGTAGGCCTACTCAAATCGGGCTTTTCCGTTGCCGTTGCCGTTCCGCTTCCGTTATCATTGTGTTCGGGCCATAAGGGACGTAACATTAAGTGTAGATTTATACCCAAGATAATCTCCGGGATATTTGGTACGGAGTTGGTGAGGGGCAAACACAGCAATTGGAACGACAGTCACTAAATTTACCTAGCACCGGAACAAGCAGGAGAAGAAGACCAAAATCAGAAATAACTGACATCTTCATTTATACCAACAGCGAAGTTTTCTTTTGGGGGAATACTTTCTGTGTTAGAATTTACCTCAGTTCGCTGTGAATTTGTAACTGTTCAAATACTGACAGGCCCTTAGGCTATAATTTTGAAGAGTTTTGTTGTTTAATTGCTAGTCTAGCAAATAATAATGCAGCTATTTTCCTGGCCCTAATTGTTTTGAATTTAAAAATTTAAATACATATAAGATTTTTGAGATGTTTAATCATTAAACCAGGATGACTGAATTACCATTGTACATTTTGGATTATTTAAAGCATTCAGTCGAGAGAAATAAATGTCCCAGAAAATTGTATATTAATTCAACTAGCTATGTCGCAGAGATAATGCTTACGATTCTTGAACACAAAAAAAAAACAGTTTAAAGTAGTCCACTTCAACTTGTACACAAATTTATGTTTTCTTGTTCACAACCCCGCTGATTTTTTTTACAAATGATTGAAATTATCTAGAAAATATATTTTAAAAAATGTGCTTGATATCAGTCGATTTTTACTTTGGGCAGCCCATATTTTGTTCTAATAGAAAATATTAAAATCAAACGCTCGAAAATCTATTCTATAGGCATTTTTATTTTTTCTTACCTTTTAAAAAATGCCCGTATTTTTAAAAAAGGTCAGTAAAAAACAGGAAAAAGATGAAATTTTCGCTCTAAGGGGGGTTGTTATTCATTACAAAAAAACATCAAAGAAATAGATGATATAAGCCAAAATAAACGTCAACATATTCCACAGAAACCTTTTAGAATCTATAATCCATGAAAAAAATTAAAAAAAAAGATGCATTACGTTTAGACTATTTAGATGTTTTCTAGGAAATTCAGACATGTATAAATGAAAAGTATTAAATGTATCAATCAAAACATTTTATCGTTTTGATTGATACCTTTAAAAAATTTCATTTATACATGTCTGAATTTCCTAGAAAACATCTAAATCGTCTAAACGTAATGCATCTTCTTTTTATTTTTTTTCATGGATTATAGATTTTTTGTTTAGATTTTACGTTTCTCGTTGGTCATAAGTGTATAATAATTGGCTTTAACATTGAATTTTACATATTCGACCTTCTCTGATTCGTCCTTTTTGTATCCCGGCCTTTTGTGGTTCGCTACAATATTTTGAGGACAACACACTCAGATTTTTTTTACAGATATCTGTAAATTTTTACCGAATTCTCAACAGCTGAACGGTGCGGTAATCCGATTTAACGGCTCCGAAATCCGGTAATTTTATTACAGATAACTGTAAAATTTTACCGCAATCCGTTAAAACGGATTACCGAACGTTCGGCTTTTGTAAACAGATTTCTGTTAAAAAATCTATGTGTGTAACTCTCTAAATGAATCAATTCTTAGTGTTAGGTGAAATGCTTTAGTATAGTTCAGTAGTTTTTTTATTTCAAAATCTGTGTACTTAAAATACTGCAAAACAATCACTTTTATGAATATACATTTATTATTTCAGAAGGAACTGCTCAAACTATTATGTTATAATGTTAACTATTTTAAATTCAAACATTACTTCTCGGCAGATGATGAAAAAGATGATATCTGATCGTAAAATTGAAGATGTTTTTAGTGCTGCGGCGCTGGTCATTATTAGAGAATAAGGTTGTGCTAGTGGAACCTTTTTTTCGAAGGAAGGGAGTCGTTAACATCTCACTCTCTCACGCCAAAATCACGAGTTAAATATCACCCCCAGACAAGTAACCAAAAATACGATGAGAGATGAACCAGCCCGAGGCTTCAAATCTCGGTAGTAATGAAAAAAACAACATTTTGTTTGGTTTTTTTTCTGCCAGTCCAAAACATAAATTTTAAACCGAATCGCCAATATTCATCCATTTACAACATTGTTTTGATTCGTAATGCATTTTTCAGTCTACGGAATTGTATCGTGTTTCAAGGGTGTAATAAACACTACAGACAAGAGATAAGTCATCGAGATGGCCTTATAATATGTTATAAGACTGTAATCTGAACATAACCGAACTGCCCCTTGAACGCCTAATAGCGGATTCGTTTGCCTTTTTCCAACGATCTTCAGTTAAGCACTGACATGAGATTCTTGCTGAGTACGCTTTCGCCGCGATAATAAACAAATTCTATGGTCTAGGAAATAATGTGATTCCCTAGAGCAGATTACTCTTCACAGGACCAATTACTTCCTGTAGAAATTTTGACTGTTGATTTTACAACCCATACAAAACAAAAGAACAAAATTCCACCATTCAAATTATGGGTCATTGACAAACATATTCAATCATAATAAAAAAAAACCTTCCACTAAAGTTTACATCAAATTCAACCGGAATCTGATACTGTGATGTAAACATTATACCGACCGAGCTAAAAGCAAACAAAACAGTGCCAGTCTATAGGTAGCTGCTAGGTGTTCGGGCAGGCGAAGGGTGAGAGTAAAATGCCGATGTTGAGAGAAGAATAAAAAAAACAGAGGTAAACAAAGCATAAAAAAAAATCCTCGATAAGTGACCACATGTTGCTGAAAGCTTGGCTGCACGAAGGAGACAAAAGAATAACAGAGAGAATGTGTAAAAAGTAGCACGGGAACAGGAACGCAACATAATCAGTGAGAATGAAAAATGAAACTACCCGGCTTACCACCCACCTCCCGAACAGTTCTGTACGGCTGCAACGGCCATATACCAACACTGCTGCAACAAATCGATTTGGCTTAGCCTGAAATTGATTCTTGAATTTCTTTCCCCTTTTTATTTCTGTAAAGATTTTATTTCTTTCTCATTTCATTACTTTTATCCATCATTATTCAGAGTAACGATCTGCTTCCTCGCGCATAGGTATTGTCACACGCACACCTACTCATCCGTAAATAATGTTATGTTTATGCTTATATACCTGTGTATAAACATCGTGTTTTGGTATGCGTTGTTATTTCGAAGGGGCTTTAAAACCTGCTGTTTTTTCACGTTTTAAAGTTTAAAGAAAAGTGTTCGTTTACATTATTCAGCAATCTAGTTTAGCATATTTAAAATTAAATCTTAGCTTCTAGAAGACACTTACCATTGTTAGACCCCTCGTTGAGTGCCTTGATGGTATGGGTATCACACTTCAATGCATACGCTTTTATACATGCCAACCCACTATCTCGATTGCCATATATAGCTTCGGTCTATAAACACACTACTGTTGCAGCAGTTAGGTATACAGAACACTTCGCTCCCGTTCGGATGTAGTGGTGATGACGGCTCCGTTCGAGCGCTCCCGAATGGCCGACACAAAGCTCAGCATAAATCGAACGAGGTAGTAGTGTGAAAGCAGCTGGCATTTCATTGACAGGACGGGCAGTTTCTGTTTCGCCGGCATCAGAAGTAATCATCCGAGTGTGTTGTGTAGCCATCAGTCAGAAAGATTCAGCGAGGTTAGGATTTTGTTTACTCGAAATTTCATTCTGACACCAACCCCGAACACTCTGGTGAAATCACAAAGGAAACCAAAACAACTCGTATTACTGAGTGGATTGTGTGTATACAAGTAAAATTCTAGAACGTCATTGGTGAGTACAAAATAGAATTATTATTCAAGGATGATGTTATTCTAGTTCTTGTAGATGGAGTTATTACTCCTGTATAATTATTGCTCACTGAGGTGGATCATGTGAAGTAATATTGTGTCAGACGACCCCTGTTTTCCTAACAACGTCCATAAGACGAAAAATGTGCATTCATGCTTTGGAAAACACGTTTCTCAGTTAACACAATCTAAACGGCACAAGGACGAATTCACATTAGAAATAGATGGCAGAGCTAATGGCAAAATTCTCGAGAGTTATTCTGGACAGCATGTATCACATAGCACTCTTTATTAATTGTCTGGTTTGGTGTTACATTAGACTAGATGTATCTAACAGTACTATTTATTATTTAATTGTTGATAAATCGACACGAGAAGTTGTCAGCTTATAAACGTTAATAACTCAATTATTGATAAATTGATATTTCAATCAAAAGTTTGATGGTTGTCCTATTTAAACATTCTCCGACAAAATATGGTGTATAAGATAGACCTGTTGGCATATTGACAACGTTTGCTTGTGTCAACTGCTTGATTTCATCGCCCGATTAATCAAACTATTGAATCGCTAGTCGTTCTCTTAATCATTCGATTAAATAGTTTCTAGTTTACCGACTATCCATTGAATGTAGGTACCATCAGATCGGTAGGCTCCCCTGAGGCTCCCCACAGGAGTCAATGCAGCCATTTATTAAACCTTCGGTACTAATGATGGTCGATCCTACCAACGGGTACCGATCTAGTCGATGAGAAAATCCTGAGAATTTTCTATGGGTGAATAGAAGCTATGCGTCAACAGCTCATAGAACCCGCTCAGACTGTTCTTTCTAACTTTTTCAATATAGAATTCGATGTGAAAAGTTATATGGCACCTTACTTGCTAATCATGCTAAGACACGGTTTGGCTAAAGGGCGGATCACCACCACATGAAACAGCTTTTTCTAGAAAATGAAAATAGGTACGTGTCTGTCATAAAAAGACGCAACGTTACAAAAATGATTTGCAAATATTCATTAAATTTCAAGAAATTAACTAAAATGTGACCAAAACGATCCCTTTGGAGAATACTACGCATAATTTGTATAAACGGAATAAGAAATGAATACAAGCAAAGCTGGTGATAATTAGCTACATAGACTAGAGCTGTTCTACTTCTATTACAGAGAACTTCAAAATATAGAGCAATTTGCATAGAGTGAACCTACCCACGAGCCGACATGAAACATACATTCTATGTTTGATCAAAAACATATCAAAATATACATATATATTCAAATGTGCAGCTTTGGTATACCTACACAGAAAAAAATCATGCAGTAAAAACAACCATTTTACACGACTATGCCTATTTTTCAAAACTACCATGCAATTTAAGTCAAATGGTCAAACGTTTATAATACATCCTTCATCAGTTGTGGTATATTTGACCGCCTTCATGTTGATATCTACCCGACCTTGGTTGATCTAATCTCAGGCATCGTCAATTCAAACGCATTCATAGCCAGTGAAAATTGTTGACGTTCGCGCGTATAAAAAACCTATTAGAGAGTATCAAAATATTTTTTAATTTAGAATTTAAAACTTATTATTTTCACACTTAGCTTATTGCTTTCCTTCAACTTCGTATTCTAAATGCACTTCCACAGTAACCATCCGAGAGCTCTGGATGTCATCTACATTTTTGAATTAGTTTTAAGGTGTGACAAGTACATAGTTGTCTGCACAAGTACATAAGTATGATATCCTAAAAGCCCATGGAGTCGAGAATTTTTTCTTTGCGAAAAATTCCTTTACCAGGCCGGGAGTCGAACCCAGCCACCTCCAGCATGGCGTTGCTTTGAAACTGTGCATTTACCGTCTGAGCTAAGGGAGGACCATGCAATCATTTAACAGTCATTTTTAAAGGACTTTAAATCTTTTCTTGGGCAGAGCTCATTCTTTTACGAGTATTTTTGACGTAGGACTACGTCTTTGTTTTTCATACTAGGTTCAGATTTTGAGCGTCAATATCTTAGTCGTAATACGGCTGTATAAAATCAAAGACTGAATTAAAGTGTACTTTGTTTCGACAAATTGGTTCTTCATATATTCTTATATCTGGAAAATATATAACACATATGAGTATAAGCTATAATTGACGACCTAGAACTTCTTGAATAAGAAGAAGTTCAAGAAGAAAAAATAAATGCCTTATTAATAGTATAAAGCTTTGTTTTAGAATATGGTACATATGCATACTAGCCTAGGACACGGACAAAAACATTTCGCTCCCTACTGCTTTTTGTAAGCCTTTTGGGTCCTTTAATAACGGTGCAAAATTTCAGCTCGATCGGTGGAACTATATTTTAGCGCCCGCGGTTTTAATTTTACATAGGATTTTCTATGTGACAACTTACTTTTACAGAGAATAATCTGGCGAGGTGACCCGTTGTTCTCTAAAAATAAGTCAACCCTATCGTTCTCTGGAAAATTCACCGGGAAAACTTTTCTTCCAAGACCACAAAGCGATCCGACGGTTGTGTAAAAAGTTATTAAGCTAAAACTGATAGCAATCCAAACGAATGGCTCATTGGACTGTTTTTTTCTAACAACACTGCCACCTGCAGCATAGCCTGCTGCTGTCTGCGCGAAGCAACCACGTTGTTGTGGGGCGTTCACTCAGCATGGAGGAAAGCCGTTATCATGCGCATAGAACAGTTTGACAGATGACACCGTTTGAACAAAATTACACAAAGCAAGTTGCTTGAAGAAAATGGATCAGTTAACAGCAAAACAATGTTTGCGGCCAAAAGTGTCGATTCCTTTTGGTCCAGTTTTGAACGCGTTTAAAGCAAATATGATGTTTTATTACAATTACTTGAAGCATTTGTGTGGCTAAACTGGTTGTTAAGTTAAAATGGTTGTGAAGTTAAACGATGCATTGAAGTCTGAGCAGCGTCACATTGACTGAAATACGATTGTTTTCGAAGTCAGATTTGTATGATGTACCAGTTATGTAAATTGTACCAATATTTTGAGTTATTATGTTTAGAGTAAATTGTCTGAAAAATACATTTATTCGTTTTTCCGAGCATCTTATTTTGCAGAGCTTTAGCCTATATTTCTTTTTAAGGAGGTCTTACTCTACTCTCGATGTTTTCCGTTGAAATGTTTAAATTTAATACCTTGTGAAAAATTACGACTGCGTACAAATGACACACGGGGCTCTGAGAATTGCTTGGTCCACTATACCGGAAGCGCGTGCAAAGAATCATTCAAATCGAAGATTCTATTCGCATGATATCAGCTTTCCTCCTTGCTGAGTGGACGCCCCACAACAACGTGGTTGCTTCGCGCATTATTTGATAATTTTGTGATGTTCTAAGCCATCAAAACTGTCTTTGAGTTCAGAACTTAAGATCTAAAGTAGTAACTATAGCTTTTTGGTCTGTAAAAAGCTACGCTAGGTATGCAACCATACTCAGTCAATATTTTCGAACATAAAAAAAAACAAAACATTATGAGATAAACTGGGATGTTCTAGGTCATCCAAACTGTCCTTAGGTTCAAAACTTAAGATCTACAGATGTAACAGTTGTTTTTTGGGCTACATATAGTCACTATATGTATTCAATCATATTAAATGTATCGTTTGGAAAGTCAACAATAATTAATTTAAAACTTTGTGATCTTCTAGGTTATCTAAACTGTCCTGGAGTTTAGAACATGAAATCTACGTTAGTAACAGTAGCTTTTTAGGATATACAAAGTTGCGTCACGGATTAAAGCATATTCAGTGAATATTTTCCAACGTGAAATTAAACAAAAAGATTCTCTTGAGAATCTAGGTCATCCAAACTGTCCTGGCGTTCAGAACTTAAGATTTACAGTTGTAACAGTAATTTTTGGGCAATACAAATAAGTTGTTGCTTCTTGCATGTGGATGCTGGAAAAAATGCAGTTTTACAGGTATCAATATTTATATCACAAGGAAAATTCAGGTTTTTATCCGAATGAATCTAAGGGATTAACAGGAAAGATTCATGACAAATTAAAATAAATTGATCGGAAATGCTTGACTCTGTGGTGTGTCAATGCTAAAATCAATCTCCCGCTGACCGGCAGCGCTTTTATGGAAGGAACTTGTCTGCATTTCTAAGTTGATTTATAAGTTATCATGATGTGCAAACCAAAATCCTTATCCAATGCGGAAAAGCTCGTCCGGGTGCGGGGTGAAGCACTAAAAACAAAAAATGAGCAAAAACCTACTGACGTGTGGGAATCGATTCACTTCACAACGTCTTACATATAGCACTATGATATTTCATAACTTCAACTTTTTATTCTGGTTGAATAAATAAATTTGAATTTTTATTTTAGCGAAAACTACGCAACAAACGCAAAATACGTCAGCTTCAAAGCACGGATTACTGCGATCTCTCGGAAATACTTGATTCTGTGAGCACTTAAAAGCATTGTCAATACCAAGCAGTTTCATATCAAGAAAGACATTTCTTCATATTAACAATGAAGACTCTGGTGCTAAAAAAATTATTTTTGAATATAACTCGTTATACTAACTTGTTCAGAATTTTTCAATATACTTTTATAACAGAAATATTAAGGATTCGAAACAAGGAAAAAAAACTTAAACGTAATATCTATCTCGGTTTTCAGAAAATTAAACGGGCATTACCTGCTCATAAGAACAAATTAGAAGCACTATAATAAAGATAAATTTTCTTAAAATACAATAGCATATTTAATTTCAAGAATGCAAGTTATTATTTATCAAATCCAATATACCTACATGTAAAAATGTAGAACGCAAAAAAAAATCATTCAAAGTTTAGAGATCAATGCATACCTTCTTCCTCCTAGTAATTCATCTGGCTCTATTTCTAACCGAATATTGTTTAAACATCTCGTGGAGTCTTTTTCAAGGCCCGCGTTTTTGTAGCATTGAATTCAGGATCATTTATGGGCAAGATCTTCTGTTAAATTCATTACTACAGAACTCAAAGTTATTTGTCGACCAATGTCACCATAATGCATATTCTAAGACATCCATTTGCTATTCGATTATCGGTGCTTTGGATACAACTTTAATCAATAAATTTCAAATTCATTTCTAAATATGGTGCATTCCATCGAAAATACAAATATCCGCTTGATAGTGCAAATATTTACAATTTGCTTCAAAGTACTATCGATAAGATAAGCAACGGAACTTATAACTCATTCGGCATAAGGAAAGTTCACACCACTCGCACTACAACTACGCCGTGTTTCTGGATCGTTATTTCAAGCCATATAATGGGCTAACATATTTATCAGTTAAATTGATAATATCAATCAAGCGAACCGTTTATGTAACGTTCAGTCGTAACTAAATCCGTTTCTTGCGCTGTTTCTCCCATTCATGACAGACCATGATGCAAATGCAACCGCATCTTCAACATCATAGTCAACCACCGATGCACCCGGGCCAAGCTCAACCTCAGCCGCCACCCCACCACATGCAGATGAACCCGATGGCCGCCCAGCAGCAGCAGCAGCAAATGATGGTCCAGCAACAACAGCAGATGGGAATGCCACCGCAACAGCAACAACAACAACAAATGCAGCAAAACCACCTTACCAATGCAAACATGAATGGAATGATGAATATGGGCATGACACCACCGCAATCACATTACATGAATCAACAGGTAAGCCAAGTGCAAGTTTCTTCTCCATTTCCCCGATACTACACTGTAGCAACGAGTGAAATTTGAAGTAATAAGGTTTAGTAAAATTATAGAATAGTAATGAGTCAAGGTCAAACTTTTTGGAAGTTTTTTTTTAATGAAATTAAGGTATCATTAGAGAATAGTAAGCGACAAAGGTTGATAATGAACTCACATAGCTTCCTGAGATGGTACTGGAGGAAGCCTGTTAAGAGTTGCAAGCGAAAATTTTCAACAGAATAAAAACTGATGAAGCACGCTTTTCCATTAATAAGCTCTTATTATGTTTTTTTGTTGCTGAAAGTTGACGTAGAACTCGTTGGAGGAATATTTTATTCAGTCTAAAAAACCATGCAACCATATGCTATTAATGGATGTGGTTTCACCATTGATTTTCCACAAAAATTATGGAAGTCAACTTTTACAACTCTTGAAATGGCCTTAAAAAGGTTCGTTTGGTTATTCGTTGTTCCTGGAGTGGTCCGAGTAGTACCAATAGTTGTCAAGATAATTGATTTCGGAGGTTAAATTCCCCCCATAGTGCTTGCCAGCGACAGCAACTGACCTAATCTAATATGTCAACCAGGAACTACAGCGAATCTAACACTAGACTACACTAGATATGCGGTCATGGTCGTGGTCGGTCAGCCGTGTTGCAGTTCGGCTAAATTAACAGTGAATAATATTGCGTTTGTTGGCTCTCCAACGTGCTTGGCCATTTACTCTGGGACGCGACGTTTAAAACAATGCCATGTTGAGCCGGAGCGTGGTAGCGGGAATTTCTATGAGCTCAAGAGAAATTTCAATTAAACAAACTCTTTAGTTGGACAAATTGATTTGTTCGGCATGAAAAGGACGGGTTTTAGTTGTTTGTAGCATGGTTCGCGCTTGAACTTAGACTCATATCTCGGTCTTCTTGGCAGCAGGATAGCCTGAAAAGGACACCACTCTGAGAAATGGTCACACTGCAGAGCTCCTCGTCGTTGCGGATGGCCAGATGCAGGGAACGTGGGATGATTCTGGTCTTCTATGCCTCAAAATCACACCCAAAGAGAGTTGAGATATGGGTACACTTACTTCTGAAACTGCAACATAATTAGAGTTTGTAATTTTTGGTTGGAAAAATTAGAGCTCACATTTGATAACTATCAGAAACTAAACTAATCTATTATCTGCAACAAATCCACTATGAACCTATGATTTTAGTTGTCTTCGGAGAGAACATGGTTCGAGACTGAAAGTTTCTTCTCGGTTTTCTTGAGCAGCAGGAAGGCCTGGATGTTTGACAAGACACCACTCTGTGAAATGGTCACACCGGAGAAAATGTTGTTCAGCTCCTCAGCACTGCAGATGGAAGTATGGACCAATCAAAGCGTGGCACAAATATGTAATTTTCGACCAAAAGCTTGGTGCGTGTAGACATTTTGGTTTTAGGTACTTTTTAATTACATAGTTTAAACAAATGAAATGAATTAAGTTAGCAACAGAGATTCGGCTTTGATGATCTACATTCCGAATGAAACACTTACCGTTAAATTTCTGTGGGGCAGAGAGGAGATATTATCGTTCAAAATCTCCAATCCTGCGTAACGCGGATTTCAAAAATTTTAGAACTTTGCCCCTATACCGGAATAGAAAAGAAGGACGTAAGTCCTACGTCAAAATATTAAAATTCCTATTCTCTTGATTTCAAAGTGTCCAAGACTACCATACGAATCCGTATTGAGACTGCAAGGATTTTTGTTCTGTCCTGAGCAGACAGGTGGCATTTGGTATGTCGGTATTTGGCTTTTTTTTCTTCATAATATAGATACTTTAGTACACGCTTTTAAGCAGCTCTTCAAAAGTCTAATGTTATGTAGAGCTGTTTGGCGAAAATATTAATATGAAACTTATATAGGGTAGGGAACTGCTTCAGCTTCCCGGGACCCTATTCCAAGCACGAGATGAACGTTAACCTACAACGCTCATTTTTTGCAGTATGGTGCTTCACTAGATGGAGCACCATACTGCAAAAAATGAGCGTTGTAGGTTACCGTTCATCCCGTGTTTGGAATAGGGTCCCGGGAAACTGAAGCCGTTCTCTACCCTATGTTCTTAGTGATGATATTTGTTGACTGAAATGAACGGTTTTGAAACAATATTCTGTTATTTCAGTAAGCAATATACAGTTATTTGGTCACCATTTTGTAAATATTATCACTGTTTGAAAATCATTAAAATGGATTACTTAAAAATACTTGTTTTACCTTTTCTACCACTTTTCCTTCCTTGTTGGCACGTCCAGCTTATCGCAATTAGGTTATTGCCGGTCCAGAGCTTAGTATTCTCAATACATTATCTGCATTACTATACAGTTTTGGCAGTGTGAGATTCTGCCTAAAACTCATGCACTTCGTGATTCAGTTACCTTCTTCAAGTTCCATTCTTCCTTATGGACTCCACTGCAGATCAAACGCAGTCCCTTCCTTTCAAAAGGGTGCGTTTTTCCTCCGCGAGCTAGTCCTTGTTTTGTGAGTCATAGAGGACTACCAGTCGAATTTATGACTTATAGATACACTGCCGTTGGACATATACGTGTCACATGTTACATTTTAGCTTCTGAGGTATTAGTTAGTCATTCAGTCATCAGTTAGTCATCAACGTCATAATTTGTTACGTATTTTTAAAATATTTTGTCAAAACATGAGACCCATCAAAACCACTTCTCCACATGGAATGTTAACAGTCTCTTAGAAGAGGGCGATATGAAACCATTACTAAAACATTCTGATTGAAACATATTCAAAATTTTCAATGCCCGCCTTAATAAAAAAAAAACAGTCATAAACACGATCCCTTCAACAAACCCGATTCATCAGCTCTTCGTCGTTGCGGATGGCCAGCTGCATGTGACGTGGGATGATTTTAGTCTACTTGTTGTCGCGGGTTGACATTTCCTGCCATCTCGAGGCCAGGTATTCCATCCCCGCAGCGAAGTAGACGGGGGCTCCAGCACCAACACACTCGGTGTAGTGCTCTTTCAGAGCAAACGGTGAATGCGATCGAGTGGGATCTGCAATCCGACTGCAAATTTGTTATGGTCAGACAGGTTACTAGACAATAGAGTGTGCCGGTCGACTTGACGTTACGTAGCCGAGCACTGACACAACATCTTCGAGATCGCTGAAAGACTGATGGAACATGTCAACGTGTCCCCCTTAAATATCTTTTCCTTATGCATAAGAGACGTTCCTTACTTAAATATGAAGTCTGTGCTAGGAAAGTACTGTGTATTTGAAAAATTTACTCTGAAAAATCGGCATTAAAGGACATCATCTTATTTGTGTTAATTTCAATAGTAAAATGTTAAACAGCAAAAGATTTAAATGTTGGAATCGAGCGTAGAAAATGTCCCGATCGATTGGTGCAAAAATGTTGGGAATCAATCGTGGAATATCTTAGTTATTAACATTCAAAACCTATATATTTTTCATGGCGCTCCCAATTTTTGCAATTCAAACGTGTACCCCAGTATTGAAAACACAGACGTAGTCCTACGTCAAAAGACTAAATAGAGTTAATAAACTCACATGCATGAACATTTTAAATTGCTTCGATTTTGTTTGCATTTGTTCCTTTCCATGCAATGTTCAAAATACAGTTTGTAAAATAATCCCTCACTAAACTTCTTATTATTATCTTTGCCGAACTAGCGAAGCTTTCAGTGAGTTCTCCTACATTCGTTTATCAGGCACGAACGAAACGGGAACTTGAATAAATACCAAAGATTCATACACGGGTAACAAGAACCGTATTCATCACACAATCGAATTGTTTTAAAATCACAGCACAAACCTTTTTCTGATTTGTAAAATCACATTCGCGAAAGGGTGAAAAAAAGTGACAGCTCTTCTAAATAGTGACCGACCGCGGGCACAGCCTACTGCATTTTTCCTCTGGTATAAAATAGCCGATAGATGCGTATTTTTGACTACGCTTTCGAGGTTGCATGGTTGTACCTTGACGTAATTGGGAAGCAGAGCAACTTGCACGTCCATGTCCATGAAAACACAGCCGCTAGTATGGAAAACAAACCTCGTTTTGTGCCGCCTCTGGCATAAAGACGGTCCCCTTTCTTGTTAGCAAATGACAAAGACCCCATAGGGTTGGTTATCTTCCTTATAGTTACTTGTGCCTCAATTGGCACCACGGTAGGGATAGAAGTTACTGAACCCGAGGTTAAACACCACACGAACCACAGTTAGCTCTATTTTACACCTGTAGGCACGCGAAGCGAACGTAGTGTGGTTTGGTTCGGTGATTTATCAACCATACCTGTCAGAGAGAACATGAAAGACCTCATTTTATGCTTCATTACTACATTGTTTATTTTAAGTACAATATTAACATTTGTTAAACATCTTTTAAACTTTGTAATCGTAAAAATCACGAATTTAAAAAACACGTATCAGTAATGTTTGTACTACCACCCTACCAGCTAATCAATATTAACCATTAGTCTGGTAAACATTTACCGTACTTGCTGATTTGTAATCAACTCTGGGAGCCAGCAGATTTAAGTTGAAACTGGAGGCAGTCCTTCTTCCATATGATTTATAGGTTACGTTGATTCTCGTTTCACGATTTTGGAAATTAAAAATCACAAACAAAACAAAACAAACAACGCTGAAATTGCTAACCAATGGAGCAAACGATTCTTGAAAATTTCACGCCTGAAGTCCTAATAGTATTTGAGGTTTGTGCTCAGAAAACTTCGAAGTGATAGGGACTTTCTTTAGGTTAAGATGTAGTTTGTGCAATAGTAATTGAAGACGGCAAATAAATAAACATCACTTGATCCCGTATGTCTTAAGCTCATAAATTGACGTGAATGATTGCTCTCACTCTTGATCGTTTGATCGACATCAGTTATTTGAAATGGTAAATTTGTTCCACATATAACGAAGATTCTAAACCTTCTTTAAATTTCACTTCTTATCACAGTCCTGTGACCTATTAAATGACATATGTACCACGCTTTGAAGATACAAATTAGAATAATAAATCAGTATTCTTCGCACCTGACAGATGTCACACAGTCAGCAACAAGGACAACAGCACCCTCAGGCTCCTGGCCACCAGATGCAGCAACAGCCACAGCAACCGGGTGGACACATGAGCCCCCACCAGGTTGCTCCACCTCTGTCCGGCAGCCCACCGCAGCAGAACGCAACTCCCCAGCAATGTATCCGTCACGGTTGTCAGAACCCGGCGATCGTCAATTCCGACTGGGAGGATGAGTACTGCAGTAACGAATGCGTCATCACACACTGCCGGTAAGTTTGATTTATCCTAAATGAAGAATAGATTTTTAATCCCTCAATATCCTTCTACAGGGACGTCTTCGGCAACTGGGTTCAAACCAACAACCCGCAACAGCAATCATACTCGGCTGTTAAGTAAGGAGTTGGTAAATGATCCTTTGATGCAAGCCCAGGAAGGCAAACAAGAAGAAAAAACGAAAGGGTGCAATCGCAAGAGGCTCCCGTTCAAAGCGTAACTATACATAACTATAATCGATTCGTAATTAATTGTTATTACTAAAACAAAATTACACACTTTTTACAATGATACAACTTTTAAACTAAGACATAACACACTATAGGTAATAAGACGTAAACAATAAATGAAAACATTATAAAACAAAATATTAATGAATTGAATTCAGCAAAACTAGTAATCTAATGATTAGACCTAAAACTAACACGACAGAAAAGACAGCCAAAAGTTGCAATTACTTTTAGTGAAACATTCAAACAAAAGCAAAAGAATACAAAACTCGTTAAGCAATTTCAATCGTACATCAATTGTTCACCCTTCGTTTTGTTTCATAAACCTATAAATATTTGTGTAAATACTTTCAAACTTATTTCTTCTCATGAGAAGCAAATTCAGACGGAGAGTAAATGCAGAAACATACCGCGAGGCTGTATATTGTTATTCCTCTTCTTAATTTATCTTGATCATGTTGTTTTCGATTAGTTTGTAATGTGAAATTAACGATCACAATATAGGCAAATAATAAATAAGATAAGTAGTTGTCGTTACTGAAAACCAACAAATAAATTACTTTGTAGTATAGAACAAAACAAAAACACATCCCCATTCAAGCAAAGCAAAATGAAACACATACTAAAATAATATAAAACAAGCGTAAACTCATTTTAGGCAAAATTTGAGTGTATATTGAAGAAACACAAAAAAAAACAAGTTCCGAAGCGTATTATAGAAGAAGAAAACAATTGTCAGTCGGGAACCGATCGGGTGCTGGAAGCATTCGATGCTAAATGGTTGAAAGTTGAACATCTACCAACTCTCAGAATTTCAGTGCAAGCCATCCTCATTACCATCGCCCATTGCTAAAACATAACAATGAAACTCAAAAATAAAACACCCTCTTTTCGAGAGACAAAAATGCATCAAAACCAATAGAAAAATCTCATTTGTTGGGTAAAGAGTACTAACTTGATTGGCTGACTTGAGCAACAATCAGTGGCGAACAAAATATGTCGAGTGGTTCTTGCAAGGAGATGGAAACCAACATGCATACTAATAATAAAAAATACTATTTTGTAGAAAGTTAACCGAGCGTTTTATTTTGTTGTCACATTACCTGTAATAATTTGTTTGGGTTTTTTCGTCTTTGAACTTCTGCTTATTCTACGTATGGATCGAGAAGACTCGCAGAATCGAGTGAGGTGACAATTGTCAAATCGACAAATCTCGACTCTCCATTTGATTTTCCGGGAAAGTCACCTCACCTTAAGTGACAATTCTCACTGCATGAGTGAGAACGAGACGTCTCTATCCACAATCACATTGTCTTCCCAATGAAAACCACCATCACAATTTGTGACTGCTTCCAATACCATCCTTACTGTTGGTTCAAATCGTTCGAAATTCAGCTCATCGTTTTCCAAAATTAGCCATGCTGCCACCCAATCCGGTCATCCAACATCTCAGTGATTTCAGAGGTGTTCTCGGCTTCCAATGAGGCGTGTAGCACGTTTATTTATTTATTTATTTATTTCGTCAAGCAATGTAGACTACATACAATGGTTACAGTGTTCTACTTACATACTATACATTATTTCTGTTGTCTTTTAGACGACATTTTATTTGTTCTTTAGACATAGTGATGCCGATGATTTCGCAATGTAAGTTATACTGGCGCATCATTCGATTAATGGGGCCATTTTTTGCATAATTAGTTCGGTATGACTTTTCTAAGAATAATTTCCGTGTTCTAAGATGCCGACTGGGACTATAAAAGTTCAATTGCGAGAGTAGTTCTTCTGATTTTATGCGTTGTGAAATAATGTCATTGACGTAGAAAAGCATTGCAGATTCGCGGCGTTCTTTAAGTGTCTGTCATCATACCCCTACACTTTCCTTATTTGACCGGCATACGGCCGGCGCCGGTATTGCCTTAGTTTGAGATCACCAGTTTTGTACACATTGAGGATGTATGTTTTGATTCCAAACATCGTCAGTCAATTGGCAGGCAGCGGTGGTTATAATTGTTTCGGCTTTCCCTTCGTCGCATACCTTGAATCTTGTGTACAATTTCAAATGCAGCACGGAAATTTAAACGGCGACCGACACCAAATATTGAAACGAATGAAACGCTCATGACTCAATTAATCCTCGACAGATAATTCTCGGTAGTCGGCGGATGTGCTCTCACGGTGCATACATCACAGGGAGGCCGATACTGGCGTTTCCTCCAAAGTGGTAAGCACTTATGCAACACCTATGAACTCTCCAACTGGCTTAAATCGATCGGCTGGTGTCCCAGCACACCCACATAGACTAACATCATTAACTATAAATGAGAAGAAAAATTAGTATTTTCCATTTAATTGATACCTTTGCTTATCTTGACAGATACGCGTATTTCGTCTACAATGTGCAGACTTCTTCAGTGTCTCGACTGAGTTATTTGTACACGACCAAGGTAGTTGGAATTAAATGCAAAATACTATTTTTTCTTCTCATTTCTAGTTACATATATTCCAATTTAGGAGCATCATTAAGGAAACATGTTCTAGGGTTCAAGAGTTTTAGGTTTGACTTTTTGTTAACATCTTTGTTTACAAAATCAGATCTTCGCTTTGAATAACTATCTATAGACTTGAGGATTGAGAAATCTAAGTATAGCTAAAGTGAGGTTAAACATCTTAAAACTGAAATTGATTCTAACTTTCTAGCTATTTTTCAAACTGTATGGAATTCCTCCAATTGATCAAATTGGTCAGTATCGTCATTATCGTCAATCTTCTTATCTTTTTATCATCAATTATTTTGCTCAGATAGCTTGAAAACTTATGTTTAACGAGCGCCACCAACGACGTTTAACTTCACTTGGATTCCTCCATTAGCCACATAGATAACATTTTCCAGATTAACGAACTTGACGTGGATATGTGCAATAATTTTAGGAACCTGTTGGTTTTCAAATTTCGGAACCGGTATACCTGGTATACCTATAGGTTTTTTCGTTGAATTTTGAAAATCCCATCCATTTTCAAATAGTTTACTACAAGGGCGAGTCTTGGCACAATATTGACTGTTAATTTTATGAAAATTACCCCATGGAACTTAGTTTAGAATATTGACGATTTACCTAGAATATCGTAAATCATTGTTCATACATTCTCTGGACAAATTATGTCGATACTTTGTAGACAAAAGTTATTAAATTGATGAATTTTTACCGAATACCGAAAATTCGACAACATATTCATTTATTTCATAACGTCACTAGAGAGCGCTGAATGATAAAGGTCAGCGGGTCAGGCCAGCCAATTGTCTACATACAACTAGCGGCATCTATTACACAATCGAGAAAACGCTAGTGATCACCGACAGATGACTGAATCCCACAGTTCAGTGCACAACCGCATCTGTAAAATGTAGCGCTCTACTCTGTGAATAATTCCGTAGTTGTACCGACAATTAAATCTTGTTGCATGTTGCATATAATGGTGGTCGAATTCACCAAGTTCATGGCATTGTCAAGATGATTATGGTAAAAGGACTGTTTCGACATTATAGTATATGTTGAATTAACTATTTTTGATGGTTGTTTTGACCATGATCATTTGGTTTAAAATCACTTTACTGCCATAGTCACACTAACCGCCCAAACACAGTGATAATTGAAATGGAACGGAAAACGACAATTTTGACAGTTGCTGCAAATGACTTCGACATGTCCAATTAGAATCGGCTTTATTTCTGTTTTATTTCCGACAAGCAAACATACTCAGATCGGGCTTTGCCGTTTGGCGTTGTCATTATCATTGTGTTTAGGCCATAACTCATAAGAGTACACGGATACAAATTTCGTCCATTTAAGTAAACTTGAACATCAGTTGAAAAAAGAATCATTTAAAGCAAACAGAATGTTTCGAACGAAACGAAGCAAAGGAAAAGTTTTTGAATCAAAATCAAGGTATGTTAATTTCAACAATACATTCATCGGGTAGGTCAATTCGAGCGTTACAGAACTTGAGGCCGAGTCAATTAAAGAATTTGACAGAATAAACTGTTTGGATTTACCTAAAATATGTTTGTTATGACGTTGTTTTTATCGTCTTATTTATGTTTCTCAGAGTACAGAATTTATTCGTTATTCGTGCTAATGAAAAATTATTAAGCCGCCAGAGAGCGTAATTCTCCTTAAATCAAGACAACTACGCACACTTATGACGCCACTAGAAACCGCTACTATTAATATACTATTGGCGACACCTATTGCGAAAATGCTCACTATCACCATCAGAGGGCCTTGTAAGTTCAATGTATAACCGCATTGAGCGCTCAACAGAATTTGTCCAATTTGCCAGACCCACATTTTGATAAACACGTAATCTGAGAAAATTTCTACCGTTATACCGACAATTAAATCATGGTCAAGATGGCTATTGCATTTTTGGTTACAATTACGAAATCACAACAAAGTTGGAAGATCGTTGGAAGTGCACGTTTGCGTCAAATCGTTTCCTGTCTTCCTTTCAGCATAAGGGATAAGTGCACCGAAGACAACAAAACGATTTGACGTAAACGTGCACTTTTATCACACTTTAAAATGCGCAAAAAGAACTTCTAGAGTCCAATCACAACTGCAACTGCCTTAATATTATATGAAGTGCTGAGTGGGTTTGTCAGTGTTGTCAGCATACTTTAATTGGATCTGACAATTAAATAAACGGCTTTAATAATAAATCATTAACACGCAAAAATAAATAGGCTGCAATGCAAAAAAAACTACCATTTCGAGGGGGAAGCGCGATTTATTTTGCAAAGGTAAAAAATGTTGATTCAATCCCTTTTGCCGTGCATTTTAATGAAAATTATTAAAGCTGCCAGAGAGCGCAACAAATCAAGACAACTACGCATTTTTACTTATGACGCCACTAGAGACCGCAACTATTCATATACTATTAGCGTCACCTTTTATGCTATTGCGAAAATGCTCACTATCACTGTCAGAGGGCCTTTTAAGTTCAATGCATAACCGCATTGAACAACGTAGCGCTCAACAGAATGTGTCCAATTTGCCAGACCCACATTTTGATAAACACGTACTCTGAGAAAAAAACTATTGCTTTTTGGTTACAATTACAAAATAACAACAAAGTTGGAAGATCGTTGGATCGAATTTATTGATATTATCTCTCCGCTTATCTTATTTCTACTCTGCTTTCAAACCTTTTCGACAAACCTTGTTTTTTTATGGGAGTATACTTGGTAAGGTATAGATCAGTGCACGGGCCCTAACCTCAATTCCGTTTTGACATTTTTGGGTGGTTTGTTTTGGTTACTATCTTCTCTGTTTTGATTCCTAGAGTGAACAAATTTTATCACTTGTGCAGGATCGTTATTCTAACGAAACAATTTTTAAGTTTGAAAATCAAACTCAAATTAATAACTATGGAATCCATTGGAAAGTTGTCCAGAGCTGTCGTACTTACGAATAAGTAACCAAAACAAACCACCCAAAAGTGTCAAATTTTTGTCGGACTGAACCGACTGACGTCTGCGTGCACTGATCTATTGCAGTTAAAAATGGACTCCGACAAAAACAGAAAAAGTGTGATGAAAGTGCATGTTTGCGTCAACTTGTTTCCTGTCTTCAGTGAAATTATACATTTCAGCATAAAGCACCGAAGACAACAAAACGATTTGACGTAAACGTGCACTTTTATCACACTTCAAAATGCGCAAAAAGCACTTCTAGAGTCCAATCACAACTGCAATCAGCAATAACTGCCTTAATATTATACGAAGTGCTGAGTCGGGTTGTCAGAATTGTCAGCATACTTTAATTGGATCTGACAATTAAATAAACGGCTTTAATAATAAATCATGAACACGCAAAAAAGAATATGCTGCAATGCAAAAAAAAACTACCATTTCGAGGGGGAAGCGCAAACACCAACAATTTTCCTCTGCCTGCGATTTATTTTGCAAATGTCATTGTTCAAACCCTTGAATTGCCGTGAATTTTTCGTGCTAATGAAAAATTATTAAGCCGCCAGAGAGCGCAACTTATGACAAATCAAGACAACTACGCATTTTTACTTATGACGCCACTAGAGACCGCTACTATTCATATTCTATTAGCGACACCTATTGTGCTATTGCGAAAATGCTCACTATCACCGTCAGAGGGCCTTGTAAGTTCAATGCATAACCGCATTGAACAACGTAGCGCTCAACAGAATTTGTCCAATTTGCCAGACCCACATTTTGATAAACACGTACTCTGAGAAAAATTCTATCGTTATACCGACAATTGAATCATGGTCAAGATGGCTATTTCATTTTTAATAACAAAAAAAAAAAACCCGCATTAATCCACCGATGGTGAGACTGAACCCTTCTTACATTTCACCAGAATTACGAACTCAAATGTGGCCAATATGGTACTGGATACATATTTTCATCAGAAATTCCAAGAAGATCCAGGAGTATTCAAACATTTAGTTTATAAAAAGAACTATTTGTCAATCCTGAACATATTGTTTATCGAAGTGATTAAAATATTTACATTAATAGTGTTTAACGACCTATTATAAAAGAATAATTTACACAAATATTAGAAATTTCGTATATTTAGTCCACAGAATGAATTTTGATTATCAATACGGAATCAAGATGCTAAATGAATACTTAATTCTTAATCGTCAAAATTGTGTAGTTATAGTAAATGGAAACTTTGTGTAATTTTCGAATATACTCGTTGCAATTCAAAACCACTCGAGCTAATCGATCCTGAATTCTATAGAGTCGCTTAGTGTGGCTAGTCCGCTGTATGTGCTATACAATGCCCCAGATTTGACACAATATAATGCAAGCGGCATCGATGGGTGTGAGTGGTACTGTTTGGTTTTGAACTGCAACGAGTATATTTTCATCTCACAATTCGTTGCTCTCGTTCTCTCAGGTATTGTTTTGGTCATATCGCCATGAAGGATTATCCAATCATAATGAAATTTTGACCAGTTATTTGGAGTTATCATAGCTTTGATTTGGCACCAACAAAACTAAAATCGGTACACAAATAGCTCAGTATGTAATCGGAGACTAAACTGTTTGATTACTATTATAATAGGCCTTCAAGTACTGTTTCGTTCATATCTTCGTAACGAAATGTCCGAATGAAAAATCAATAGCGTTCTATGGGAATGTTGTAGCTTCCATTTGCCGTCAACAGAACTGAAATCGGTTCACAGATGGCTGAGAAACCGATGTGACATTATTTGTAACGCACACACACACATACACACACACACACATACATACACACAGACATGTGCTCAGTTCGTCGAGCTGAGTCGAATGGTATATGACACTCGGCCCTGTGGGCCTCGGATAAAAAGTCGAGTTTTCAAGCGATCTTAATACCCTTCTATTGATGTAAGAAGGGTAAAAAAGGGAAGTTAACATAATGAAATTTTGAACACTTATTTGGAAATTTTATAACTTTAATTTGGCGTTAACAAAGCTTCAATTTTGACTATCGATATGGATTCAAGATGCTTAATAAGTACATAGTCGTTGAAAATAGTAAATGGAGACTTTGTGTAATTTTCGAATATACTCGTTGCAGTTGAAAACCAGCCACTCGAGCCAATCGATGCTGCTCTCAATTCTATACAGTAGCATAGTGTGGCTAGTCCGCTGTATGTGCTATACAACGCTCCAGATACGACACAATAGAATGCAAGCGGCATCGATTGGTGTGATTGGTCTTGTTCGGTTTTGTACTGCAACGAGTATATTGTCATCTCACAATTATGTGCTCTCAGGTATTGTTTTGGTCATATCTCCATGAAGAATTATCCAATCATAATGAAATTTTGACCAGTTATTTGGAAATATCATAACTTTGATTTGGCACCAACAAAACTAAAATCGGTACACAAATAGCTCAGTATGTAATCGGAGACTAAACTGTTTGATTACTATTATAATAGGCCTTCAAGTACTGTTTCGTTCATATCTTCGTAACGAAATGTCCGAATGAAAAAAAAAATCAATAGCGTTCTATGGGAATGTTGTAGCTTCCATTTGCCGTCAACAGAACTCAAATCGGTTCACAGATGGCTGAGAAACCGATGTGACATTATTTGTAACGCACACACACACATACACACACACACATACACACAGACATGTGCTCAGATCGTCGAGCTGAGTCGAATGGTATATGACACTCGGCCCTGTGGGCCTCGGATAAAAAGTCGAGTTTTCAAGCGATCTTAATACCCTTCTATTGATGTAAGAAGGGTAAAAAACACTACGTTGATGGCATTCTAGGCTATTGCCTTGTTCAGACTACGGAGTTATAACATGTTCAATGCAGCAGCAGCAAAAAGGGACAGTAGAGCCTTGTTCAGACTACAGAGTTATAACATGTTATAACGGTTTTCAAATAATTTCAACAAGAAATTCGCCATCAAGATAGGCTTATAACATGTTATAACTGCTCAGTCTGGCCAGTGTTTATGATCATTGTGTAAACAAGGACTATTCCGACAGTATGGTAAATGTTGAATCAACAGTGGTAAAAGTGACTATCAATTTTGTCTCTGTGTAGATATAGGTACATGCTCAAAACCGCATCTCCTTCATTAAATTTTGTTTAATACAAAATTTAATGAAGGAGATGCGGTTTTGAGCATGATGACGAATTTCTTGTTGAAATTATTTGACAACCATTATAACATGTTATATCTCTGTAGTCTGAACAAGGCTCTACTGTCCCTTTTTGCTGCTGCTGCATTGTTCAGACTACAGAGTTATAACAACAGTTCGGGATAACCAATAGAAAAGGGCCCATCAACATTTGTAAACAAACACTTCTGAGCCTATTTATTCGCAAAGCGTAGGCCATCCACGCAAACCAATACTCTGCGCCAATACCATCATCATGTAGGAGAAAGTTTCCCCTACACGACAATTCTGCAGGTTTGCGTGTATAGCCAACGGCTTGCGAGAAAAAGTGCTCAGAAGTGTTTGTTTGCGAATGTTGATAGACCCTTTTCTATTGTTGATCCAGAGTTATAACATTTCATAACGGTTGCCAAATAATTTCAACTAGAAATCCGTCATCAAGATAGACTTATAGCAAGTTACAACTTCTCAGTCTGGCCAGTGTTTAAAACACTGGCCAGACTGAGCAGTTATAACAACAATCAATATGTAACTAGCGATTTGAAATTGGTTCACTGTTGTAGAACCCCTTGGTCCGAATTACACCTTGAAGCCAGCACCTTGTTATACATATTTGCGCCTTTGTTTTGATTTGCTGTGTTATTTTGACAGAGTATTTGAGAGTGTGTTCATGTGAGTTCATTATAAGGGGTGCATTATTGAGCTTGGGACCGAGCTTGGGACGATGTTCTAGTACTGACTGAGCCAAGAAAAAAATCGTTTTTGTATGGGACCTACTGGTCTTAGAGTTAGTCTATGGTTATAACATGCTATAAGCCTATCTTGATGACGAATTTCTTGTTGTAATTATTTCACAACCGTTATAACATGTTATAACTCTGTAGTCTGAACAAGGCATAACACTACAGTCAGAAAGAATAATAGGTATTTTGCAAACCAATATAAACCAATACACTCAGTAGCAAAAAAAAAGCCGAGCAAAATTTTGCTTTCAAAAACCCCGTTGTTCAACCTCCTGTAAATTTGTCAATTATCCATATTTTTGGCTGAAAATTTCACAACATTATACAAAATGTATGGACCTTATGTGACCAAAATTTCATGTTGATGAAATTTATGAATTTGAAGTTATCATAAAATATGTGAAAAAAGTCATTTTTGAACATAGCAATTACAAAACTCCGTATTTCTGTGAAAAATTTAGGTAGCATATTACAAATTTCTCCATAGCTTATAAAAGTATAGAAAATAATGTGAACAAAATTTGAACTGTTTTCATCAAGTGGTTTGGACTACAGCAGGCGTCAAAGTTGACGTACCAACATGAGCATTTCCCTTTTTCACCCGATGCTGAACTTGCTGAAATTTATTAATTTTAATTTTATTAATAATACTGTATAACACTGTATGTTTTCATTTTGTTTGTACCGATCTGCCTGCAGATGTTGTTCGGCCAGCGGTAGTAAATATTTATTTCCTACAGTGTATAAATCAGAAAACCGTAGATTTCCTTATAATAATCAGTTTCCCTAAGAGGACATGTGCAACAGTCTTAGGAACCTACCCAAGTAACCACAAGCATTATATTACCCAAGTAACAAATTCAATTTTAAGGTACATTTGAAGAAGTTTTCAAGACTCATTTGATAAAACCACGCATAAAACTAGATATTCTACATAACATCAATAAAACAGCCTTAAAACCCTCATAAGCTCCAAAAGGCCCGTACTACAGGAGGTTCTCAAGACTATTTCCCAAGGTTTGCTTAAAACTTGATAGTTTTATCGGTACATACTTGTAATGACATTCAAGACATACTTAAAACTATGATAAAACTTTGATAGTTTTATGATTTTCCTCTTTAAGAACACTTCCAGTCCGTCACAAATATGTTTCGAAGATTCCATTTTCCGATTCGTTCTGCTGAATGAGGACTTTTTTTTTGTATATAGTTGAGTGGAAGCTCCTGTATTTCTTTTCCAAAGTGGATACGTTTGTAAATTAATTGTAAAATTGACCATAAATGCATTTGTTTTCTGCCTGCAATTGATGAATGTTTCATGGGATATTCAGTTTATCGGTTTTTATAACATAAAAGTTCGAAAATTTTAATGCGCCACTGAATTATTGCTAGAACATTGACTTATTTAAAAATAAAAAATGTTGAAACAATTAGATGACAAGGCTGATAAATAGTTAGATCTGCAATAAGTTGTGTCTACAATCCATTTCACGTTTCAAAATGCATTTTAAATAGCATTTTTTGTTCGTACCATTGGAAAAATGAGAGTTTTGTTGCATACTTAAGAAAATGGCTACCATTCCGAGGGAATCCAGAATAGCCACGCTCACAATTTTTTTAATGGTTTTATCAAAAACTACCATAAAACGCAAATAAAACTTATATTTCTTGCACAAGACTAACAAGATTTTTTGAGGAGCGCGACAAGTACATCTATATTTGTTCTATTCTTGAAAAAGCTGAATTACACTTGAATAAAACCTGTTTGAATTGCTCAAGGTAAAACAATTCTTTCGTAAGATAACCATAAAATAAATGAAGAAAGCATAAACATAAACAAACAAATGTCAGCGTGCAAATCAAAAGTACCTATGTATAATTTTTGCTCTTTGTTATAATTACAGCTTTTAATTTATTGCTTTTAATCACCAAAAAAACTGTAACTTGAATATGCTAACCATTAGGGAGAATAACAGATAATAATATTGCCTCGATGACGGAAAGATCAGTTGAGCGAAAATTTTTGATCTTGATCTAGATGCTAAACCTAACGTCGGATGAAGTGCGCTGTGTAGTAGATCACTGAGCGATTCCAGCGCTTTACTTCCGACTTTAGATTTAACGGTGGTGGAAATACGATAACGCACTACCGGTGACGTTAGGTTTAACTTGCACAACTAGCATAAAATCAATTATCAAGAGTCATGATTCTCGGTTTTTAACTGAGGACACATTGCACCATTTAATTTGATTCGCTACAAAAAAAAGGACGCATAACGCATAGACCCTTCTGATAAGTTAGTCTCAGTAGGCTGCGAATCCAATGGAATCTAGCGATGGTAAAAAAAATGTCGTTGGTTGCATAGATGAAGGGGTATTTAATATATTGGATAGGTTTTTATTGAATTTCCGCTTGAACGGTCCACTATTTTATATTTTCTTTCACCTTTGGGCGTCCATTGTCCAGTTTGTTTATTTTTCACATAATGTTCTTTCTCAAGAATATGTGCTCTTATTCAAAATCAAATGGTTCTAAGAGCGTTTTATGGCAGCATTTTCAAGATAAATTTATCTTAAAGAAGTATGTCATAAAACTTTTTAAAACTTTTATGCGGTGAATAACACTTATAAATGATGTAGTTTTATGGAGGTTTCTTCAAGTGTTCTTTAATCACTCTTAAGAACTGTAAATCAATTAAAACCACCTTAACTTGTAAAATGCCCTGATAAAACCAGATGATCTCCATAATGCTTTGATAAAACTACCATCGATCATGAATAAAACCAATTTGCGTAATGCGGTAATGCGGAATCGCATCAATTCAGCAGTTGTCAAGTAATGAAGTGTTCGATTAGCTTGAGAATGTAGTGATGCACTACCAATGCAAAAATGCTACTTTAGTAATGTCTTATGGCATTACAAAAGATATGGCATTAGTGTTGGCATTAGTTCGATCTTAGTGGGGCCCTTTTCAGCTTTAATCCAACTTCAATGATACACTAGACGTAACGCATATGCCCTATATATGCATGCTATTACAGCCTCATGGTTACTTGGGTAGTAGTTCAAGATTCTATACCGTAAATTAGTTCGTTTCGGTAATATTGAATGTATTTCTAATAATCCCTCACATTTTGTCCACTCCACGACAATAAAAACAGAAGGTTCTCACCTCCTGGTGCTGAGAGCTCGTAGAAGCTCGGCATAATGGTTGGTTGGTGGGGAGGCTCATAAGGACTGTTCATTAAAGAAAGTGGACATCTGTTTATTAATGGTTTAGGATGAAAACTTAATGAAAAATTGTGAAATTTCGCTCAGTGCCTAAAAACATTGTTTACTTTGGTAACACATCTGAAAAATCGAAAAAAGTGAGAACTTTTCGAACGATGGGTCGGATCCTGCGATCTGACCGACACTCATTTCCCTGTAGCCAACGTCAAAAGATTCATTGATTGTAAACAACACTGACGATCGTACCGGTAGCAATAAACATCAGATGGGCCTTATTCAAATAAGGACCGCAATATTGTGCATCCTGCCAACAAGGATGGTCGGATCAGCTTATCAATTCGCAAATTAATTCTGCACAAATGGTTTTCCGAAAACTTGTCGTTTCGAGAATTGGCAAAAAGCGTGAAGTGCACCAAATCTGCAGTGTTCAAGATTGCTGAGAAGTTTGGAGAAACGTGTTCTCATGAAAATTTACCGAACTTTGGACGCAAAAAAGGGGCATCGGATCAGAAAAGTAGCTGTCAGCTGCACGCTTTTTGAAATCGCATAAACCATGTTCCGTTCGTGAAACTACCAAAAAAGTGGACATTAGTGTCGGAACTGTGCAGAACATCAGAAAGCATAACAATACCAGAACCTACTAGAAGTAGAAAGCACCCAAAAGGATGGTCACTGAAAGCTTAATTGAAAATCGCTCACGGAACTTGTACACTGGCGTAAAAACCTATCGAAATTCATAAAATTTTCCTAATGGAACTGCATGAGCCCACTCAATTTTGATTTCATAAGACCCTTATGACATCCATGTGTGCACTCCGATTCCCTCAGTTGATCGCAGGATTTTCTCATGTCAATATTATCAATTTCATAAACCGCCTTATTAGCGACTAGCGATTTGAAATTGGTTAACTGTTGTAGAACCCCTTGGTCCAAAGTATACCTTGAAGCCAGCACCTTGTTATACATATTTGCGCCTTTGTTTTGATTTGCTGTGTTATTTTGACAGAATATTTGAGAGTGTGTTCATGTGAGTTCATTTTTAGGGGCGCATTATTGAGCTTGGGACCGAGCTTGGGACCGATGTGCTAGTACTGACTGAGCCAAGAAAAACATCGTATTTGAATGGGACCTACTGGTCTTAGAGTTAGTCTATGGTATTAGAGTTAGTCTATGGCGGTACTATAAGATTACTTGAATTGGTATTTTTTCATAACCACAAAGTTTTCAGTAGAATTTAATATAAAAATAACAACAATATGTATTATGTTATTTTTTTAATTAAATTCTACTGAAAACTTAATTAAATTAATAATTAGTTTAACCAATGCATATGACGTCCATAAAATTAACAAATACATCTCATAAGGTTGTTCAATGAAACTTATACGGTTGTCATAAACAAACCATTGGAAGTGGTTGTGACAGAAATCATGGCATTTCAAAAGGTATTGTTATTAAATTCAATCCCTTTCCTTGTGGCAAATTTTCATAAGGTTATTTAATGAACTTTACAAGATTTTTTTGCACTAGTGTATTGTTGGCGGAGGAAGGGCAGAGGAACAATGAACTGATAAGTCGCGAAAAGAAAATGTACCGGAGAAAAACGTTTACAGCTTGTTCTTTATTAGCTGTTAGGATATTAGCTGAAACATATATCCGCTGCAAGACTTCCTATTACTAGTATCGCCTGCCCAATCGGCCTCTCAATAGCCAACCAGCTCAAACTCCTTCTCTGCGTTACCCAACTTCAGCCTGCAGTCCACTGTATGCGCCAGGTATCGTATGATCCGCTGACTCTCGGTCCAATCAACCTCCAACGGACAACTAACCTTACGACTCAGAATTCCGACACAAGCTGCAATGTCCGGACGACTCTTTGTTGCCAGGTATAACAAAAAACCAATGAGACTGTGGTAATATTCGTTGTCTTAAAGCTCCTTCCCTCCATTGCTCAGCTTGAAGTAGCCCGGGTCCATTGGGTATTTAGAACTCTTTGTTCCATCCTTCCCTTAGCGGTTGACTAGTTTCTTAATGAAGCTCTCCTGGCTGATGCTGTAGATGCCGTTTTTGTCCTTCCGCACTTGAATACCAAGAAAACATGACACGTCACCCAGCTTCGTGATCTGAATTTTCTCCTGCAACTCTCCCTCGATGATTGTGATTTCCTCCTCCTGCGCACAAACCACCAAAATGTCGTCGACGTACAACAACAAATAGATCCATCCTCCACTGGTTAGTCGTTTCCGGTACAGGCACGGATCGCTTTTACATTGACTGAATCCTAGTCCCATCAGGATTTGAGTTTTCGTCTGATGCCAAACCCTGGCCGCCAGCTTCAGGCCATAAATACTCTTTCTCAATCTACAAACTTAGTGCGCCTTCTTCTGAACTACAAACCCCGGCGGTTGCCGCATGTAGATTTCCTCGCTAAGTGATTCACAAAGGTACGCCGATTTAACATCCAGATGTTTAATAAACATTTCAGCCACCCTGCGACTGCCAACAACACGCGAACGGTCAACTGCATGGCGACAGGGGCGAAAATTATTTCGTAATCGAAGCCAAACCGCTGAGTGAAGAACCAGCGGGACCCATTTCAAAATCCTTGAAACGGACAGGTAGCACCTTTCGGCTGGACCTTACACGATCTTCCCGTTGCTCATCGCTCGTCTCTTCATTTTCGCGCACTGTTTCTCCTTCTTCAGCTTCTTCACCGGAACATAGTTCTTCGGCACTTTCATATTCCAGCATATCGTTTTCTTGATCAGGTTCTTCGTCGTTTTTCACCAGAGGATCTAGTTCCACTCTCGATTCAATCGGTTTAACTGTCTCGCGGATCACCTTTTTGTCCATGTTTTTGTTCAAGTTCAAGTCTTCCACAAACTTCACGTCACGACTAATTGTAATACGATCACTGCCCGTATCAAGAAAACGATACGCCTTATGTTGGTTAGAGTAACCCACGAACACCATTTGTCGTGACTTCACTTCCATCTTCTTCCTTTTTGCTCTAGGAACCTGCACCCACGCTTCACTCCCAAAGATTCTGAAGTGCTCCAACGACGGCTTCTTACTGTACCAGCGTTCGAATGGACTCATACCGATGGATATAGGTTGCCGTCAAAACCGCTTCACCTCAGAATCGATGTTCCAAGCCTGCATCCAGCAGCATACACATTGTCATCTCCTTCAGGTAGCGATTTTTTCTCTCCGTTACCCCGTTCTGCTGGGGGGAATAAGGAGCCGAAAATTGACACACTATTCCCTCCCCTTGGAGGAAAGCCTGCAGTTCCTTCCCGGTGTACTCACCGCCACCATCGGACTGCAAAATGCGCGGGGTCTTACCGATCTGTGTTTTGCAGAATTACACGAACTGTTTTATCTTCTCTGCAGCTTCGGATTTGCACCGAAGCAGGTACACACACGTCATCCGAGTGTAGTCGTCGATCAATGAAAGAAAATATCAATCAACCAACTTCATTCCCTCCGCATTTCCATTCGTCGGAATTCCCCAAACAACATCGACATCGCGATGCCCTAGCCAACGATGCCAGGTATGCTGGCAGTTCTCAGTGTGAGGCGTTTGAATACTCAGCAACGCTTGCTCTGGACTGCACAATCTGTATAGAGTTCCGTGGCGCATCGCCAGCGCCCTGAACTTACCCTTTTGGTCGCGAACATCACAGCGATCACCAAAGAAAACCACCTTGAAACCTTTATTTGCCAGTGTAACCACCGGCCACTTGCTAACTTCGGAACACAAAGAACGTTATGCAGCACAATGTCGACAGGCTCACCGTCGTTGTTCATCCCGACGATAGATCCGTGACCGATACCGGATGATTCAGCCCGTTCTCCATCTGCCAACATCACACTAATGCCCTTGGTTTCATTGAACGTTTTGAAAAATGTTTTGTCCCCGGTCATATGGCGGGATGCTTCACTGTCAACAAACCACCACGACGGCTCACCATGGCCGAACATCCATGCCATGGGTCCATCCTCAACACTTGCTTTCTTTGCATTATCGCCGCCTCTCTTCGGTTGGCTCGATCCCTCCTTTGTTCCGGAACTCCCAGAAATTTTCTTCCATGCGTGACGTTCCGCTTAACGTGGCCGAGTTTCTTACAGTGGAAACAAGTACGGGTATCTTTGTTTCCGTCACTTGAAGCATCCCGGTGCTTATGCAAATCCGTTCGCAAAGCCTTTTCAGCAACTCCGCCACCTGCAGCAGATCCACTCCTTTCTCGCCGTTTTTCAGCCTCGGCAAGCAGCTTTGTTGTAGAAGGAGATGTTCGCTCATTACCATGAGGCACCAAGAGTGAACATTAATGTTTTTGGCTAGAATGAATGTTTTTATTTATGAAAATTGAGCGAAAGGGCATGTATCCAGTGGTACTCGAACCATGGACGTCAATTTTTGCCTCACATCCCACTGCGGGGTAGGTTGTAGGACGGATCAAGCCCGCCACTGCAACAGGCAAAAATTGACACATGGAAAGACGCTCATGTACCACTGTGGCTTGTATAGTTATTCTAGCGATCTATTGTGTGCACTCTTTTTATTGATGCGCACATGGGAGAGGAACTCTCTCCTTTTTTGGGTTTGTTTTTGATTCGCAACGACTGAGATCACTCAAGCAGCTTTGACTTTACCAAGTCGATAGTCAACTCATCAACTGGTCGCTGCTCCAGTGCCGTTGCCAGTGGATCGTAAGAGTCTGGTGGTGAGCACAGCAACATAGCCACCTGCTATTTCTTCGGAATCTCGTCTCCGGTATCCGCGATACGCTTTAGCAAATCCATGGAATTCTGTAGATGCTGCTCCATATAGCCTTCTTCTCCGAGCTCCAATCGCGTTAGCTTCTTGAAAAGGTAAACTTTCGAACCTTTGTCGTGATAGTCCCTCAGGGCTTTCCATGTATCCTTTTCATTGGTGCAGTTCCGGACGATGCTCGTTCGATTATCCTCGATGCATAAACAAATCGTCGCTCGGGCCTTCAAATCCGCCTTTGTCCATGCAGCCGTCACGGGATCGGGTTTAGGATCAGTAATAACAGTCCACAATTCGTTTCTGATAAGCATCATCTCGATCTTGAAATTCCTGGACTGATAGTTCTGGCTGTTCAGCTTGGGAAGTTGGAAACGCTGCTGCTCCGCCATCTTTCGCAAAAGGAAAAACTCTTCTAATCACGAGATCTCACTGATCACGCAATTCGAGAAATGCACTCGACTTTCCGGCACAACGAAATAAAACTTTTTTTGCGGTTACCATCCTGGGCCCATAATCTTTTGGCGGAGGAAGGGCAGAGGAACAATGAACGGATAAATCGCGAAAAGAAAATGCACCGGAGAAATTCAGGTTACTTTGATTGTGAAAAACAAAAGGATATTAGCTGTCACTTCCACGTTGCCGATGATAGCGATGATGAATATATAGAAAGGGCACCACATAGAGCTGTGCGTCGAACATGTATGACGTTCTCCTCCAGAAGCCAAACCGGTGCGTTTTGATGGACGCCAACATGTACATCAAATTGGATACCAGTACACTTGCAGGGCCGCAATTTTTCAACGCTGAGTAGAGGACAGATGTGTCTGATGATGTGCGATACATATAAACCTAAAAAAAAGAAAAAGAAAAAAGGGTTGGCATGTAATTTGCTCCTGTGGCTTGAAATGTTCTTCATATTTCACAACGGGCACAATCAACGGTGAAAATAACAGAAAAAAATGCATTGAAAAACGGTTTCTACCCAATTGCCAACAGCACTGTTCCTTCATTTTTTGGCCGGATCTGGCATCTGCTCACTACGCTTCTGCTACGTTGGAGATGCTCGAGAAGGAATAAGTCGATTTTGTCCAAAAAAATCCAAAATCACCCAAACTGCCCTGAACTGCGTCCTATCCAAAGATACTGGGCATAAATCAAGCGAAATCTTAAGAAAGGTGGAAGAGAAGCTCTGTTGAATGCTTCAACAAAAATTTGAAAATTTGAAGCAGAACGAAAAATTACGGAGAAAGTTGTGCAGAGTCTTATAGGAGGTATCAAGAGAAAAGCGTTCTTTAGAAGTGAGAAGTAAATATTCAAACTCACGTGACATCGGTCATATGTATTTTGATTTTCATTGACAGCAAACTTATGAATTTGTTCGAAAATAAATATTTTCCTTTGAGAAAGAGGTGTCCACTTTCATTAATGAACAGTCCTTACATTTATTGCAATGATGCAGTTGAGATTAATTTTACCCTTGTGAATTTCAGCTAGAATGCCTCCAAGAATGTTCCGCACTGCTAATCATGGCGCTGGAAAGTTTGTTCAATAAATTGAAAGTGTTCACAAAATTGCTAGCAATAAAATATTTTTTTTTTGTTTTGCCAAACAAGCAAGATTTTTTTTATTTTCCGATTGTTTGTCCTATTTTTAAATATATTTTTTTAAATAAAGATAAAGATGAATTTGTCTCCAACGTTAGAACTATGACCATCTGGTCACTTCAGCATCAAATGACCCCCAAATTCTGACATATCTTGTCAAATAGCGAAAAGCTTGCTAAACATACCAAGAGCGCCTGCGTTGTCCTGCTCCCGCGTTCCGCCAGCAGAGCCTGCTTCCTTCCACTCGCTTGCCGGATAGCATAATAATGTAGCACCAGGATGTTTGTTGTTATTTGAAACGTGGGGGAAATCTTCAACCCCATTCGCCTCACATACGTACTGGGAAAAGTATTGCCAACAGTGGAAGGCACGGATAGCCCTATTCTTTTATATGACTTGTTTTGAGCAAGTCACTTGAGCTCTATTTTGCCGTTTTTCGTGGCAGAAGGGGAGGAACATGTTTTGGCGTACAACCGCCTTTGATCGCCCACCCCATGCCACCCTCTTATGCACTGAATAGCCAGACAGTTCCTGTCAAATAGCAGGATATTCGCCATCTAGCCTACGGATCGGAGAGTGCACAGAACGTTATCGATGGTTAACGAGCGTCTGTAGCTTTTAATTCGAGCAAAATTACTACAAGATGTAATTTGATATACGATAGTGTGCTTGTTTTATTTTCAAGATCGAAGGAATTGCAGTATACAAGTTATAGAAAAAGAAAATTTCCAGTATTGTGATTTCTATAGCAGAATAGATAAAAGCTTAGGAAGATGAAAGGCGCATCTTGAAGAGTGAAGAATGGTTGTGCTCTAAATACTTGTTTTCGAAGTGTTTTGAATATTGATTTCATGTATAGAACAAGATTTTTGAATGGAAAGTGAATTGTGTGATACGTAATAGTTGAGTGTTGTTTGTTTCTGTGAAGATGATACATCATGGTGAAAAAAGGCCAAATGCCGAGGAAGGTGTTCCCCGTATGAAGCCTGCCCTTCCAGCCAAGCCGATCAATATTCCTCCCCCAAACCATCATCACATTGTCGTAACGAGTTCCGGCAGTTTGAATGCCATAAATTCCGGTCCCAGTGGTAAAGTGAAGCAAATTCGCAAAAACTTCACAGCCGCATCTAAATCCGTCGACGGAAATTCATTTGAATGCGGCAACAGCAAACGTCATTTTCCGACATCGCATGTCGTTGCTAGTTCTACTCTAGACGAACAGCTGCGAATGGGAAATGTCGGTAGAGGAGGTTGCGGTGGCAGTGGTATGTCAACCACCCCAGTAGTAGCATCATCGTCCTCACCGCGTAAAAACGACCCGGCGAAAAAGCTTGTCGACAAAAAAATCACCCCTTCTTCTCCCAGTCTTGGCTGTACAAATGATTGCTGTGGCATTATCCTAAATTCTAGTAGTCATAAACAAGGGCTACAGAACTCAAAGAATGGCACCAACTGCAGTTTGAGCAGTGCAAGTACGGTTGCTAAATCATGCTTCTCCATGGAAGCTTCAAAACAAATGAAAAACAAGAAAGCCGAAGAAGGGCGAATCAAATCATCAAGCGATAGTGTCGACAGCTCACTATCATCCAGTTCGGGGGGCTTCAGGGATCCCGATTTTATTGCACGTCAAACGATGGCCTTTGAATTATATAAGTCTCGCGATACGACCACCTCTAGTAGCAGCACATGTATAACAAAACCGCCACAACACATTCAAAGCATATCGCAATATCAGAAATCATCGAAACAACTAGAGCAAATGTTAGCACAACGACTAGAGAAGAGCCTAGCATTGGGCGGGAGTGGTCCATCAGCGTCGATTATCATGTCCACTTCCGGAACTCCTCCGGTGCACCCAAACACTGCCACACATTTACGAGCTCGTAGTATCGATACGGGTATTGGAAACTCCACTCTAAGCACCTGCAGTAATAGTGCAGGGTGCTACCTGGGTTCAAGTACGATTCCGAAGCAGATTCAACAAAAGCTACAGGAAGAGATGAAAATGCAATGTAAAAACATTAAGGAAAAGTATCTGATCGAGAAACGGCACCCGCAGGAACATTACAAACCTGCTTATAGAGAAGCAGCACAGGTAAGTGACATAACCGCTGCTTTGCGTATGTTATCAAAGTTGTATCTTGCTTTGGTCAATGAGCATTTAATTGAATTTGTGATTTGATTCATTAAATGTTATAAAATGATCTCCCATCACTTTCAAGTCTAAAGATGTCAAATTGCGTGCAATACCACTCAAAATATAAAGAAAAAAAATCATTGTTATTTTTAAGTTATTTCTTCATTTTTACGAGAGTGAATTCAGATAATTCGCACGTGTAACACCAATCCAACATTTCAGTTGTTGTTGTTTCGTATTTACGAGACTTTCGTTCTGAGCCTGGTTCGTCATGACATCCTTGGACTCTACACGTCACGACGAGGACCTGTACTCTACACATCGAACCCAATCGGCTTTACTTTCCTTCCGAAGGAAGACGTGATCAGAGATTTTTCGTCCCAGAGAATCCCAACAGCGTCAACTGGAATTGATACCAGACCGACTGGGGTGAAATACAACCACGGCGTTCACAACGTCTCAGTGGCAAAACTTCAGTGACGCACTTGTTAAAAATTTCGAGCTCTAGTGCAAAATGTGTTGCTTATACTAATTATTATTTTGATAAATGTATTTCATAATCTTTTTTAATGAAATCTACTTGAATTTTCATTTCACTTATACTTAATTTTTGTTTAAAGGCTGTACTCGAAAAAATGCAACAGACAAAAAGATCACCAAAAATTCAATTCAAGTCGGATTTTTGAAACTCTCAGGAAAAAAATAAAGTCATATTAAGGACTGTTCATTTTATAAAGAGGCACATTGTTTTGCAGATGTTTTACTTAATAGGTAATCAAATTCAAATTCAATAATCACTGTTGTCTCTCTTGAAGAATACGCTTAGTTAGCCTTTCAGCAGTTCTCTGCGAAGCCTTTCGAGTTTTTTTTAAACTCATTGACAGATTGTGCTTCCCTGCCATCCTCACGGAGGTGCCGCTTGATTATTGCCCAGTAGCGCTCGATCGGACGCTATTCAGGACAATTTGGTGAATTATCCTCTTTTTGCACAAAATTGTTACCGTGCTGCTTCATTAGATCCTGCGTAGCAGAAGCGTAGTGAGTGGATGCAAGATCAGGCCACAACAGTAGTGGGACGTTGTGTTCACGACACAGAGGAACAAGACGCTTTTTATGCATTCTTTGCGATAAACTTCACCGTTTTTGCACAGGGGCAAATAGCCTAATTAATGGCACACGTGCAAATGTCAAAAGCACGAAGCTTTTGTTAAAACAGAAAGAACTTCCATTCATAGCATAAAAACAACACAAAGAGCTACGAATATGTTGCTACAAAGTAAAAAGAAACGTCTCTCTGCTGAGTGCATGAATGACAGGCACTTCTACTTTATCGACTCGAAATTTAATTGAAATTAAGCACAACCACGTCCAGCGTTCCTTGTTAATGTTTCTGACACGGTATTCGATCCTGTAATTGAGGAAATAGCTATTTTGGAATCCATCGTTGATCTTACTAGGCCATGGTAACTCGTGAGAAGACACTTGATTAATGAGTATGAAGTTATAACTCTCGTCAGCGTCTTAGTTTTGTTGTTGTCCCACCCATGCCAGCAGCAACACCAACCGACAAGCAGCAATTGGCTGGCCTTCACGAAATCTATTTCGTGCATTTTACAAAAATGTGTAATGATAACATTTCACCACATAAAAAGCCATTCGTACAATATACAATATACGAGACATTTGTTCTATGAACAAAATCCATGTTTACGAAACGAGTGAAAGTTAATTTACGAAAATAAATTTTCAGTGTATGCTCCTCTCCATACTTTTTGATGATTTTGTGCACACCAGTCTTAGATTTTAGTCACAATTTGTGCAATATGTCTACAAGACAGTCTCTCGTAGTACTAGAATAATCAAAACTCTAGTGTCCTTATCAATCTGCTCCATTTTGCTAAACTCAAACTGTTTTGACTCAGATAAAAAATGATAGTCGTCTATCAATGTATTACATAACTACACTATGCAGCAAATTCATTCAAAAATTGAGTAAACCTTCTGCTTTCTATCGCATTACAAAAGTGTCCTCTTCATAAAATGAACAATCCTTAGCTCTGTTTTTGCAAAGTTGGTATATTGAACTTCCTCTTCTAGGCTAAATGCCCACACATTGGACTTAACACTGCTTATGGAATCTGTGCAATTCTTGCACCATTTTTCTCACACACTTTATTCCACTCTTTTTTGAAATCCTTGTCGTTTCATCTTTGTTTTTCCCTGTGATGCTTGCCATTCATAATCGCCCAGAATTTTTCTATGGGGCGAAGTTCTGGCGAGTTTGACGGATTTGCCTTCTTCGACACAAAACGACATCGTTGTTTTCATACCACTTCACAGTGCCACTTCCGTGGGACCAGATAAAGGGCAGCAGGCGATGCTACCAACAATCAATATGCAACTAGCGATTTGAAATTGGTTCACTGTTGTAGAACCCCTTGGTCCGAATTACACCTTGAAGCCAGCACCTTGATGTACATATTTGCGCCTTTGTTTTGATTTGCTGTGTTATTTTGACAGAATATTTGAGAGTGTGTTCATGTGAGTTCATTATGAGGGGTGCATTATTAAGCTTGGGACCGATAATCTAGTACTGACTGAGACAAAAAAAAATCGTTTTTGCATGGGACCTACTGGTCTTAGAGTTAGTCTATGATGCTACCGGCCTTTTTTATATATTTGGCCGTTGATAGTCCTGGTCATTGTGTACGGCTTGTTGAATTTGCTGCACCCGCAGATCGCTTGCTACATCAAGTACTTCTTAGCAAATTTAACGACCTTCTTCTTCCGGATTTTCTCCGGAACATCCAGGCGGTACTTGCCGACGAAAAACTCCAGGCCGGGGATCTGCATGGCGTCTGCTTTATGGTACGTCTCGTTGTCCACTATGATGCATTTCGGCTGCAACAACCACAGTTTCCTGGGGCATGATTCGGCCACCGTAGTCTGTTTATCGGTTCGGTTAGGTGCCTTTCTTATCTTGAAGACATGAGGCCGGACATCATTGTCTGCTGGACGAACCGAATGATACCGATTGCGCTTGACGTAATCCCTCGCCTCCTTGCGTTCAGGTCGGTCGTCTTCGCTTTTCTCCCGCTACCAGCTCGCCGCTGGGTCGTCTGGGTCTCTTTGAACGATTTTACTATACGGGTCACGGTTGAATTGTCGATTCCCAACTGTTTCGCGATCCATCTGTGGTGCTGGCCCGTATTTTCCACGACCACGTCAAAGCACTTCTTGTTTGGAAGCCATCTCGATAACCACTTAACAAATTGATAACCACATCACCACATGTGAAAATTATACTCTAAACAAGATTTACCCAAAATTTCATCAATTTTTATCCATGCCATAAATAGAGTTGCATTTTTTTTGAGAAGCTTGTACTGAAATTAATGAACAAAATTCAAATGCAACGCAGTGAGAAGTAGGATATGTGTCCCTTGACTCAGCCTATTATGCAACCAGCGATCACATTTTTCATTATAACTCATAAAGTTTTTAAGCTGTAAGCGAGATTCAACTAGTTATACACTTGCAAAGATACGTTTGATAAGGCATTTGGTAGCATATATGTCTAAAAGTTACACAACAATTTTTATAATGCCATAAACTTTCGAGGGATGTGGATTTAATGTCGGTCCATGAGCACCAAATTGGGTCTATTCGTGGATGCAGATTTGTCCCATTCGATCGATTTATTACTAAATGCAGTCTTTGTACGGTTTTTTGTTCTAATTTTATGAATTAAGGCATTGTAAGCTGTACTGGATTTACTTAATACAACATTTCACAACACAAACTTATGTAAAACTGCATCGAAACACTTAAATGATGTTCTTATATGATTTATCAGCCATTCAATAATGAAAACATTATAATTCACTATACAATGATTTTGTCTCTTCGATTTGTATTTAGATGAGCCACTTGAATATAAACAACCGCAAATTCATGCATTTCCACATGAAATTTTACCAATAACACCCTTTTTAATACGTTATAGTTGGGAACATACAAAAAAAAATATGTACCCAACATTAGGTCTACGATTTTCTTGTAAAATATTTGTTATTTTAGATATGTGAACAGTTAATTTGTAACGTGTAACTATTTTCTGCAAACCCAGACTGAATTACTCGCTTTATCGATTCAATAAAGTCAAATTTAGATCACTTGAAGATCGTGTAGATCATCTTTTCAGCTTGACCAGTGGAATCATGATGCCCCAAAAGTTCAAAATATCGAAAATTACACGAAAGTGAACAACTATATGTTGATTAATATTATCTCAATTGATCCGGATTACATCGGTCATCCTTTTAGCAACATGATTTTGTTGATTATCGCTAAATTAATGACACATTCGGTACATAGGCCGAATGAAGGAGCTAGGCTAACATTACATCCCCTTACCCTATAATTGATTTTTATCAATGTTGAATTTTATGATTATAGCACTAATTTAAATCGTCATATAAAGTACTGCACGTGGGAATCAACCGAGGCTGTTACATTCCGATAATCTTGAGCACGCCATCATGAAGCACTTCTCCGATATCGCCTGTTCTGAAACATCATAAGTCGTCTTCTTCTAAGTTGTTCTCCTCGGTCTTGCCGGGCAGTTTGTTGTAGGTCTTGGACATAGTCG
Organism: Aedes japonicus; assembly: GCA_034211315.2. NCBI lineage: Eukaryota > Metazoa > Arthropoda > Insecta > Diptera > Culicidae > Aedes > Aedes japonicus. The sequence continues at coordinate 149,622 of JASCZW010000789.1, read as the reverse complement.
TTCCATCCACGAGGATCTCCCATTGTGGGTAGGGCTTGTTCGCGATGCGGTAGTTGTCTTTCTCCCATTTGCTCTGCCAAATATAGTTGCATTACGAATGTGATCCCAAAACATTTTGCTGCATGGACCATTCTGAAAAGGTTTTCGTTCTAATATAAAAACGATTTAAGTATAGAACGGTATTAGAGGCTTACTATCAGTTACAGCAGTTCCGACGGTTTTCTTGTTTAGCCCGTAGCCTTGGATCACTCAAACGTACAAGCTGAGCGGAATCTGATCGCGAGAGTCTACCGCACATGCAATCTACTATCAGTTCGGTGATTTTCTTGAGAAGAATGCTATCGAGGAAAAGTGAAAGAGGGACTGAAAAAAAGTGTCATGGAATGGCAAAGCTTAAGGAGCTTATGTGCCCAAGGATGGTGTTGTGAATCGTTGTGCAACCCATTTTGATTTATACTGGTTGGCAAACATGGCTTCTTCGTCGGTGCTTCGGTATTTAGTTTTGGGCTGAAAACCTCCAAGATATAATGTAGGTAGAGCTGATAGGTTATCAAAAATGGAAAAAAAAGTCTAATGACATTCGATTTTGGGCGGAAACGTAAGTAGGGTACCGGGATGTAATATAAACCCAGCTTCTTCATTCGGGACTTTGAACTAAAAATGATTATAAATACAAGTTATTTATTATAAATACATACAGCAATTATATACAAATATATACAGCAATTCCATAGAAAAAGAGATCTACGATATCTCAGAATTTCATAATAATTGGTAGTTTTGTTCTTTATCGAAAAATATTCGACTCGTATTTTTTTTTATTAGGATGGCCGCTTTAGCATTAGGGAGGTCCAAAAAATTAACCTTTTTTTCAAATATGCTTTTTTAACCCTTATGTGTTCGACAAAAAACACCTTTAAGTGATCGACAGGGTACCGAGTACCCACCAAATTCAAATGATTATACATAACTCTGGCAATTATTGACCGATTTGAATTCTTTTGGCACCGTTAAATTCAAAAACTCATCCGCTTTTAGAGTTGATATCGGAAATGACTATTGAAATTCATCTGGTTCCTGTAAATCCGGGCTGCCGGGGCTGTGTTCCGGTACGGAGACATAATTTCGGATCATTTCTTACATTTCAAGGCATGGATGTCAGAATATTTGGAACGGCCATTCTGTAACAAGTTCCCGTGGAGCCTAGAATGGCCATGAACATATTATGAACGAAACCCTGGCAATATGATAATCAAAATTCATGAAATTGCGCCAATAGGATATTTCTCATCGTTTTGTGGCTAGTTTTGTTCCGGATTGGCAGGTTCGTGGACAAATCATCAAATGGCCACAAACCGCCTTGAAATTTAAAAGATGATCCGATATGGTCTTTCCGTATCGGAACACAGCCCCGCCCAACACTATGTCGAATAAGCGCTTGTTCAAACAAATTTGGAGAAGTCATTCAGCTTTCTGGAAGAAAAAGCTGAACAATTTCTCCAAATTTGTTTGCACAAACAGTTATTCAGCATTGATGTTTGTTGGACGGAAACCCGGATTTATAGGAACCAGATGAATTCGAATGGTCATGGCCGATAATGTCCCTATAGCGAATGAGTAACGGTGCCAAAAGAATTCTAATCCGGGGCGACGAGTTTGAATCTCACCCCGGACAAGTTACGAAAATACCCAAAAAGGTATTTGAGTAACTACGGCCGGCGATGAATCAGTCCAGGGCTGAAAATCTCGATAATAAAGGAACTAAAAAATAAACAAAGAATTCAAATCGGTGAGTAATTGCCAGCGTTATAATTATTTGAATTTGGTGGGTACCCAGATACCCTGTCGATCACTTAAGGGTTAAAAGAGATCATTAAAATAAACTATGAAATTTCGTAATGTAACAAATGAAAAGGTACCTTGTCGGTCACATAAGGGTTAAAAAAATATATAACTTTTGAACTATTGGGCCGATTTTATCAATTAAAATTGAGAATGAAATGTTATCAAACATACTTCTAAGAAAGAAAAAACACCTCCCTTACTGCACCATTGATTATAAAAACTTGGATTCTTTTAGTTTTTTTAAGGATTTCATGGTTTCGGGACAAAAAAGATCCCTCGTTTTTATTTTTTTTTCTTGAGAGATGGGACATTTTGACATAACGCATGGTGGGCAAGTTCCTTTAAGTAATGAAAACGCGTAGTAGAATAGTCAGCAAAACCTAAAACAAAGCATTTTAAAAAAAACTTAACTCAAAATTAGAATACATGCATCGCCATTTTTTTGATATGTTATGTAAAAATGTTCTATATTTCAAGAAAAAATATAGAAACGAGAGGGCTTTCTGGTCCCAAGACCTTCAACATTGAAAAACTGAAAGAATCCATGTTTTCATAAGCAATATTCCAGTAAAGGAGATGTGTTTCTGTTTTTTCTTAGAGGTATGTTTAATAACCTTTCATTAACGTTTTCTTTTGATAAATTCGGCTCGGGGGTTCAAAGGTTATTGTTGGATCATAGCAACACAGCCTCAGATGTTGGAGCAACCGAGCTGCAAAGCAACCTAGCAACCAACTGGGCGGTTGCTTGTTTAACCAAATCAACAAGTGAAAATATCTCATTCCTTACTTTGCATCTGAAGTGAATACACTTATTAGTACCAATCAAGTTCTTGTTCCTATTTCATTTTGGTCACCACGGCTGTGATACTTATCAGTTATGATTTTTTTAAGAGAAGCATTTTTGAAAAAAAAAGTCACTTTTTTGGACCACCCTAAGGCAGAAACGGCCACCCTTATAACGAAACTAAAAACGGGTCAAGTTTTTTTCATATAAAGACCGAAACTACAAATTATTATGAAATTCTGTGAGATCGTATATCTTTTTCTATGGAATTGCTGATATATAGCCTAGCTCCTTGATTCGGCCTATGCACCAAATATGTCATTATTTCTTCGAATATCAACAAATTCATGTTGCTATCAGCATGACCGGTTTATTTCAAAGCAATTGAGACATAATGAATTTATAGTAGTTCACTTCCGCGTATTTTCTCGATTTCCTTGACTTTTTAGACACCATGACTTTATTGGTTAAGCTGAACAGATTATCTATCCGTTCTTCAAATGATCTAAATTTGCTGAAATTGAACCTATAAACCGAATAATGCAGCCAAGATGTACAGAATATAGTCACATGTTATAAACTAACAGGTCACATAGGTCAAATAACAATGATTTAACAAGAAAACGGTAGACCCAATGTTAGGGAAATATTTTATTCTATGTTCCCAACTATGGCCTGTTGTATGAAAAGCGTAGTAAAAATGTTGTTATTGGTAACATTTACAATACAAATGTCTAAGTTCCGGTTGAATGTTGTTCATAAATATGGCTCATCGTAACACAAATTAAAGAAACAAAGTCTGTGTAGAGTGGATTATAATGTTTTATTGCCGAATGACCTAATCATATGTAAAATCATTAAGTGTTTAGCAGTTTAAGTATAGTTTGATTTTGAATTGAATAGAAATTAAAATTTAACATTCATTTGATCACTTTTTCAAAATAAAAATTAAACCTTGAACACTTTTTTTAATTTTCGCTAGTAATCGCGAAAAATTCCATTTAATTCCACGATGACTTATCTTTGACAGATAAAAAAGTGTTTCAAGTTTAATTTTTTTTAAAAGTGATCAAATGAAGTGTTATATTCTCTAGTTCCCAATCACAACGTTCTATAATACGCTCAAAGTTTTTTTAAAGTGTTTAAAAAAATGAAAGTTTGTGAAATTGTTTGTTGGGTAGAGCGAATACAACTGGGAACGCCTTGATTCAAAAAATCAGGAAGAAACCCCTTGCAAAGATTGCATTTTATAAAAAATCAATCGAAAGGGACGAACTTGCATCCATGATTAGACCCAATTTGGTACCCATAGACCGACATAACATCCATATCCCTCGTAAGTTTCTGACTTTATAAAACGAGTTGGGTAGCTTTTCGTGATACATACTACATACTTATTAAACATAGCTTAGGAAGTGTACAGCTAATTTAATTTTGTTTCCAGCTCAAATACTTTATGAGTTACAATGAAAAATGTAAACGATTGTTGCATATTAGGCAGAATCAAGGGACACATACCCTATATATGTCTATGTGAATATTGATAAAAAAAATATTATTGCAGTAGATTTATATATGAGTATAAATTATTTATTAATATTCTCTTATTTATAGATAATTAATTATGCTAATAATTAATCGATTATTTATATCAATGTTCATTATGTTTTTATTTTTTGTCAATTACGTTTTTATTTTTTCATTTAATTCCTATAGATTTATAAATACTTAATATAAACATGAAATTGTTACTTTAATGCTCTAATAATATTTAATAGTCATTTTAAATCACTCTTTGTGCTTTCATTTACAGAAACCTTCACAAAATTCAGCAGACAGCAAAAATACAACGAAAAACAAAGTGAGTACAGTACATAAAATAACTCATTGGGACAGCTTAACATTCACTGCAAATTTGCTACCATTCAAAAAGACGTTCACAAAAACCCTTAAATGCCCTCCCAGCAGAGAGTTATAAAACGAAACTGCCCACCGGCAGGAACAAAACATCATCATTCAAAACAGATAAAAAGTAGCAAAACCAGTTCCTGACTTTTTTCATTAATGAAAAGCAGTTTCACTCTCGACCAGTCGATCGCACTAAGTTATCTGCTTTCGTATGGCTCTGTGGTGCAAATTTCCAAACCGCGATCAGTTTATTTTTTTGCGGTTCTTTTAGTCCGCTTACACCGCACCTTCGTGAACAGTCGGAAGCCTACACAGTATTAATGTGCGACACGGATTTTCTGCCAACATCCGCGGGGTCTCATCCAAGGGGATCACGTGTGTGGTGGAGAAAACCGCACCATGAATGAATGAATTTAAATCGCCTTCTCGACTCGTGAAAGCGATAGTTTTCTCCTTGTTGTGTGTCAACGGATTCGTAATTTATTAAGTTATATAGATCAGTCTGCACAAGTTATGGCACAATTCACACACAAAACTAGTCGAAAACTTGATTACGGTATTATTGAAACCCGTTTCGGCTCCGACATAAGTTTGGCAACAAAATTTTCATCGGTGTGAAGGCTTACAGGTTGGCATAACCGACGTTACATAACAATCTCAGGTGGGATTTATCAACAAACACGCAAAGGAGATGGAGGAAAACGAGTCGAGATTGATTCGACAATATTTAACGAGGAAACTTGGCTTCTCATAGCTTTGGCTGAATGGTAGGCAAATGACCTTATCACAACTATCATCCGGAATCATTATCATCGTTCAACTTAGATCATGCATTATCATTTCTGCATAACATCATGATCAGTAACATTATCGATAATCTTCTATCCGTTAATGACAAATTGTAGGATTAGACTTTCCAACAAGAAATATTTCATGACTCTGGCCGTATAGAAAGTTACTGTCTTCAGTAAAGTCAGTAAAGTTGGTAAAGTAAAGTTGAATGGATCCCTCCAAGGCAGTCTACGAAGAGCGTATCGGATGAAACGTCGTTGAACTGACTCAATACTTTCGACGCCATTTTGGAAATGAGCGTTCCAGGCCGGAAGCATGTTCCAAGGAGGACCTCACCAACGAACAGTATCTGTAAATCTTCCAACTGTAAACTGTAAAGCGTCTCGTAGAAATTCCACGCGAATGTAGATTTTGAGGTCGTCAGCACAGCTTAGCCGGTAAAATTTCAGCAACAGCAACGTTGAAATACAAGAGAAAAATCAGCGGCCCAAAATGACTACGTTGGGGAATGCCGGACGAGGCGGGGAACGAAGCGGACAGCTCATCGCCAATTTTAATCTTGAGGGCTCTGCCACAAAGATACGATTTGAACCAGTGAAGCAAGGAAACGCCCAAGCCAAGCCTTTTCTGTTTTGCCACAGCGATGGCATGGTTGATTCTGTCGTAAGCAGCAGATAGGTCCATGTAGATAATGTCCGTTTGTGAACCAGCTGAAATCCCATCCATGAGGATGCAGGAACCCAGACAACCAAAGGTGTTTTTATGATATACAAACCTATATGTAAGTAAACAAATCGTATAGAATGCAAAAATATGGCTTATGCGTGCAAAGGTGGAGGCCATATACGTGCAAATTCCATTGTTTTCTTAAACGAGTTGATTTGATATCGTATGCGATTGAATATGTAATAACAAATTCGATTTAAAAAGGTTAGCGATGTATATCCGATTTAGTTTGTGACGCAGTACGATGAATAAATGACACATCGTATAGAAGTCGAATATTTGCACTATTTACGATTTAACTTTAACATAATACGATAAAGACCACAAATAATTGCGATTTTGACTAAAAATATAGGACTATACGATACTTTTTGAACACTGTTACACGACTTGTGGTTGTCTGGGAAGTCATTGATAGAAAATTTGAGGTTGTTGAACGCTTCGTTATGAACCCATGTTGATCTTCACTGATGTATTGTTATAAGTATTAACCACCTTCGGGTTTCCGCTTCCGACGGCAAACTTTTTGCTCCCTCAGCTTTGTTTGTCCTTTTGATGGTGGGTTTTGTAGATTCCAGTGAGGTGGGTGGCTGCGTTCTATGATAACGATTCTGCTATGATCTACCAGGGAGATTTTATCGGCAGAGAAAACTGCGACCATAATGACCACTTCCTGCACATTTATTCCCAAAACACGATATTAAACACGATAATCTCAAAATCACTCAAAACTGACAAGCGAACACTTACAACGTGGAAAAACACAAGCTCCAAAACGATCAGTTCAAACAGCAAAGAGGCTGCGCACAACCTCAAAATTCCGCTGTAGTTATTAGCATTTCTTCTAAATCCCTTGTTATGCACGGAAAGCATGTACGCTTCCTTCCATAGTGTTGGAAACTTTCGGATCGTCAATGATGACCGATAGATGTGGCCTTATGGTGCGGTCAGCGAAGCCATGCAATGTTTTAGAAACTATGATGGAATACCGTCCGGTCCGGCGGTGATATTTGCATCGTCGATATGGATTCGATAGGATAGGGACGTTGGATGCATGGATGCAATCTGACCAAGACCGATTTGTCTTTGCTGCACACAGAATTTGTCTCCATTGTAATCGGTCCATGGCTGTACCTCGCCAGCCTCGCTGTCTGCGGAGAGTCCACAGGTCACCTACTACTTGAGCGATCCACCTTGCGCGTTGCCCAACTCGTCTTCTTGTACCCGTCGGTTCGTTTTCGAGAACCATTTTAAAAGGGCTATCGTCTGACATTCCTACAACATGCCCAGCCTAGTAGTCGACCAATTTTAGCGATGTGTACGATGGGAGGTTCTCCTAGCAACTGAAGCAATTCGTGGTTCATTCGACTCCTCCACGTTCCGTCTTCGATCTGCACTCCTCCGTAGATCGTTCACAGCATCTTCCGTTCAAAGACACCAAGGTCTTTGGTCGTCCACTAGCATTGGTCGTCCACTAGCAATGTTAATGTTTCGTGGCCGTAGAGAACTACCGGTCTAATTAATGTCTTGTAGATGGTCAACTTCGTCGTTCGGCGAACTTTGGTCGATCTAAGCGTCCTTTGGAATCCTTAGTAGGCACGATTGCCAGCCATAATGCGCCTTTGTACCTCTCTGCAGGTGTCGTTATTGGTGGTCACCAATGAGTCCAGATACACGTCACTACCTCAATGTCATCACCTTCTCGCGAGCCTCTTCCCTTCATGTATTTTGTTTTGAACGCATTAATCACAAGCCCAATCCTACCAGCTTCAGCTTTAATTCTAATATACGTTTTCACCATCGTCTCAAAGTTACGTGCTATGATATCAACGTCGTCGGCGATGCCAAATAGTTAGACAGACTTCCTGAAGATCGTGCCACTCGTGTCTATCCCAGCTCTTCGAATCACACCTTCTAATGCAATGTTAAACAACAAACATGACAATCCATCCATCCGTAACCCTCACCGAGATTCAAAGGGATTCAAGAGTGTCCCTGATACTCGGACGACACACATCGCTCGATCCATCGTTGCTTTGACCAACAGCGTCAGTTTTTTTTTCGGAAATTCAAATTCGATCGATTGAATCATAAGCAAATTTGAAATCCATGAAAAGATAGTGTGTGGGCACGATATATTTGCGACATTTCTGCAGCACTTGCCAATTCGCGAAAATCTGGTCCGTAGAAACGCGGGCACCCATGATCTCGCTTAGTATTGCCCCACGAACACCTTTGCATTTGGTGATTGGCGGCGGCATAAAATTTGGGAGAGCAACTTGTAGGCGGCGCTCAGTAGCGTGATTGCACGAAAATTGCAGCAATCCTGCTTGTCACCCTTTTTATAGATCGAACACACTATTTCTTCCATCCAATTCTCCGGTAAACACTCCTCCTCCCAAATAATGATAATTACCCAGTGCAGCGCTCTGGCCCGTGCCTCACCACCGTATTTTAATAGCTCGCTTGAGAGTTGGTCAACTCCAGGGGCTTTATTATTTTTCAACTGACCAATTTCCTCCTCAACTTCCTGAATGGTTGGGGTCGGGATCCTGTCAACTTCTGCGCGTGTTCCAAGATTTATTACCGTGCCACTCCAAATGCTCGTCGAAGTACTGCTTCCATCTCTCAATAACCTCACACTCTCCTGTGAGAATGTTGCCTTCCAGGTCTCTGCACATATCGGCTTGTGGTACGTAGCCTTTACGCGAGCTGTTCAACTTCTCGTAGAATTTGAGTGTATCGTTAACATAGTACAGTGCTTCCATTGCTTCGCAGTCTCGATCTTCCATCTGGTGCATTATCCTTCGGAAAATAAAATTTTTCCTGTTCCGTGCCTGTCTATACCCTTTCACATTTGCTCTCGTACGGTGTTGCAGCATTCTCACCCGTGCTGCATTCTTCTCCTCTACTAACTGCTTGCATTCGCCATCAAACCAGTCATTGTTTCGATTCGGTGCAGAAGTACCTAGTGCTACCAATGGTGGTTCGAATGTCTCTCCAGCCATCCTCAAGAGTAGCTGCGCCAAGTTGCTCTTCCATTGGTACGGCTGCTTCTAGCTGTTGCGCGTATTCCTGGGCAACTCTGGTTTCCATTGTAGCTCAATGTTAGGCCGTGGCGTCCGAATTCAACGCGTGTTGTACACCGTTGAGAGTTTTGAGCGCATACATACTGCTACTAGGTAGTGGTTCGAGTCTATATTTGCGCTGCGGTAGTGCGAACGTTGATGATGTCGAAGAAGAATTTCCTATCGATTAGAACACGGTCGATTTGATTCTCTGTTCGTTGTTTAGGTGATATCCAAGTCGATTTGTGGATGTCTTTACGGGGGAAGAAGGTACTATGGACTACTAAACCACGGGAGGCCGCAAAGTTCACGCATCGTTGGCCGTTATCGTTCGATACGGTATGTAGGTTGTTAGGCTCTATTACCGGTCTGTGCATTGCCTCCCGTCCTAACTGACCATTCATATTGCCAATGTCGATTTTTACGTCCCGCTACGGGCAGCCACCATACACTTGCTCTACTGCGCGTAGAGCAATCTTTTTCGTCGTCGGGTCTCCCTTCGTGTGGGCAGTGTACGTTGATGATGCTGTAGTTAAAGAATCGACCCTTGATCCTCAGCTTGCACATTCTCGCATTGATCGGCCACCATCCAATCATGCCTTGTCGCATTTTGCCCAGCACTTCGAAGCCGATGCCCAGCTCGTTTGTGGTACCACAGCTCTGGTTAAAAGTAGCCGCTCAATGCCCGGTTTTCCATACCTTCTGTCCTGTCCAGCAAACCTCGTGCAGTTCTACGACTTCGAAGTTACGTATTTGAAGTTCGTCGTAGATTATCCTATCGCAGTCAGGGGAGCAAAGCGATTTGCAGTTCCATGTTCCGATTTGTAGTTCCAAATGTGCCTTTGTTAGTGATAATCAAGAAGCTGCAACTAATTATGATCGTGGAGTGATGCTTGGGCTAGGTCTTTGCCGATTGTTCCGGTCCATATTGACTTCTGTGTTATTTGAGTTATCTGTTTCGGATAGGGACGTTATTCGAGGCAATTTCGATTTGCTGTGGGTGTAGGGCATCATTATGGAAAACATTTGCAAACTTTTCGGAGAACATACTACAGATGTCATCAGCGGACTCAGTGATAACCACGTTCCGAGAGATGGATGAAAGTAAACCGCTCTCCATGCGTTGCTAATTAATTTGATCGCCAGAACACCTTAGAATTATGCTTCAGTTTGTTGTGGAGCTTGCGTTGGTGAGCCAAGAAGCAGCGTCGAGCCAGCTGTATTGACGATTGAGCGTCAAGTAATGGTTCCGTTATGCTATTGACGTGTTTCGAAAACCTGCGTAAAGCCACCCTCTTTTTCGATTTAAGCCTGAGCAGGGCATCTGTCTGCCATGGTACTTTTTTCGAGGCTGGAGAGACTTTGGAACGTGTCTGTCGATCAAGTAGCCCAAGATGTCGGAGAACGTGGTAGTGGCATTATCGACGTCGTTCATATCAGGGGTTTCATTTAAGTTAATACTGCTAAGCCCATCGAGAATGCTGTCGTAATCAGCATTGCAGAAATCATGGTAGGAGGATAGTGATACTGGTTCGATCGGTGCACTTGTCACAAGATTGAGAAGAAGTGGTAGATGATAAGGCATCAATTTTACAAGTGCAGATGCCTGGTTGATCGTCCATTTTCATTCACAATGTCGTTAATCTGGCGTAAGGATGCAACGGAATAATGATCAAGCATCGAAATCGACCTCGCATACATGCGCGATGCGGAAGGGTCGGGATAAGGGAAGCTCTCGGATCCACGCCGCCATTTGACTTTGGGGAGGTTAAAATCTCCGATTATCACGATTCCATCTCTGAGGGAGGCATTTCCAGAAACTTGTGCAACTGACTGAAGGTACACATTTATGAGATCATCGTCGCCAACTCTGTCAAATGGAAAGTAAACGGCACATAGGAACAGGATACGATCTTTGTGATTCAACTAGATGCACACTTGCTCAGTTGACTTCCAAGATTCAACTTCAACGATGTACGATTCGAGGCCATAACGTACAGCAATCAAATCGCCTCTACCAGTCTTTCCTTTCGACTATTTAATGCACTTCGGTTGCATGAAAATGCTAGGCTGCCTGAAAAGTCCCTTTGATTGCCTACAGATGGCTATGGTAATCGCCATTTTCAATAAGCTTCACTCCTTGACTGACGGCTGTCAAAATTTCAGCCATTTCTGTCCACGCAATCATTAGTGACAACATTGAGAAGAGACCGATCAGCAAGATTTTTTATAATGGAAAAATCCAACACTATTTTCTACGCAAGAAAACGGCTGCCGAAATTGTGAGGGCTACACAGAAAAAAATAATTAATTTTAACAAGCGCGTAAAATTTCGCCTCGCTTAATTTCAAGCCAAAGGAGACGTAAAACATGTTTGCATACAACAATGTTTGCAATCTTTCATACAACAGGCTAGATTCAGGCGTTATCTGGCTTAACTTCACATGAAATATCTTATATTTTTCTGCCAAATCTAGCATTCCCTTTATGTGCATTAGATAACGCAGAAAATTCAATGTTTCTTTTTATCTGTGTAGCTAAGGCTTCATGCATTCCGTTTTGGGTATGAAGAAGCTCTGCGCGCGATGGGTTCCGCGTTTGCTTACAATGGCTTGCAACCCGAAGGAATTTGTGCGCCGATTCATAACCATGCATGAAACTTGGATCCATTACTACACACCGGAATCATTGCAGCAGGCAAAACAGTGAGTTTCACCGGGCGAAAGTGCTCCGAGGACCCGAAAACGCAACAATCGGCGGGAAAGATTATGGTCTCACAACAATGCGCCTGCTCATTTATCCTCAATTGCTCAAGCAAAATTGAATGAAATTCGGTATCAATTGATTCCCCATCCACCGTATTCACCAGATTTGGCCCCCAGTTACTTCTATTTGTTCCCAAACCTGAAGAGATGGCTCACCGATATAAGATTTTACTCAAATGATGAGCTCATAGCTGAAACCGATGGCTAGTTTGAAGGACTTCCAAAGGATTACTATTCGGATGGAATAAAAAATAAGAAAATCGCAGGACTCGCTGTATTGACCTACAAGGAGAGAATGTTGAGAAATAAAACCGAATTTGGCATAAAAAAGTTTTCGTGTTTGAAATTAAAGGGACTTTTCAGGGAACCTAGTTCCTTCTAGGACGAACCAAAAGTAGCTATGGGGCGTATCATCATGGAGCCATGTCTAAGTAAGGACGATTAGAAACTGTTTGTACGACGAGATATCTAGAACGTATTGAACTTCACTAGAGCTCATACCGCCGACATTCTTGTAGTATACTTGCAGTCCGCGCACATTCAGATCGCTACCAGCCATACGATAGGAAGTGCTGGAGAAGTTGGCGTTGGAAGTGGTTCGTAAGCGGCCGGTACAGCGGCTGATCGGTGCTACTGCTGTCGGTGGTGTTTCGTTCACGTCGGTCACTGTGGGTCTGGCAGCAGTTCGAGTCCCAGTCGCCAATTTGCAGTGATACGGGGGGGGGGGTCGATGAAGGTTGACGGCAAACGGCGAATTGATCAGAGCACGAAGTTTTCTCCCACTTATCAATGTTACCTCGTTTTACGGTACCTAGAGCTTCTCGTTGCAAAGACAAGAAAAAGTGATTAAAAAACATTCAGTCACGTACAAAGCTACGCACGTTCCTGCAGAATTCATGGCGGAACTGATAGTAAGGAAATAATCATTAATCCTGAGTTCCGAGCAACTATTCAAAACAAACATTTACAATTAGTAAAGAAGCTAATAGGAAATTTTTTAAAATTAAATGCATTTTTTTCAGACTATTTTAGCTGTTGAGATTTTTCTCATAAGTTGTAATAGCAGAATGATTTGGTGCATTTTATAAGAAAACTTTTCTTAATTATTTAACGTGAGTCAGCATTTTATTAGCAATTATTTTATCCAATCCAAACAAATCTTAGACCACAGAAGAATTCGAAACTAGCAATCAAGAGTATGGTCCTACTTGGTAGCTGTATCCTCGCCGGTTGAGCCGAGAGAGAAATCTTTACAAGTAAACATGAATAAAAAATGAATTTTCATATTTTCATGTCATCAGCATTACCAAATCCTTTGTAATTATAAAAATGTTTCCTTTTGTTCCATACCAAAAAAAAACAACAGCTGAACTAGATTGAAAGTGAAACTGGCGCATGCCCGAAAAATGAAAACAAAAAATACCGAAAACAGTCGAGGGTGGAAATTAATAACACGGACATCTGGGTCTATGTTGTACATATGCACCCTAACCGTGCAATATGATTCACCTTTGGGGGTTGTGTTTTCCCTATTCTTCCATGCCCTAAATTCTTCTCCGTTGTATGCGGCGTTTGATTGGGGATGATGTCGTTCCAAGAAAGAGGGTTCGTTCACCTCGTTCTCTTTGAGCAAGCTGGTCAAAAATTGCACCCTTCTCGGTGTTTGCGCTCCCCTCGCTGAATTGCGGTGGTAAGCAATCGATGGATGTTGATTTGGAGATTCCTCCGGTTATTCAACACAAGCCAATAACATCTGCCATCCAATGGGCTCACACAAAAACGTTTGCAGTTTGCTTGTATCATGTAATAATTGTGAGTCACCTTCAGCGAACCACGTTGTCGTCACTCGCCTGCCGGAATACAGCGCTATGGTTGGACCAGGTGTACCTGGTTTCCTGATCCTTTTACACACGTTTTGCGAATCTGATAGGAAATTTTTGACTAACGGAAGACGAAACAAAGAACTGCAGTCGTTCTTGTTGCTTCTTTTGACACCGAATGAACACCGGACCAACATTGTACATATTTGTATGTAGGTATAATGTGAGAATTTCAATTTTCAGAGAAGTTTGACTAGAAATTGGGAGAACAAAAGTGGTGCGAGAATTTGAAAGCGTGAGTTTGAGTTCTTGCTTTAGCACTCACGTCATCCCAAAACAAAGAGAAATGTGATCGGCCCTGGCCTAATTAAAAGTTTCCCAGTAGAGACTGAAAGTTTTCTTTGACATTACCTTTGCAATATACTTAATTTACGTTCCGCAATATAAGTGGAATTTGGGATCTTCTAATAAATTCTAATAAAAATAATGGGAGTACAGAAGCATCGTAACTTTAACTCCAAGTCTATGACTTTAACTGTGAAAAATATCCATGTTCGAAAAGTGCATTTATTTACCATGATAGTACATTTCGGACAATCCATTTCATCCACCTAGGATTGCTAAAAGGTAATTCAGTACCTATTTTTGTTAAAAACTTATATCTTAATAGCTGTTATTACTAATGATATAAAAGGGGGTCCAGCGAATTCAAGGCTTGTTAGCTCAACTTCAGGAATTATTGACGTTTAACAATAGTAAAAAACTCATAAAAGGAAAAATAAATAACATTATTTTCAATTAAATATTACATTACCTTTTATCACTCATACACGCGCCTTGTGTAATAACTTTCTCCGAATCCTTGAAAAAAATATTCAGTTACAATTTTAACCCATGACTGCTTGTTAAAGCCCGATTCAATGTAAATTTGAACGCATTCAAGTGATCATAACTCAAGAATAGAACAACATACACGGTTGATCAAAACCGTCAAACAAAAGAGTGTTTATTCAGCTTTCAAACGGTACATAAAAAGTTATTAGATTTTACCGTTTCGAACGAACTGTTGCACTTTGCTTGTGATCGATGCCATCATGATCGGCACAGTCGCTGGTGACACTGTCCCGGAGAACTTATTCCACTTTAAACGCATTTGTTGTGCATTTGTCTCTTAAGTACCGCATCCTCGAAATTTACGCTTGACATTTGCTCAATATTCTTCGATTGGTCTGAACTCAGGGCAATTCGGAGGATTAATCTCTTAGCCGACGAAATTAACATTGTTTGTAGCCTACCATTCTAGTACCTTCTTAGAGTAGTGGTAGCTGGCTAGATCCGGCCAAAACATAACGTTGGTCTTGTGTTGCCGATTGAAGGGTAAAATTCGCTTTTTCAGTCACTCTTTAATGTAAACCTTCGACGTCATTGTGTGAGATGTGATGAAACCCTTGGTTTTAAGGCCACAACTGCAGATTCCTCATCTGCAAAAACAAATTTATACCTGGAAGGGACATCCCCACGTCCTGTTGCCAGGTAAAATTTTCGTCCGGGGATTTGTTTATAATCCATTTTGACATATGTTTCGTCATCCATTAAAATACAGCCATTAAATTTCGTCAAAACTCGTTCGTATAGTAATCGTGCTCGCTTTTTGGCAACTAAATTTTATTTCAGGGAGCGATTCGGATGTTTACTGGCCCAAAAAGACTTATATCCTTCTCTTGAAAGGATGTTACGCGCGGTGGGAAAGTTGGAATCGTAGTCCTTTGAATCCTAGAGAGTTTGAGCTGTTTAGTGGAATACCTGTAACTAAATGAGAAGAAAAACTAGTATTTTCCATTTAATTCCAACTACCTTTGCTTATCTTGACAGATACGCGTATTTCGTCTACAATATGCAGACTTCTTCAGTGTCGAGTACTAATACTGTACTACTCGATTTATTAGTATACGATATTGAAGAAGTCGGCACATTGTAGACGAAATACGCATATCTGTCAAAATAGGCAAAGGTAGTTGGAATTAAATGGAAAATACTAATTTTTCTTCGTATTTCTTTGCCAAACCACGTATGGAGACACCTGGGTTGCTTTTCACATACACCAACACCTTTCTCCTCAGCTCTTTGTCCCTGTATTCTATTTGCACTCAGAGTATGCTTGTAACGTTTCATTACATGTGTGTCTTGTTGACTTTGTTGACCTTGAGAATATTAACACTTTTGCTAGTTTTTAGGCAGATCACGAAGGGTGCTCTAATTTTTTTTTCTCAAGTTCCATGATCCGAGATTTCGAGATGCGTGGATAAATCGAGAAAATCTTTTCACCAATTTCTTTGTCAATAAAACATCAACAAATGCCTGCCAAACGTTTTTTTGTTCCAACGACCAGGGACGCGGTGGTGTATTAAAGGGCGATACGGTCAAAATTTGGTCAATATCAACTTGACGTATTTCTTTCAATTTTGCATTTAAAAAACCTGAACACCCCTCATTTTGAAGGTGTGTGTGTGTGTAGAATGTTGCTCCTATTTTGATTTTGGAATTCACTCTTCAGTTGTCAAAATGCCGTCCAAGCAAGAAGAGCAGCGTATCAAAATTTTGCTCGCGCATCGCGAAAATCCGAGCTACTCGCACGCAAAGTTGGCAAAATCGCTAAAAGTTGCCAAATCAACCGTTACAAATGTAATTAAAGTGTTTGGGGAACGTTTGTCGACAGCCAGGAAGTCTGGATCGGGGGAAAATCGAAAACCGGAAGCCGCTGAGACGACAAAGAGAGTTGCCGGTAGTTTCAAGCGAAACCCTAACCTATCTCTCCGAGATGCCGCAAATAAGCTGGGTGTATCGTCTACAACCGTACATCGAGCCAAAAAACGAGCCGGACTATCGACTTACAAGAAGGTAGTGACTCCAAATCGCGATGATAAACAAAATACGACGGCCAAAGCGCGATCCCGGAGGCTGTACACGACGATGCTGACGAAGTTTGACTGCGTGGTAATGGATGACGAAACCTACGTCAAAGCCGACTACAAGCAGCTTCCGGGACAGGAGTTTTATACGGCAAAAGGAAGGGGAAAGGTAGCAGATATTTTCAAGCACACGAAACTGTCAAAGTTCGCAAAGAAATATCTGGTTTGGCAAGCCATCTGTACCTGTGGCTTGAAAAGCAGCATTTTCATAGCTTCCGGGACTGTCAACCAAGAAATTTACGTGAAAGAGTGTTTGAATAAACGTCTGCTGCCTTTCCTGACGAAACACGGTTGTTCCGTACTGTTTTGGCCGGATTTGGCCGGATTTCACCGATTTACACGCGTTTTCCCTTGACCAAATTTTGACCGTATCACCCTTTAAACCGTGCGCCCAGATTTACTTCGAATCGAGCTTTAGTAAAACGTCAAATGAATTTAATTAAATTGTTAAGCTATTGAATAGTTTAGTTTGTTAATTTTTGGAATAATGCAGCTAGTGCTCAGTCTACAACATTGTATTGTACTTCATGACACAATGTTGAGTTCTGAACAGTTAATTTATTTATAAAACAATAGCGATTTGAATGATTAACAAAGTTTGTTTCCTAAAATTATTCGAAAACTGATTTTCACGAAGACAAATTTCGTTCACTGAAATTAAAAATATCGATGTATCACTTTGATCATATGGATTATTTAGTGTAAATTGTTATTTCCAACAACAACTGTTTATTTCAACAATATTTACATTAAGTAGACGATTTGATTGTGTACATCTCTCCCCATTATACCATCCACATTCCGATAATACATGAAATAAATTCAAAACGTAAACCAAAACAAAAATATGAGTAAACCCACGTTTCTAGAAATGCTTTGGTTCAATATGTTTAAAATAAACAGATCATGATTCTTATTTTATTAAGTGATTTCATCTGGTTTTGAACATAGTATATATTTGAATTGAAGCAAGTTAATAGACTAGGTTAATGTTTTGAAAATTTATCTGAAATATATTTGTTTTGACGGTAATTTTTATTGCGTGTTGGTCAAAATTGTAGCTTTGGAAATTGTCTACTTGTTATGTGAATATTTTGAAAACTGATTTATTTATTGATATTTAGTGAGTTATCTTACTAGCAAAAACAAATTTCCCGAGTAGTTCCCATATTTCGACTTTCAACGAAATGAGTTACACATTGTTAAGGCTTATTAGGACCTGATTCGATATTGTTATGCAGTAAAGTTCCTACCGTCATAGGAAGAACATCCCAAGTAACAATTTTGGTTTTATAAGGGTTCTGAAGAGCATGAATTAGACTCCAAGAATGATATAAAACCTTGATAAAACCAGCAATGTTTCTTGGGCATAATCTCAGACAGTCTTCTCTTTTCAGAGAGCAAGTTATGGCGCTCTAACCATAAGCCATATGAGACTTAGAATAAATTAATGCTTAGGTCCCAACCATTTGAAGAGAAATGGAGCATCAATTAACCTTCTTAGATCACACAAAGCATTCTGTTTAACTATTCTCTGTGACTATTCTTTCCTTTGATATCTACTGAAGGATACGTGGGTTCCTTGCATCTTCTTAAAGTAGATAACAAATTCTTTCTATCTTCAACGGTTGCATTGGAGTGACCACGTGAGTGATCTAAGAGTCTTCGTAGAGATTATTGGGTGAAGAAATGTTGTATTAACTGGTTTTGTTTCATAGTGACATGCAATGTCTTAAACGAATTATCATTATCATCGTAGCTCGATCCACAAGATGTGCAAACTTCAATGCTAATGCTAATGCTAATTAGGAAATTGTAAAATTTCCCTGCGCTGGAAAATTATTATCAAGCATAAAAAGAACTATAGTAAGGAAATGTGATACAAACTGTTGCATCAAATAATAATTTTATGTTGTTCAGTACGGATTGTCTACTGATTATATTTAAATATACGGATTTCATTTCTACCGACGCATTATGTATGGACTTGAAAGTCCCGCGTTTGTTTATTAATTAAATGTATTACTGTAAATTGCAATACTACTATTAAAGCTAATAGTTACAGTTACTAATTGTGACTGACATGTTACATGATAGCTGAAAACGCTGACTATACGTTCAGGATGTTCGTATGTAGGGTAGATTAAATTGCACATGTTAAAGGGATACATCAAAAAGTCGCTAAAGGTGAGCAAAGCGCCAGGGCTAGATGGCATACCGAACTAGGCCATCGAGCCGGCTATTCTGCTGGCTCTAGAAATGTTCAGGGTGGTGATGCAAAGATATCTGGACGAGGCCGTCTTCCCGGATGCCTTGAAACGCCAGACGCTAGTATTGCTACCGAAGACAGGGAAGCCACCGGGTGATCCATCGGTATACCGTCTGATAGGATTGTTGGATACCATGGGTTAGATGCTGGATAGATAAATCTACAACAGGTCGAAAAATTACACGAAAGGTACGGACGGCTTGTCCAATATGCCTGTCTAAATGTTCTGGAAGGTTCAATCCTGGGTCCGGTTCTATGGAACACGATGTATGATCAAGTGTTGAGGTTGACGTTCCCTAACAATGTAAAGATAGTTGATTTCGCGGACGACATCACCCTAAAATTCTATGGATAGTCCATAGGAAATCAGGAGCTGATGGCCACGCACTTTATCGACATCATTGAAAAATGGATGCGCTCCAGGAGGCTGGAGTTGGCCCATCACAAAACGGAGATCACTGTGGTCAAGAACAGAAAATCATAGCAAATAGCAACGATCAATGCAGTGAAATGCACCATCACCTTAAAGTGGTCCCTGAGATTCTTGAGGGTTATGATCCACGACAAACTGTTCTTCATCAGCCACATCGACCACGCCTGCAAGGAAGCCTCTATGGGTATATTTGCATTAGAGAGGTACAAGAGAGCATTCTGCATCGTCATCATTATGTCCATACTGAGGTACGGCAGGCCGGCATGGGCCACCGCCTTGAGTATCAAAAGCTACCTTGACAAGCTCAAAAGTATGCACAGGCTACTGTGTCTGAGAGTGGCAGTGAATACCGTGCAGTTTCACGCAACGCGGTTTGCGTATTAGCGGGAATGATGCCCGGCATCATCATAAAAGAGGACGTAGAGTGCTTCGAAATACTAAGCACGAGAGGTATCCGTAAGACTACTAGAGCCGTATTAATGGTCAAGTGGCAGAGGGAATGGAATAACTCCACAAACGGTCGCACCTGGATATACCCCATCAACAACCTGCTTATAATGTCATCTTTAAGTAGGAAAATGATACGCAGGCGCTCTGATATGTCGCAAGCCAGGTCTTTTAATAGATATGAACATTGCCACTTTTCTGAAGGTACTGAAAATCCCGCAGGGGCTCCCTAAGTTGCCAGTATGGTCAAACATCCTCAGAATGTTCTCCGAAGACCTAGTTTTGGAAAATCATAAAGTTTGACATGTACCCATGCAACACAAAACCGTCATAATTGGTTACAGCAACTTGATTTTGACTTAATTGAGTAGCATAGGAGTAAAATCTTACACCAAAGTCACGCATTCGAATCTCACCTTCGGACAAGTTACAAAAATACTCAAAAGGTATTTGAGTGACTACAACGAGAGTTGAAAACAGCCTAGGGGACAGTTTAAAGTAAAATAATAATTCAGATCCATCATTAGATTAGGGCGAAGCTACTTCTGTAAACAATGGCTCTCGTAGTTATTTTCTCTCGAAAAAAAAGCCACAAAAACAAATTAAGCACTCTTCAAGGAAGAGGAAGACTATTTGTTGACGGTTAGTGAGATAGGATTCGATCCATTTGAGAATTCCTGGCTCAATTCCCATTTTTTGCAATTTAAAAAGAAGCATGGGTATGTCAATGCGATCAAAAGCCTTGCCCAAAAGTCTGTATAAAGAGCTTCTACATGGCTACCATTGTCCATTGCTATCAGAGAGTAGTTAACGAATTCGAGTAAATGTGTGCTATTTGATCGTTCTTTGAAGAATCCATGTTGCTTAGTAGTCAACCTGTTTTTGATTTAAGTGAACAATTTTTCATTAATAATTGCTTCAAAAAGTTTACGAATACAAGATAAAATGGCAATTCCGCGATAGTTACGTATGTCAGATTTTTTTCCACTTTTTAAATAGGTACTAGGAAGGAACTTTTCCATAGTTTGGGAAAGATCCCAGATTTCAATGACATATTCAAAAGTTTTAATTAATTAACTTTTAAGTTTTAATTATGTTTTTCATAAATATAGATGGTATTCAATCAGGACCAGAACCTTAAGAAATGTCTAAATTATTCAAATCTTGCAAGATGTCTTGAAACTCGACTTGACTAACTCCAATGTCCCTTGAAAATCCTGGGAAGAAATCGAAATATTCATAATCGTGACCTTCTTCAACAAATATATTTCTTGAAAGAATGTGGCAAAGAGGTTGTAAATTTCTACCGCGTTATTACCAACATTTGAGTTAAGATGCATTCTAGACGGGAGATTGTCAGATTTAAATTTAGTTTTAACATAATTGAAAATTTTTTTTGGGCAAGATTTAATTTAAAGTTCAGTTTTTGCATTGTGCTCATCAAATGCATTTTTTATGGTTAGATTCAGTTCATCACAAATACTCACGTAGTTTGCCAGGTTATTGCTGTTGCCATCTCTTTTGTATATTTTGTGTGCTTTTTGCTTCCGATTTTTCATTTCTTTTTTGTTTATTATACTAAACTGGCTGGTTTCACTTACCTTGTCGCCTTATTCTTTTGAGTGGTAGTTGTTCAAATATTATTTTCAACAATAACTTATAAAAAACTTCAACAGAAGTCTCAATATTTGCTTTGTTCTTAAAAATGGTTTGCCAATTAATTCTGATAGGTTTTTTTTATTATGATATCATAATTTTCTAAATGATATTGGAAGACCTCTTTATATCCGAAGTCGTCGGGTCTTTTGTATTCGTGGATCAATAAATTATATATTTTTATTATGATATCATAATTTTCTAAATAATATTGGAAGACCTCTTTATATCCGAAGTCGTCGGGTCTTTTGTATTCGTGGATCAATAAAGAAAACTCAGTTGCTGTGTGAAAAGCTTCATTTTTCCATAATGGAAAAAGTGATTCGGCTGCACAGAAATCTTCCTCAATGTTTGTCAATAAAAAATCTGAATAGCAATTTTGCTGGTTTCTTACATGGTTAACTTGGTTGAGCCCTAGACCTGCAGTTTTGTACATGTGTTTCACCTGCCATGTGTACTTTCACCCAAACATATTCAAATTCCATAACTTTTGAAGTATCGATACTTTCTGACTTCTTTTCAGAAATTTCCAAATAGCGATCATTTTTAAAAACATTATAAGAATTTCCGAAGACTTCTTCACTCCTAACCCTTTATCCCAAGTGTTTGTTTACAAAAGTAGATACGCCCTTATCAAATGTTGGAGCTGAATTGTTTCATTGAATCTTCTTACTTTTCTAATGTTTTGATTTTCTGTGGGCATAAACAAGAGAGTTATAAGTTACTACGTTCTCAAAACAATATCTCAGCAAAGACAATCGAAGTACGTTGCGGAGTCTCGCAAGCGGAAGCGCGAGGCTATTGAGGAACAACATAATAATTGTAAAGAGTTGGATTTTAAGAGTTGATAGATTATACAACTTCATATGTACCCAAATACTCAAATTACCTTGTTCAATAATTATCAACCATATGTGTTATGGTATGTATTTATTATATGAATAATACCATTACTACTGAACACCAACGCGGTCCTACGAGAATCTCGCGGTTATATCCCTGATATAACCAACCTCTAATTTTTCTCTTATGTTTTGTCCTTTCAACGTTTTGTCCCTTCGTCTCTTCTACATTTCGTCCCTTCGGCAATTTGTCCCTCTGCCGTTTTGCCCATTGTCCTCCAATCGCATCGATATACATTTATTTAGTAGTAATCTAGCAATTGAGCACATGGTTTTCATTACCCAGATATGTTTTTCAGTGTGAACAGTGATTCAATTTCACCCCCTTAAGGGCACTGCCAATCGCATGATCATGTGGAAAGGATGGAAGGCAGAGTAACTCAGGCTTGGTGTTGAAAAACACTCAATAACCCGAAATTTCACAGTAACTACTACCCACCACCTTTCCAATCACTAGAACATTATTTGAAAACATGTTACACAGGCACTGGGGGAACACCATCCAAGAACCCAAGGAAAACAAAAAAAAATAGTCATCTTCCACCTTACCGGCTTTCCATCACCACCCTCGACCGGAATGAACACTTTTCAAAATTGCGAGAGTGCTCTCTGCAGTCACTCACTCTCCGATTCTCTCACTTATTCTCCCAATGTGATGCGGCTCAGTTCAGAGGCGACGCTGGCTCGATACAACGTATCGAACACTCCAGCGTTCAGATGTGAGACAACGTCGAATGTGAAAGGAAGTTGAATGCTAAAACGCGCACGCGATTTTTGTTGCCGGATAGTTTTGCACTAGAAGAGAAGCAGCCTTCATCAGCTTCCTATGGGTTCCATCTTTTGCCTTGTTCGACAATTTGTAATTACATATCGCGTTATCGTCGCGGGCGTTTAAGATTGTGCTTCGTGGGAAAACTATTGTTGGTGTATAGTTGTCGGAAAGGGAGAGATGAAAACAGAAGTGTTGTGCTAGAAGGAAAAATTGCGGAAGCAATTTTCATTATCACTGGCTGAAAAGCTTAATGGAATCGTGCATTAGCCGTGTATCGAAGAGTTGTTTTTTGTGTGCATTTCCAGTGATTTTGTATTGCGAGAACTCGAAGCTGCGGAGAATGTTGAAGATTCAAGCACCCGTGTGTTAAGAGAAGAAATATTCTGTCAGTGTGTTAGTGTGCAGTGAGAAGAGCGTAGGACGTGCATAACTCGTGCACTTCACCTCCAGACGAACGAGTTGCATCTTTATACCTTAACCTAATTTGCCCCAACAACACCGGAACATAGTGGGCGAAGGCGATTGTTACTCCCGTCAGTCGCCTTTCCCAGTTTAAATCAGTCCTCATAAAATCTGTGTTACAAACTGGCAAGGTTTAGTTTTTGAAATGCACCAATTGTAGAAGCGGGATTTTTCTCAGCAACTTACAGAAAAACAAAAAAATAAACACGCGTAGGATGCGGCGGGTGATGTCATAAATTCAAATTCGAAAATTTGCTCAACTACATGGAGTGGTAAACCACAGAAGCAACAACAAGGCTCACTTAATTAACACCGAAGAAAACAGTGTTGTGTAAAACGATCACCTTTAATTGGAAGCAACGTCTCGTAACCAGTCGTCTTCTGCAATGATCGTAGTATGGAAATTATGTTGTCAGTGAGTGCAAGCCAGAAGAAAATAAGAGTAATTGTTTTAAAAAATGTACCCAGTCAAGGCAATAGTCTAGAGTGATTTATGAACGTTTTTGGTTAGTTTCATGTATTGGTGTGCTTTTATGGCTCTCTTTGGTATCGTTCTCGGCACTTGAGCGTTTAGCTCCGGCAAATAAAATATACCAGTTAAATATGATTATCTGTATGTGGTAGTTGTAAACAAGAATTGAATGTTTGTGTACCTCGTGAAATACGTGTATAAAAAGTAGTTTACACCTTGGCGTTTCTGTGTGTGATTGTATCTAATCCGCAGAAGTAAAAAACAAGATCCAGATCAAAGCGTGAAGTCAAAACAAACAAAGTCTGAATAGAGAACACTGCCTTCATCGAATGCTGTTAAACCAATTCCAACGATCGGAAACAGACCCACCGAGAGCACAAAACAGTGCAAAATGGCTGCCACCTTTGTAAAGTCACAATTTATCACTGTCATCGGTATCATGCTCATATCGTTATTCAGCAGGTCTATGATTTAAGCATCACAGGGAGACTCTCATTGATGATCGCAGTTCAAACAACAACAACAGAGCAAAGGCAACAAGGCTGAATTCGTTGAGAGAACACAATTTCCGGAGCCATATACGTTTTATTGCAATTAGAAGTAAAACAAAAAAGTCACAAACGGCTCTTGGACGTCAATAGCAGTGTGTTCACTGGAAGCGACAAGCGTAAACAAAATTGCAAACAGGCGGTCTGCGAGGGAATAAAACATCACCGCAAAATCCGACCACGTTGCATTGTCTGTCAGCCGGCTGAAAATAGTATTCGTCGTCAAGAGTTGCAAGTATGTATTCACTGAGTTTACCTTCAATACAGAGCTTTACGACGCTCATTTTATTGTCATGTGGCAATCTCATTGGTTATTTGAAACACGAGTATCGCGCGCTGCGTTCCACAGAAGTTGGCAAGTAGGGCACTGTTGGTTGTTGGCTTCGTTTTATAAGCAAATTTGATGTGATTTTGTCCTTATGTGATTCGCTTTGGCAATTTGTCGATAATTTGTGAACCAATTGGCATATTTGCTGTGTTTATCTTGTAAACTGTTATTGGTTCAGTCATTCGGTAACTGCAACATGTGTACGTTGCATTTAGCGAATGTCGTTTACTAGTTGCAGTATATCACACATGCCTAACTTTAGATTAAGGGTTCGTCGACACTATATCATGTATGTTCAAATGTACTCTTAATAATGTTTAATAGTGGTCAAAAATACCGATCACACTTCAACCAAAGTCACATATGAACTGCTTTTTTCCTCTGTTCTGGACATAAACTACGGTGATCAGTAAGTTGATTTCGTTTCCTTTTGTAAGTAAAACCGGATTTCATGCTGAAAATACAAAATAAGGATAGCGAGATAAATTCGGGAAAAATGCTGAAATTTTTTAATTAAGATCGTGTGGCCACATTGCTATCTGCTCTGACTTTTCGCTTTTTCAAGCCCTTTATCATCTCGGTGAGGTTATTTTCTAGACTGTAAATAATCTCACTCCACATCTCACTATAATCTCCTACACAGTTGACTTAGCTACATCCACTATTTTAGCAACATCTCTGGTTTACATGTTGGGCTTCCTCTTGTATACTTTCACCATTTGTTTCTCATCTTGTTTTTCGCGTGTAACCCTTTTCGGCTGCTTAGTTGGCTTATTCTGAACCGTTTTGGTTTGTAGAAACTTGCTGATGACATTTGATACCGTTTGTTGCGTCACCCCGACCGAATTCACGATTGTTTTCTGTAAACGATTAGGATTTTCTAACCACTTGTCCAAAATAAGATTTTGCAGCTCCAGTTGTCGAGACGACATTTTCGAAAATTCGATTTAAAAGCAAACAATATGAGCGGTAACGTCAAGGTCAAATGAGCCACTGACAGCTAAACACTGAACGAAATTATTACGTTGACTCAGACTGCTGATGCGATAAAGTTACAATATATATAAAACTTCACAACCTTAACGTGCAATGTTCAGGTATTGCAATCATCAAGCCATTTTTAAATATGGCTGCCTTACATCACCTATTGCAGAATCTTACCTGAATTTTAAGTTTTAGTATGTGACAGTGACCAAATTGTGATATGAATCTAGGTAGCTTAGGGGAACGTCGGATTCCCCTTTTGAAAACGTACATTTTCCCATCAAAACACCTCAATTGATGCGTTTATATGATAACTTAGTCACTTAGCTATAATCTAACTATGTTTCAATTATTGAGGTTTTTCATCCTATAAATCACACGCACACGAATAGCAGCTCATTTTGTGTTGACTAGAATACCCGAGCAGGGCCGAATAGCTTGATAACTGGCCTTGGTATTAAGGAGCTCAGATTAAGAGGTAAAATACCTGAGAATAATACCATAAAATTGTTCCCAAAATGTTAGGCGAATACCAAATTGAGGTAAGACAATACCAAAATAGTACCTCTAAGGTATCCCCAGGTATCCATAATAACAAGTTTTGTTATTCGAGAGATATTTTGCTTGCAATTCTTAGGTATTTTACCTCTTAATCTGAGCTCTCCAATACCACGGTAAGTTATCAAGATTATAATTAGGTATTCATATGTTGTTGCCTCCTGCTCGGGTAGAGTAACTGTTCAATACACAGTTCAAATGTGACGATAGCCAAAGAAGCATACATTCACTTGAGAAATTTCAGTTTTTAAGCAGTTATTGACAAATCTGTTATTTGAAACTGAAGGTGGAGTAAGGTTTTCATAAATGGCAGCAAACAAAAACCTCGATGCTGAAAAGACAATAGTTAAATGCTAGACTCGGCCTATATTGACGAGAGTACATTTATTCCTTGATTTATTTAATATTTGTTCATAAAATCAATTGTCTCAATTGTTAACTCTTGTTAAAGCTTAAACCGCATGGAAATTTGTCAAGACAACAGAGCCAAACTAAACAAACACATTGAAGAATGCTCTATTATGCTTTGAGGTAGTTGAGGAAGTCCCTAAGGTTGATTTTCGACGGGTTGACTACAATGTGTTAAATGAAGCAATAGGCAATATTAATAGGCATCTCCAGAAACTGAAGCGTCTCCGAAAATATAATCAACACCGCTCGAACACGTCGAGGCGTCGATTCGTGCTAGCTAGCAATGAATATAAGCGATATAATCGCTTCCTGTATCGGCGCTATATAGATCGTACCTAAACAAGTTTGCGTAGGAATCCTAGAAAGTTCTGGTCTTTTGTGCGCTCAAAACGTAAAAAAGATGGATTGCCAAGCTCTAAGTATTTTGTGGACTATTCTGCTAATACAGCCTCTTCCAAATGCGAGCTTTTTGCCGAGCACTTTAAAAGTGCGTTCTCTACTAGAATTGCCACACCGCAACACAGCGATGCTGCCTTACGTGACACTCCGTTAGATAGCTTTGACTTTGGAATGTTGGAGATTACAGCTGAACCTGTGTGTGATGCTATTCGTAATTTAAAGCATTCTGCTTGTCCCGGACCTGACGGAATCCCGCCGACTTTGGTGAAAAACTATCCAGACGGACTGATAGAGCCTTTAGTCAAGCTGTTCAATCTTATTTTGCAATATGGAATGTTCCCTGCTAGATGGAAAATCTCGAGTCTTACGCCGATTCACAAAAAAAGGAGACAAATGCAACATTGCCAATTACCGCGAAATAACGTCGTTAAGTGCCTGCTCTAAAATATTTGAGATAGTTGTGAAAAACGCACTCTGCGTATCCTGTAAGAAATACATATCTTGTGACCAGCATGGATTCTACCCGAAAAGATCTGTCGCAACTAATTTAACCCAGTTTGCTTCCCTGTGTATTCGCTCAATGGACGCTGGCCTGCAAGTGGATGCTGTGTATACAGGCTTTAAAGCCCCCTTTGATCGTGTAAACCATGATATTCTTCTTCATAAGCTAGAGAAAATGGGAGTCTCTGCAGCCTTTGCGAGATGGTTCAAATCATATCTTACTGACAGATCTGTGTGCGTTAGGATTGGGGCGTTGCAGGCCGAACCTTTAACTGCATGCTCTGGTGTGCCACAAGGAAGCAACCTTGGTCCGATATTGTTCTCACTCTTCATTTACGACGTTGCGACTATTCTGCCACCTGATACGCGGTTCTTCTTTGCGGACGCCTTGAAAATATTCATGATAATATCATGTCTTGAGGATTGCCAGAAGTTCCAGCATTTGCTGGATTTATTTGACGATTGGAGCAACCGAAACCTTCTAACCTTGTGCGTTGCTAAATGTAATACCATTACGTTTTGTAGAAAACTTCAGCCAATGAACTTTCGCTATAATTTGTCTGGTCAAACCCTTGAACGCGTCTACAAAGTCAATGATTTGGGCGTAATACTGGACTCACGTTTCGGATGCATTACGAGGATGTAATTTCTAAGGTGAATAAGCACCTGGGGTTCATCTTCAAAATCGCCGACGGATTTCGAGACCCGATGTGCATGAAATCTCTGTACTGCGCACTAGTACGTTCGATCCTGGAATCCGCTGTTGTTGTCTGGTGCCCGTATAGCAGTATTTGGATCAAGGCAGTTCAAAAAAGATTCATTTGTCGGGCCTTGGGGAGCCTTCCCTGGATAAAAGGCACTCTGATCTGATCTCAGCCTGTATGCACCAGTAAGGCATCTCAGAAGACGTAACTTTCTTCATATTGAGTCGAGAAATAGTCGCTATGGACAACACGATCCGGTAAGGTTTATGTCGTCACGATTTAACGAGGTTGCTGAACAGTTCGAATTCAACGAGCCTGCCAGCGCACTTCTGCATCGCCAAAGAAACGTGTTAGGTAGAGTTTAAGTTTTAAGTTGTTAAGTTAATTTTATTCATGAAGACCCCAATTAGTCAGATGGATTTTTACAAATGTGATGTGATGTGATGTGATGTGATAGGAAGCCACCACCAGGGCAGGACTTGCCATGGCGTACAGTACCTCCTAATGGCAAGATCAAACTGTACATTCCTATAATCCTCACTATTCCGTTACTTGAAGCGCCAAAAATGGGGGTGTGGACCCGTAAGCAGAAGCACTTGCACAAAACCCACGGAAACGATAGAAAGTCTTCTTCCAAAAAAAACGCTCTTATTACAGGAAATGAACAGTAAGCAAAACACATTAGAATTTCCGTCTGGTGGTTTGTTAAAAAATAGGGTTAGTTAACTCACTGTAGACTGTTGGAAGATAATTAGATCGAGTATTACAAGCATTGAGTATTACAAGCATTACATTATCATGCTGCTCTGTGCCTTGAAATGAAAAAGTAATTTGAAATGCAAAGATGTCGCTAAGCGTGCTGAAATTATTAATTAAATGAGAATGGAAAATACGCCCTGCTTGAACACGATCTTCAGTCGCAGCCACTCACTTCCCTATTGTCAAGTTGGCAACGTTGCCCATGCTACGCCAACCCGCTTCTCCATGCTGAAATGCTGAAAAATGTTTAGAAAACTACAGTAGTAAAACTAATTAGTGTGATATAACTACAATGGAACTGACTCTTAGCTTCGGGTCTTGACAGACAATCCCTTCTGAGCCCTTGTGGCACGTCAAGCCGGGCAGTTCAGCGCAAGGCAGTCAGATGGATTTTTTACAAATATACAAATATACAAATAAGAATAAAGCTAAATACTTTGTGTGTGTGTGCCCAAACGCCTACACAGAAAAAAACAAGCGTTCCCTAAAATGACAACGGACAGAAAAAACTAGTTCACGTTTTCAGGATTTTTCCCTTTAATCGTTATTTAGTTCATGACAATGTGATTAACGCGGTGTTTTCTGTTTGTTCTCGAATTCATGACTGCAGTTCACGGATCTGGGAACGGATTTTTTTTTCCGTGTAGTGCTTAATTTTTCTTGCAAAATACACAACAGCACGCCAGAATTTGATCATCCAGAACGATCTCATGAATGCATCGTATTGA
Source organism: Aedes japonicus (assembly GCA_034211315.2). Classification (NCBI taxonomy): domain Eukaryota; kingdom Metazoa; phylum Arthropoda; class Insecta; order Diptera; family Culicidae; genus Aedes; species Aedes japonicus. The sequence continues at coordinate 119,612 of JASCZW010000789.1, read as the reverse complement.
TTTACATCCACTGCACAGTTGATATTTTCCAGAACAATTGCTGTATGGACACCTCAACCGCATGCAATAAGACGACGAGGCGTGAGAATTTCAGCTCGCCACCAATGCTATCGACCATCAACATCAAAACCGCAGAGAGCCGTGAAGTAGTTGATGGACGGTTTTAGGACTTTGAAAATCGACTGCCGCCATGCCCGGCTTAGCCTTTCCCATCACAGCGCAATTGTAGTCTGGACCTGGCCTCTCAGACGGAATATCAGAGGGAAAGAAATAGAAAATGAAAAACAACAGTCGTCGGCAGTCTGTTAGTGAGATCGAGACGTAGAATGGAAACTATCAATGGACGATACAAATCAGAAATAGCTCTTGTCGGTACATTATAACGAGTTCAGAGTGGTGGGTGGGATTATGACTGATGGATTGGCGTTATTTTTAGAATTTGCTCGTCGGAATATTAACATTCTCGGTTTTGTTGTTTTTACGCATCGCATGCGGGCGCACTGTTCCCCAATCCAAGAGATATATTTTTTGCGAGAACACTGGCGAAAATCTGTCTCTTCTTCTATATATAGCGCATATATGTAGAAGAAGCAAAGCTGCCACAATGGGACATGAAGAGCAAGAGGGAAGCTGAAAAGATAATTCTAGGTCGATATTGTCGTCTGGGTCAGATATATACTAGTGCATATAATTGGTCTTAATTTAAAATGAGAACAATCTGATAGAAAAATAAATCAAATTTAAGAAATTGAGTTTAAACGAAGCTGTATCCAATTATATTTTGAACAGCTGAATTATTGATTGATCAGCGCTGATGTGACTATGTATGCTGTCTAAATGCTCACGTAATATTTTATCAGATTATACTAAGCTGAAGAATATTTTTTTGATTGAACGTCGGCATAGTTATCGAGAATTTTGACAGAAGATATTCTAGTCATTGACAACACTGTAGTACCCGGTGCAAAGAATAGTATGATCTCTGCAACCTGGACACATGCAAATTGTACTATAAATCACAATACAGATAACAAAGAAATTCAATCAATTATGTATGATATGCGCGAAATTTACGTTACTTTGTGAGGAAAATCAATCACATTTGTGTATTGTTGGTTCCGTAATTAATTCAGAAAAATTGATTTTCAGTTTAGTTGATTTGTTATTATTGATAAACATTTAACCATGAACATGAAAAACATACTTGGTACAGCATTGTGAAAGTGTGTGCTACATTCAGTTTTAAACAACCGTTTACTTCATGCTTTTTTTTCACTTCTGCCTGTATATGACATTCAAATTATCACTTCGGAGTTGACAATTGACAAAGTGCAAACTAATTCCAGTTGATATCTCAGAGTACGTGACGAACCTTCAAATCTTTCCCAACTATTAGTTTACACTTATCTGGTAATTTGAGCTTCTCTACACTGTTCCACGTTACGGCCGTTGAGTTGCATTCCATTTTTTTTTCTGTGTTTCGTCTGCCGTTTCGTCAGGCTCACTGAATGGTTGAAATTCGACACACAGAAGCATCATGCCGTGCACATAAAGTAAGTGAAAGCCACACCAAACCATACTGGCAGCTACAAAAATGTCATGTTATGCCGGTTGGTCTGAGTTTTGGAGCAGGGCCAACATTATGAAGAGACGGCCGTATAAATGTCTGTGATGGCACTCCTATCGCGGTGAGTAGTTTCTTATGTACGGAACGCATGGTGTCACTTATCTATATCTCAAGTGTCTCTGGGTCACGAGCGAATCGGTGCTGATAACGTAACACATTCGATGGATATTGATGACTTGAAATAGTTAAAACCCAATTGGGCACTTGAGATTCACAGTGGAAGTTGAAAGAGAATAGGTTTATGTAAACACATTACCTTGTGCGCTCTTTTGTATCTTGAAACGTTTGAAGATAATTCATGTAAATTATTACGATGTATCATTAGAGTAAGTGCGTAGATTGTAGGCTTTCGTCCAGTCATCTTGTCCTGTTTATCTTGCTACAAGGTTGAAAGAGCAATTTTACCATATACAAATAAATTATTACAATTTGGCTAAAACGAATGTCCCTTTCATTATGTTTTGCACCTCAAAGACTAGAGCTAGGTAGAAATCAATTTGACTTATCCAAAAGAAGCCTATCTGTATCCGAATGAGTTGAAAGTGCTGCTGCAGAGTTTCACTTGATATATTATTACATGGAAGGATACATTTTCAATTCTTAGAAATACACTGATAGGAAAATAATGTTTTGTATCAGGTGCGCAACTTAGTTTTCGCTGTTTGGCAGTAGATGGCTCTAGCAGTAAGAGCTAAAAAAATAGATGTTGTATTCTTAAATTAAACCCAAAAAGGAGAGAGTTCTCTCGCCCATGTTGGCAAAAAACAGAGTGTGTACAAAAAACCGCTAGAACCATCACAAATCATTGCAGTATATTAGCACGATAAGACGCGCATTCTTTTGCCTATCAAGTTGTCGGATTTGGTCGTGCCTTGACCTACTCCGCATTGGGGATGTAAAGCAAAGGAATGTGTGCTTGGTTCGAGTACTTTATCACATGCCCTTTGCTCAGTTTTCAAATACTTCTATTGAATTTTTCACAGCCTGCCGTACACTGAGGGAATTATCAACACTTTCTCTTCATATCTTTCGTTCTAGCAAAATTACCGTCCATTCTTGGGGCATCATGGTGATGAAAGAAATATTTCCTTCTTCATCATCGTAATCGTTACTCCACGTACGGAGAATACAAAAACATAACAGTTATAGTAAGGGCTGATTGATTTTGACATATCCAAAACATGATTGAGTTCCAAAAAGTGTACGGAGTTGCTGCTTTATGCGAACTTGACTTCGAGACACAGCCCCCCACTCCAATTCTAGATGCGGTTAAGGCCCGGGGTGTTGTTGAGGCCATTCCAGTGAGTTGATCCTACAAGACCGGAAGAAAGACATGGTATTCGGGTCGTTGGCAAACTGAAATACGAACTTCTCTTCAAGGCCCGTCTGGACCAGCGAAACCTAAAGATTTCCTCGCAGGATGTTCATGTAGGAATCTGCAGTAATTATCCTGTCATTTCACGGGGTTTCTCATTCCACCCCACGGAAAACATCCCAGACCATCACATTTCCTCCTTTATGCTTCATCGTAGCTTGGTTGTGGCGCTCCTGAAGCTTCCCACCCGATCTGCTTTAGGTTAAACAGCTCAAATTTTAATGCATCCGTCCAGCAAAACAAGGACTCAAGCCTTTTGGCTTTCTTTGCTTTATTGATAAATGGACGCTTCCGGGCAACTTTGCTATTCAACCCAAATGCTACGAGACGGCGACAAACAGTTCGACCTAAAACTCATAGCTAAAGGGTTTCCTGGATCAAGCAGATAGTTCCCTTCGGCTTTACGGAGAAACCATTCGAAGCAGGTTGTTAACAATTTCTTATGAACCCCATTTCTATCGGGTTCTAAGGAAAAACGATTACATTGGGATGGTAACTCTATAAAAAGCTAGTACTAAGGCAGTTTTAGTCACATTGACAATAGACTGGCTTCGCTAAAATTTGACTAAAGTTATTGTGCATATTTATTGATTCACTTGTTGACTGGAAACGCAGTCTTCGCAGTCTCGAAGACTGCGGGGAGTTTGGGACGTTGAGTGCATGGTCCTTGGTCATAAAACAGACTGTATTATTTCCTAAATTTAGTTACTAAAGTGATGTGTTTTGCGACTTTTATGTTTTTTTCTCCGACTAATGTCCCGCATCAAATTAAATAACGGAATAAACGCTGTAGAAAATTTGCCATTGGGTATTCTCTCTTAAAAATGTGGGTAGAAGTAGTTATGTAAACTACTGTATGAGTATTTATGTTGTTGTTGTAGGTATGTTTATCGCTGTAAGTTTTTCGAAAATTGGAAAAAAGTGGTGTAACCCGAAAAGCAACTTCACGAACCGTTTAAACGGAATCCCAGTGCTTCGGTCAGGGATGTGGCCAAAAAGTTGAATCTGTCCAAGTCTTTCGTTCAGAGAGCCAAGGACCGGGAGGGACTGCATACGTACAAAGTGCAGAAGGCTCCAAATCGTGACGAACAGAAAATACGGTGGGAAAGTCACGGGCCCGGAAACTGTAAACCCAGATGTTGACGAAGGCTTATTGTCTCATCGTGGACGATGACTTCCGGCAGTTTTCAGGGCTACTGTTCTTCACCGCCCAGCGCATGTTTGATGTTGCGGAGGAAGTAAGAAAGCAGAAACTTTCAAAGTTTGCCAAGAAATGCATGATTTGGCAATCGATTTGCTCATGTGGCAGATGGATTGCGCCGTTCGTGACTACCGGGACTGTAAACGGGGAGACCTACATCAAGGAGTGTCTACAGAAGCGTCTGCTTCTTTTGTTGAAGCAACATGAGGGCCTTATAATCTTCTGGCCGGCTCTAGCTTCATGCCACTTTTCAAATGTGGTCATGGAGTGGTACGAAGCCAACGCACAAAACCTAATGAGTGGAGTTAAGCGTAAGGTAACGTACGATTATGGTATTGATGTTGGATGAAATAAATATGCCAAAAGCTTGCTAATGGGTATAAAATATGCCCCACCTTTCCACTAGGTATATGAGATTGAGCATATTTACTCAATTGCATGGGTATTGGTAGAGAATCGTAAAATCATAATCTCAATATGCAAAATCGATAGGCCAACCAATTCCTGAGTTGTTTCAAATTGAAATCAAGCTGCCACTTCACACTGGTCCAGAGTGTGAATTTGAAATTTAGGGCCTATTTTTTAGAAAAACAATCACAAATGTTTTGCAAATCCGGCACATGAATGGACGTATATTTTGGTACTCTTGGACTTATCTAACGATAACTTTGCTTAGAAATTTCAGTTAAAAAAGTATTTGACTGATTCTGAACATTACCTCTACAAATTGTTCTAATTCGGTCATTTAAGAAGCTACAGCACAAGTGTTATGATCAAAGTTGTTTTAAATTTGCTAACATTTTGAAATATTAATTTTCAATCTGCAAATAAAGAAGATGCAGTTTTTGTTCATACGAAAATAAGGTCGACCCTGATGTTTGTTAGTTATTATCAGCATCAATTTTTTCAGAAGACAAGATTGCTCTAAAATTTCAAAGCTATCCTGAAAATGTATGTTTCCATCCAAATTTACATTCTGGACCACTGTGCATTGCTACACTGATAGTTTTTGCAGCCAAAAAACTGTTTAAGGTTGGTTTAGAACCATCGTTTGAACAGTGACATTCTAGCACCGTACTTCTTGCGCTAGAATTGTTTAGCATGATAAGTTGTGTGGTACAAGCAAAACAGATATCTATGAAAATTAATAAAAAGGTACGTTTTCCCCGTTAATTGCCATACAAGTTTTAAACGCAATGCGGAAAGCCGAACTGTAACCAATTTTGGTGATGTTTTTGCGACCTCAAATCGATCCAGAATCAAACCTGATCTAGCAAAATGATAATGTCAGGCCACTAGAGTAACCACAGACTTGTATGATAGAAGAACCAGGACGATAACAGGTTTTGTTGGAAACATCCCAATCTATTCTAACTAGAAGGAATTAATCACTATATTCTTGAAAGCATCCTGAGAAATGGATATAATTCCATAATGTTTTTTTTTTTTTTGTTCTTTTGACATATTTTTGTGCCAAATATACCAAAAAATGTAGGTCAACTGTCCAGCATTTCCAGACACAACATCTAGTTTGTTCAAATCGAAGATTTAAACAGGATATCTTTGAACTCAGTAGATGGAAGGAGCGTGGAGACCTCGTTCCGTCAGGGTCATTTCTTATTAGCTGGTCGATTGGAGCATCTATTCTCGAAAGGTTAAGTGATGCTTCTTTGTTCCCCTACCGATTGGAACATGACGCTTTGTCTTGGCCTTGCAGGGTTTTCCAAATGATTGCGCACAATTATTTTTCTTCTTTCTTCTTCCATCTTGTATTTTCCTGAAACACATTCGAACTGCACCGCGAAATAAACAGTTAAAATATTTTGCCCTAAGATTTCCAACGGTGGCATCAATTGTAACAGTGCAAACATCTCTGGTTGTTACTTTTGAGAGAGGATTAGCGTCGATTGCGTTATTCAGAAGCTACACATCTATAAAAACATATTTTTAAAAAAATCAAGGGTCCTGTACAAAAGCCACATTTGCATTAGTCTACATAGATTTTTGTTTTGTTTTTTTTTATGCTGAAAAATGACTTGTACTATCGTAGTCTTGACTCATAACTACTGGAAATATTATCAAACTCCAGCAAAAAAATAAACAGCAACGTTAGATAATAATTTGAAAGTTCTTCAAGTCGAACATAGAAATAGAGCGCGAATAATGCGAATTATTATAGCTACTTAATTTTTTTATACCTGTTTATATTTAGCGGGTACACAAATTTCATAACCTCGGCTTGTTTAATCTCAAACTTAGGACTTAAAAAGGATGACCGAAAGCTCGGAAAACCAAAAAGTCCGCTGCACCATTGCTTCAAACTGTGAATTGTGTCACGACTCCACAAGCTCCGCTTGGGAATAGGATTTTGTTTGGCCACCTTATCCACCATTTATTCGTAAGCATGGTTAAACAGAGGCCATTCATTTGGAGTCACTTGTGTGATGGACTTTCTGAACAGGCGCTCCGTAGCCCTACTTTTCAGTTCACATCGATATTCAGCCGCTCCATCTCCTCCAACGATCGCTTCGAGTAGTGGGCCGACGCTAGATCCAGAACACCGCGTCTTCGCCCTTATGGTATTTCTTGATGAACGACGCAACTTCCGGCAGGCATGTCGTACTTAAAATTTCCCCGTTCACGGCCAGTCCGTAGCGAAAGAAGAGCGGCTTTGACATCCCCTTCTAGATGATTGTGAGCCACAGCAGCACCTTCTTGGGAACTTGGTGTTTGAATTTCACTGCGGAGCTCACTTCCTTCGAGGGGGAAGTAAAATACGACGTGCCAGTCGTTGGCATCCAGGGTGAGATCACCAGCATCACCACTGCGTCATTGCCTGCAGCTCCGAAACCAGTGCACGCGACTTCCGCTTCCTGACATGTATGTTCATGTTCGCCAGGTACCTGTTCACTGTTTGGCCGGTTGAGCTGACCTCCCGGCCACGCTCACGCAGCGATGTAGCCGCTTTTTCCTCGGTTTTCCCCTTCAGCATCCTTTGGAGCTTCTTGTCGCTCAGGGTCGTCGGGCGTCCGGAACCGGGCTTTCTTTCGATGTTCTGATTGTTGTCTAATAGCACAAAGATGTTATAGATGCCGGAACGTTCTTTGAGCGCGCACATTTCTGAACGTAGCTGCTTCACTGGTTTTGCCATCACGGTTAGAGTTCGGCTGATAGAGCTGTCAAATTTTGTCTGCTAACTCATGGGTTACTATGATTGATGCTGCATGGATAGTTTCGTCGGCTGCTGTAGGGTTTCCTTATAAAGAACACGTTTTCGTTGTATTGGAACAGCCAGCAAAAACCAAGAGTAGATGATTTAAATCCTGAACTATGCACATTTTTAAAGAAACATGTAATAGTCTATGTGTGGTATAAAGAATATACCGAAAAATTAAAATAAATAATGTTCTTAATAATTTCAAAGTACCGTTTCAAGGTTTCAAGCTCCGAAACGATATTTTATTTTATTATTTTATCATTATTTCAGAGATGATTATATAAGACCAAACCTGAGCGGTAGATTAACTAGCTTTTTCAATAGGTTTTAAATTTGGTATAGGCAATATCTGGAATGAAAATAAGTTAAAGCTCAAACACAAAATTTGTTTTGTTTCTTTAACAAACCAGCTCTTTATTTATTAACATTAAAAAACGCCACAAATGATGTACTAATAACAATAGCATCGAGCAGATCCAATTTTCTCAATCATTCAAATAACTTGCGCAAAACGCATGGTGGATTAAATTTTAATAGCATTCGATCAAAAAGCACTCTTGCTACACCATCATCTCCATCGAAGCGAGAATTCGCGCAATCAAATAAGCAATCTCACCTCAATAAGCAATTCACCCGGTGTGCATGGCAAACAATGTGGAAAACTGAGTTTATTTCATCAACGTGGATGGAATTAATGCACAGACGGCCCCCGCTCCTGTCTGTTGTCGTTAACCAGGCATTCCTCCGTGTAAGCATAATTTGCGTACGTTAATCCAATCGATATTTGACAATTGTGTTTATGGCTTCCATTTTAATACCGGGGTAATAAGATACCCTATCAAAATGAAGAACACATGTCACATATAAGTGCATGAAGGCTAGGGCAAGGCTAGCGCGATCTTAGGCAGGAGCTCAATTGAATGTGTTATTAAAGCCATTTTCCAAAAGGTTTCCAATGCTTGATGAAAACTGTCAGATATAAATACGACGAGTAAGTCAAGGTGTGAAGGTGAATAAATTAAGTTAGTTGAATCAGCTTCGCACATCTATAGAGGGGCGTTCGAGAACTAAGAACTTCTTTTACGATACATACACACCTGTGAAGTACTTGTAGATGTGGTTATATTTGAGGCTGCCTTAATATTGAATGAGGTTTAAATTGCTATGTAAATTTTACCCACAGACCTGTGTTTAGGTTCGATACATACGGATAGCATGGGAGTAGTATAGTTGAGAATGATTTATTGGCTGTAAAGGCTGATTTAGTTGATAGACCCAGTTCGTTTGCATACATCACATAACACACTCTACAGAAATGCAACAACAATTTAGAATGGACGCCTGAAAGTGGTGTCGTAAGTTGATGGCATTATTCTGACCCCAACATGCAACAGTATGAGGTAGACTGCCTTGAATTTTGCTTGGTGATGCAAATTAATTTGTTTCATTTTCCTCCGGAATAAATTTGCATGTGCATGTGCATTCTTATACTACTCCCTTAAATTAGTGCCCATATTCGATACGCGTAGCCTCCAGTATAGGATGTCAGCATTAATGAAAAGTATACTGAAAGTTAATCGTCAAGATTGCCTTGAAAGAGAACAGCATCCACCGACCGCAACGCAGTGGTTACAACATTGAATTGATTCTGTTGTTCACTGCTCAATGGCGATTGTTTTGTTACATGGACATTCAATGAAGGCTATCTTTTTCAAGGCTATATGGTTTTTTTTAAATTTCTTCACTCGAGAAACTTTCAGCCTTCGAATGGGGGTATATCGTTATTTGATGTAATATTGAAATATTAAGCTTTTTCCAACCTGTCCAATTGGAACAACTGGGAATAGTTTCCATTAATGCTTGGGTTTTCTCTTTGAATGATTGATTCACCCATTAAATGAACATTTGCAAAAAGAAATGGACTCATGTTATTTTAATTGAATGAAAATAAATCTGCCATTGCAGAGTGCTGTAGCTCGAATCGAATATGCGTGGTTCCATGCATCGCTAACTACATCAAACGATTAATTTAAAATTTAATAACACATTCCAGCCCTTATAATTTTTGCGTTCTCTCACGCCACCTTCGTTCACCCAAAACCAATTACCAGCCAGCGGCGGTTCGGTTCGTTCCGTTGTCCCAATTGCAAATCGAATTCATGACATAAACACATCCATAACGATGGGCACCAGCACCACCCGCATAATGATCAGCAAATGCATAAATGAGTAAAGCATACTTTACCAAGTCATGCGCGGCTGCACTCACTTTGGAGAAGCACTCTTGACTTCAACAACAAAACGGTCGCTCCGGCAGTAGGCGGTTGCTAATGCAACGGCAATTTTGTTTCATTGCCAGCACGTGCTTATGCCATTAAGGCTTCTGTCAAAATCACCCGCCTCGTTGTTGATGAAACAAAGTTTAAGCTCGGTATTGGCATGAGCGATGGCTGGAAAAGATGTGTCTATACTAAGTTCTTTTCACTATTTGCTAGACTACAGTATAGTTCCTTGTTATTTTATGAAATTGCGGCCTATTCCGATACGTCCAATGTTGTCTGTGAGGCAGAACTTGCTGATATCAAAATAAGATTTAACATCTTTTATGTTTGATAATTTTTCATAAGAATCGAGTTAGTTTTGTTCTACTATATGTCACGCACACTGAAAATTTATTTTCGTAAATTAGTTTTTACTCGTTTCGTAAACATGGATTTTGTACATAGAACAAATGTCTCGTAAATTGTATGAAACATTCGTATAGCATGTCATCTAACAAAATGCTATCATTACACCTTTTTTGTACAATGCACAAAATGAATTTCGTGTAGACCAGCCAATCGCTGCTTCTCTTCGGTCGTATTTATAAATGGCCGTGTTCCTGCTGGGATGATGGGAAACATTATTTTTTTCCCAAAATAGAAATGAAAGCGCTGTCGAGAGTTAAAACCTCAAGCACAATAATCAAGTTACTTCTCACGAGTCTACATGGCCAAGTGAGATCAACCACGGACTCAATAACAGCTCTTCCTGAAAATGCAGAATCGAATCCCATGTCACGAACAACTCCTCGTCGTTGCGCTTTTTTCAAGCTTCTTCAAGTATATTTCGAGCCGATAAAGTAGATCTGTCAGTCATTCATATGCAACCACCAGAGACGTTTCGTTTTTATTGGTAACAAATTACTCGTAGCTCTTCGTATTGTTTTCGTAGAATGAACGAATGTTTTTTACTGTGTCAACAAATGCTTAGTGCTTTTGACAGTGACGCGTGTGTTTCGTTGCAGAAAACAACGAATATAATTGTAAGTCCTACCTTCGATTTCGTAATATGAACGAAAATTTATTTTCAGTGCAGAAGCAACGAATAATTTTCGATCGAGAATTATGTCGTTGGCAATGCAATTCTGTTATGGCTGCGGCCATTTTTTCAGCACTCACCTTAAGTAAGGTAATTTTCCTATTCTAGCCAATCTTGATCGATTTCACCCTTATATGGGCGTTTTCTTAGCGTCGTGTACACATCGGACGTTTTATGATGATTTGCTTCTTGCTCCACCTATCGATTAAATCGACAAAATTATCGATAACTGCTTGAAAGTATTTTTATATATCGTAACTTACCAAACTTCTCAAGTTATTGAATTATAGTCCAATCCCTGTGTTATTCGGCAATTGTTCCGTTTGAACTAAAGGGTGTCCACGATGAAATTGCCACACTATGAAATTGCTCTAACTTTTTAACCGTTGGGTAGAATTTAATGAAAATTTGGGTGGATTTAGTTCATAGTGCATTATTTACATCCTGCAAGTTTTAAAGTCCTGTGATCAAAACTCGCGGAAATGGAGTCGAAAGAACAGCTCGTGCGTGATAAAATCTTGCACATTCATCACGAGAACAAGGATCTCTCGCGTCGTTCCATCGCTAAAACGTTGGGAATCGCGAATTCCACGGTGTCGCGAGTGATTAAGCGGTTCGAGGAACGGTTGACCACCGATCGGAAGCCCAGAAGTGAAGCAAAAATCACAACCGCGTAGTTGGGGCATTCAACCGAAATCCGAACGTCTCCGTTAGGGATGTGGCTAAGAAGCTGCACCTAACCCGAAGTTTTGTCCAGAAGGCCAAAACTAAGGCTGGGCTTCGACATTCAAGGTACAAAGGCCCCTAATCGCGACGAGAAGCAGAACAAGTCCGCCAAAACCCGTGCCAGGAAGTTGTACCTCAACATGCTGACGAAAGTTGAATGCTGCATCATGGACGACGAAACATATGTGAAGGCCGTCTTCAAACAGATCCCCGGCAACCTGTTTTTCACGGCCAAGGATAAGTTCGGCGTTCCGGAGCATGTCCGCACTCAGAAGATGTCCAAATTTGCAAAGAAATTCCTGGTTTGGCAAGCCATCTGCACGTGCGGGAAGCGGAGTGCACCTTTCGTGACCTAGGACACGATGAACGGACAGGTGTAGCATAAAGAGTGCCTCCATAAGCGGCTGCTTCCTCTCCTGAAGGCCCACAACGTCCCAACAATCTTCTGGCCGGATTTGGCCTCGTGCCATTACTCAAGGACGTGCTGGAAGTGGTATGCGGACAATAAGGTCAATTTCGTGCCGAAAATGTTCAACCCTCCCAACACTCCGGAGCCCCATCGAGAAGTACTGGGTGATTATGAAGCAGCACCTTCTTAAACGACCTAAGGTAGTGAAGACAGTCGAGGAACTGAAGAAAGTATGGGTTTAGATGCAAAAAACGGTTGATTCACAGGTTGTGCAGAATCTTATGGCCGGGGTTAAGGCCAAGGTGCAGGCATTTGCGTATGGACTGTAAATAAAATTCGAGTAAAATAGTAAAATGAAGTTTAATAGTTATTTCTCAATCCCTGAAAATTTGATGGCAATCGGATGAAAACTCGAATTTTGCGAATCAATTTTGTGTGTGGCAATTTCATCGTGGACATTACATTACATTACATTACACATACTAATAACAGCTTTCTAGCGTAGTTTACTTGTCGTAGAAGACTTATCACCATATTTCCTGCTTTCGTTGCGTTGCATACGTTTAGACGCAGTCACCTTTATCGCGATTTTCTTTGAACACTCTTAAGTTTGCTTAATAGTTTATGCTGTTTCTGCACCTCCGTAAGTATTTTCGTTATGTACTGTGTAGTATTTCGCAATAAAGTAAATTCGCTTAGGTATGGAAAAGGCAAAACGCTTGAACGAGGTACAGAAAGGCCAAATCCGAGTTCTGGTGGATATTGGTCTCAGTAATCGTGAGATTGCCCAGAATATCAATAGATCCGAAAAGCTTGTTCGGAATTATCCAAAAAATCCGCAGAAGTATAGGATTAAGAAGCAAACAAAGGAAAATTCGAAACTAACAGCTCGGCAAAAAGCATAAATCCGAGAGGATTCTACCAAAAACCACTTGATTTGTCGCCAGATTATTGCCAAACTCGATCTTCCTGTGCACAAAAGTACCGTTAGCCGCGTTCTGAATGTGTGTCCGAACATCAAATGGACAAAACCAAAGCCTAAACCCAAACTTACGCCAAAGCACAAAGCAAACTGGCTACAATTTGCACAGAATCATATGTCCTGGACTGACCAATGGCGCCAGGTCATATTTTCTGATGAGAAAAAGTTTAACCTCAGACTGCTACAGTAATTATTGGCACGATTTGAGGGATAAAGGAGTAATCCGATCCAAGAGAAATTTTGGAGGAGGAACTGTAATGGTATGGGATAGATTTTCCTATGATTCCAATTACCCATCTGCTGGATCTCCACAAAAATGAACTCGACTACTAACAGCGACTTCTTGGACGAAATGTTAGCACCGTTTTTGCAAGAGCATTTGGGCGAAGAGGTTATTTTTCAGCAAGATAATGCTTCAATCCATGTGTCGCGACAGCCCAAAGCATGGTTTGAGTAGAAAGAAATCACCGTTTTTGAATGGCCTGTATGTATCCAGATTGCAACCCTATTGTGAACCTTTGGGGCATACTAGCATCGAAGGTTTACGCAAATGGACGCCAATTCAACACCGTGAATGAGTTGAAGGCATGCATCAAGCAGTGCTGCGAACAAATCGACCAGGAAACTATCTAGAAGCTGGTTTAGTCGATGCCCAAGAGAATCTTTGAAGTTACCAAGAACAAAGGAGGAGCTGCCAAGTACTGAATCAACAATAATTTGCAAACGCTTGGATTTCACTGAAGAGGATTTGAAGTGCGGCTAAACGAATGCAACCCTTTGTTATTTTTTTTATTTTGATTTTAACTACACAAGGGAAACTATTTTTGAAGAAATCATGTTACTTGTTATAGCTATTGAAAAATGAAACGATTTAACATTCATCTGATTTCCAAACCAAGAAAAACCCTGGTGTGGCTAAACGAATGCGTGGTACCTTCGTTTATTGATTTTCGAGATTTTAAGCTTTGGGCTGGTTCGTCTCCCATCGTAGCATAGACTAACTCTAAGTTCAGTAGGTGTCATACAAAAAAGATTTTTTTCTTGGCTCAGTCAGTACTAGCACATCGGTCCCAAGCTCGGTCCCAAGCTTAATAATGCGCCCCTTATAATGAACTCACATGAACACACTCTCAAATACTCTGTCAAAATAACACAGCAAATCAAAACAAAGGCGCAAATATGTATAGCAAGGTTCTGGCTTCAAGGTTTAATTCTGACCAAGGGGTTCTACAACAGTGAACCAATTTCAAATCGCTAGTTGCATATTGATTGTTGGTCGTAGTCACTAAAAATCCTCTTCGGGTATTTTCGTTACTTATGTCTCGTAGCTCAATATCCTTTATTGTAGAATTTTCTGCCTGAAAATGTACCTTACATTGAATGTTAGAAATTTTAGCAACAACATTTTTCTAACAGCTCAAGTTTAGTAAAACCAGCATTGCCACCGTGGCCGAACTGTAACTTGAACAATACTACCGATTACTAGGTAAAGGAAATAATAGAGAGGAGGCAAATGAACGCTGCGTTCATCATTGATTGGTTTCTGGTTACATGAAACTCTTACAGTCAAGGTTATCAATTGTATCTACCACTTGTTTGACTGACATCAAGCCAACGATTAAATGTCAACATCATTGTCACAGCATGCTCAGACAAGATTTCGGTCAACGGACCTTCTGAAGTACCGCCACTTTTCCACGATTTGAAAAGCTTTTGCATGAGAGCCCCACTTCAAGTGTGGAAGTTCATCTGGAACATAGCATTGAAATTCGGCGAAAAGCAAAAGGCAAAAGGAACGCACTATACGTGAACCCAAGTTAATGAACTACATTTCACCACCACCAATTGGAGCACCGATAAACGTCAGATAATTGGTTAACCTCTAGCCAAACGGTTTTTCACTTCGCATCAAAGCAACCATCCAGATATGGGTTCACGAAGATTACTTCGCGGCGGCAGTTCGGCGTTGTAAATAAACAAACCTCCAGCGAGTGATTATTTATTTGCTCCTCGTTTTCAAGCTTCATCTCAGTCGTGTCGTAATAATCGTTAACCTTATATCAACGGCAATTTATTACGTAAACACTTTGTGTGGATGTAAGAAAGCGGAGTTTCAATCTTTTTTCTTTTTTTTCAAATAACACATTCCAAAATCAACTGCGCTTAGCAGTGTTGTTAGCTAGGTGCATAGTAGTTTGCGACGCGATGCCGATGAGTGACTCTGCCTAGATCGGCTGCTTATATTGCACCTCCCGCTCAGCTTCGCTCAAGACTCAAACTCAGCAGCCCACCAACGAGAGCGCCTTTGCGAGGTAAACAAGTGGAAAATGAATAATAGGAAGATTGAAATTTATGCGTGCTGCGGTTGCGTAACATCAACATCATTGGTTTGCCTGTATCGTTCGTATATTTGTGTGCTTCGAATCGCATCGTTGCGCTTTCTGCACGGCAAACTAAGTAAACGATGCAAATCTAAGCTTGGACACGAGATGCTGGAACTAACGACGCACAGGAAATGCACAGCCAGCGCAACGCCGGCAGTAAAGATAACATTTTCGTTTGATATTATGCTGACGTTAGATCCGTGAACGTGAACTTGAAACTCAGTTCAGTCTGGCTTTTATGCCATAAAATACTGGAAGTTACTTTCACTGCTGGATTACTCTTTCTACATATGCGGTTCTTACTGTTGTGTTGAAGATGAATTGATCTAGATGAATTACCCGCACACTCCACTCTATATTCTTCAATAATGGCTTCTATTTATCAGATACGCTCGTGCTAGTTTGAATAAATGTTTTGCTTCCTACGTCTAATGCATAACGTGCTCGGTCTGCTTCTTGTAGAAATACTTCTTCTTAGTTATGTATTTTTACGCTGTAATGATGTTTTTGCCGATACTCAAGTTGTTATATTAGATTAGAATTTTTCTTATATTTTTTATTGATTATTTTATTGATTGATTAACACAAAATTAATTGAAAAATAAATACGTTTGTTGTTGTTTTCTGTATGTTAGGCTAGTATGTTTGTTGTATTCATTTACATCTCCAATTTCATTTAAAAAAATAGTATGAATTAACTGAAATTCAAGGTGTTCGTTTCGATCGTTCGTTCGTTCGCTCATTTTGCCCAAATATCGCT
Source organism: Aedes japonicus (assembly GCA_034211315.2). NCBI lineage: Eukaryota > Metazoa > Arthropoda > Insecta > Diptera > Culicidae > Aedes > Aedes japonicus. The sequence continues at coordinate 103,571 of JASCZW010000789.1, read as the reverse complement.
AATAGTTATCAATGCAATAATAAATTTGAATTTTATATTGAAACTTGTGTTATTTTTATATTTTAACTGTTTCTGAAAAATAACGGTGAAATTTAAAAAATATACGATTATATTTTTAAATTTCTAGATATTTGTTCAAACGTTCATCGAGCTATTCTGAAATATTAAAAGTTATCGGAAGAGCTGCATTAGTCCTGCGGCTACATCGTAATAAGATCCCATACTGTGGCGCAAACTTGAAATTCATTTTAATATCATTATCATTTTTTTTTTTAAACGGTTGTTCAGCAATTTTATAAAATGTAGCAAAAGTTTGAAATTTCAATTCAATTTCAAAAATACTAGAGCATTTACAACTCGAGATGTTTCCATTCAACAGAAGAAGGTTTTACGACCTGGCCGATCAGCTACCATTTTGAACTGTACTCATACATATTTTGAATTCAAGTACTGGTTTCAACTACAAATAATTCCAGCTTCATCGGTCCATTCAATTAAGCTGGCAGTATATGGAGATTTAGGGAGAATACAAGCTGCTTTTCCGCTATGTAGAAGAGTAATGAAATAACGCGATACTCTAAGCATTAATATTTGATGAATATTTGATTCTATCAACACAGTAATATCAGAGAGCCCGTGATTTTCTTCTAACTGGCTTTGACTCTATTTTCAATGAGCTTTCGCCTCCTCTGAACTTATTATTCTAGAAGCACTTGCACTGTTACTTATTGAGAACTTTCTATGCCAATATCAATGCATGAATTTCTATATTGTGTGGCAACCAAAATGACACTATATGCCCAGGGAAGTCGAGAAAAAGTTCACACCAGAAAGAGTCTCTGGGTCACTGTTTTTACGGTCTTATCTATCTGAACCCTCAGGAGTCTGTATTAAAACGTACAATTCTTTGACACAGTAAACAAAGCTGAACGAATATTGCTGTAGAAAAAGGATCACTTCGGTATACGAAGATTTTGCCATTTTTTCAGAAAGTTTACTTACATTTGCCACACATAGGGTACGGGACATGTTTTAAACAGTTTATTCGGCACATGGGAGATTTTATGAAGCTGTTTGTAATATATAATTAGAACTGCCAAAATTCAGCCGTTAATCCCTTTGCTTACATCTGATCTATCGGCACATACCTTCAGACACAAGCATTAGACTCAGAAAATTTCATAGCCATGGAATACAGATCCCAATTGCAGGGACTTATTAAAAGCATGCGGATTGTATTCCGATCATGGAAATGTTTGCTTCAGCTCCGCAATCTGTACATAAACTAACAATATAGTATGAATGAAATACCGTGCATGTGTTCGAAGGCGAAATTAAATAGGCCAGTGCACGATTTGCTGCAAACGTCAACTTCCTCAACACGCTCCTACGTTTTACCCATCACAAACTCGTATACTAGCAGGTTATGAGACAGACGTACACAACCAAACTTTTAGTTCATGGTTGATCTTTATGGCTGGCCCACTATTGATACGTTGCGGATGCATTGCGTGAATTTGACAGTTTTCCTATAGCTTTTCTTTCAAATTTACGTCAACGCATCCGCAACGTATCAATTGTGGCAAGCCTTTAGAATGGCAATGTGTATTTCTTATTTCATTTACTCTCACGGAAATGTTAGAAAGGCAACTGTGATGGCCAACGGGATGTTTCGTTTAAAAACAAACACATCTAAGAGACAGCAGGCTTCACATTACAATACCGATGCGCTATATCCATGGTTAACAAAGAAGAGAGGAAACATGGGTTCTCTCAATAGTAACAGTAATGCTCTCTCAATAGTAACAGTATTGCCTATGATAGTGAAGGATGATGAATAATACAATCATAAGCATAGATCAGTCTCAAATGACTGGAAGAATCTTGAAATAAATAGTGGTTTCACTATTCATATGACAAAAATATAACTCAACAACTTCACATTCTGGCAGCAAGCCTAGATGTGAGAAGGAGCTGATAAAGATCCCTACGGTACACGCGAACAAATGCAAAACACACAAAGGCAAAATTTGAGCGAACTTCTTCAGCAGGTAGGAAACTGATGGTTTTCTTTAAGATGTATTTCAAATCTTCAAAAAAACAGAAATAAATTGGCAATCAATCATGATTTATACATCGAATCATTAGCCCGATAGATAGAGCTTATTTTCGTATCTTTAAAAGTGAAATAACTTGGAAAATGTAGGAGTTTTAGACCTATTTCCTAACAACTGATTAAAACAGTCACCCCTGATTAAGCCGTTCCCTACCCTATTACCTGAAAAATTTGGCAAAGAGATCTCGCAAGAAAGCAAAGAACTACATACAGAATATAATAATTAGTTTTAACAAGCGCGTAAAATTTCCCCTCGTTTGAATCCAAGCCAAATGAGGTATCAACAACGAAATTGTTTGCAATCTTTCATGCGCCATTCAATAATGTTTGCATACAATAGGATAGGACAATCTTTCATACAATAGGATAGATTCAGGCGTTATTTGGCTTAAATTTACATGAAATATCCCATTAACTTCTCCCAATGTTTCTTTTTATCAAATTGTTATTTCAAATTTTCTTTTTATGCCGGACAAACGCTTGGCGTCCAACTCGCAATCGCTCGTCGGACATGAATCAGCCGTTTGCTAGGAGACGCTAGGCTACTTTTACCCGGATACCTAAGGGAATGGGCCTCAGAATGATGTAAATTTAAAAAATTCTACTTTCCTATGTTTAAACGATTTCAAATAAGGTCCTTAGGGAACGTTCAGTAATGATGTCACGCAAAAAGTGACTTTTTATACCCCCTGTCACGTTTTTTGTATGGACCTTCAAATTTTTTTGTATGGATTATAACGTTTTCCCAAACCCCACTTCCCCCTTTACTGCGTGACATCATTATTGAATCTTCTATGAGCCTTTCTAAATTTGATCTCGTTTAATACGAAACTGATTGTGCATAACCAACATAAATTTCGTAAGGAAATTAGTATGGTAAGCAATATATTTGTACTTGCATTGCTCTAAAAAAGCTCAATCAATCCGAGTGCAAAGCATTCATTTCTTTAAAAAGATCTTTTCTTTGCAAAAACATTGCAGAACATTTCTTTCGAATAAATTTTAGGCATGAAAGCTGTTCATCATAGAAGGCTTGTTCACGACAAAATGTGGACAGATTAAATTTGGAATAAAACAAATTTTCTATTAGTTCATTGTGCATTATTAGTCATCTTTAAACTAATTACAGTTACTTAATTAGGCTGCATGAAGAAACTACGAACTCAAAAGAGTTTACTTCAGCCATTTGGGTCGGTGCAGACTTCTCTGCAACTGATTTGGCTTGCCATTTTTCCCAAGATTTTTGAAGCTTTTCTATAGTTGTAGCTTGTTGCTTATATTGAGAGAGTTCTCGCTTCACGAAAGCCCAATACCGCTCGATAGGTCGCAACTCCGAGCAGTTAAGTTGATTCGCCTCTTTCGGTAGAACATGGACTCCATTCGCTTTATACCATTCCTTCATACCACATCATGGCTGCATAGGAATGGTAACAATCACTTCTTTAGGCATTCTTCACGGTATGTTTCCTTATTTACCGTTCCGGTAGTGATGAAGCTTTGGCTTGCTCGACCACTGCTACATATTGAATGCCAAACTAAATATTTTTTGGGAAACTTGGCCTTTTTTTCGTCCTAAAATGCTCTTCTACGCCGTTTTGTTGCATGGCAGTATTCTAATACAGTTTTCTTACTGGCAGATTCGGATTTTCGTTGCGACCGCACACGATTGCTTTTCGCACTTCTTTCGACGTTATCTTCGATCTAAAAGCTTGTAGTCTCTCGAAAAATTGGATTTTACAAACTGTTCATTGTGTTCATACGTTCATCAGTCTGCGAAATATTTCACGCGTTGATGAAATATTTCCATAGATATACGTATATAGGGGTGTTCAGATTTTGTCTCGAGCAAGCCTTAAGTCGCTAGTGTCTTTTACCTAGGTTAAATCAACTGCTCAGCAGGCAATATTTGTATTTCTAGTAGGTAAGTATTTATGAATGAGAGAGTAGGGCACAAAACATCATGGCAAAATTGTAGCTAAACCTGAGTAACGCAGTCAAGAATTAATTTCTCAGTCTCTATAGAAAAAAAATAATGCCAAAAAATGCAGGCATAATTTATAGATCATAACCTTCCTGTATGTTGTAGTGCACAAAGTTGATACATTATTAACCATATTTGTAACTTAAAAGCTGATTATTCATCGTTTTATGAATCATTGTTACATCGTTTAATGGATCAAAGGTTACATTCTGTGGATAAATATTGCAAGCTTAAGGAATGCCATTGAACCATTAATGGATCACTTATAACATGATTATAGGTAATCCGTACAATTTATCGATCATTCCATAGAAATATAACGGTACATTTTTTACTTTTTATAACTAAATTTTATGTAAACTATGGACCACATCGATACATTTTTATATCATTTCGAGTTATGGATATTTTCAAAAGTTTTATGGGTCATGAATACATTTTTTGGGTCCTCCCTTAGCTCAGTCGGCATAGGCGCAGCTACAAAGCAATATCATGCTGGAGGTGACTGGGTTCGATTCCCAGTCTGGTCTATGAATATTTCGTTAAGGCAAATTTCTCAACTCCCTGGGCATAGGGTATGATTGTACTTGCTACACAATCATACTAATGCATAAATAGTACATGGCATCGAAAGCTCACAATTAATAACCGAGGAAGTACATCTGGAACACTCAGTTAAGAGCAAGCAATAAACGAGTTTTGAAAGCAATAAGCTTGAAATGCTAAAAATGAAGAGAGAATGCATTTTTTCTGGAACGATTTTCATTTTTTCATTACCTGTTTTTATTTATAATTGTTTAATAGTTTGTGTATGCAAAAGTATGTTTGTCAGTCCTTGATTCACTTTAAAAGCTTTCAAGACGTTCTGATGCATTTTGTAGTCCAGATGATTGTTCCTTCCGGGAAACAGGAACGTTTGAGCACTGAAACTTGAAACATTTCAGCACTGCGTAGACAGTGATTTTGTCAATATTCAACTCCTTTGCGATCCTCGTACCCGACCAAGTCGAGATTTCATACCATTTATGTAGAATTAATTCTCGTATTTTGTTCTTCCATCTTCAATGAAATTACCGATTGATTTATTATTAGCATTAGCATTAGCATTAGCATTGACGTTTGCACACCTCGTGGATGAAGCTACGATGAGGAATAATTCGTTGAAGACATTGCATGCCACTATGAAACGAAACCTGATTACGGTTACTGATACGTTTCTTCACGCAATAATCTCCACGAAGACATTCCTCGATCGCTCACCTGGCCACGTCCATCCAACCGTTGGTGATAGGGAGGATTTGGTATCTATCCTAAGAAGACACGGGGAATCCACGTAGACTTCAGTAGATATCAAAAGAAAAAGGAAATTAATAGTCGGAGAGAATAGTTGAACAGAATGCCCTGTTTGGTGTACAGAACAAAAATGTATTAAAAAATGGTCGTTGGGAGCATCTTGTCTAAGAAGGTTAAGTGATGCTCCATTTCTCTTCAAACGGTTGGGACTTTAGCATTAACTATAGTCGTAGCTCCTTATAGCTTATCGTTATAGCGCCATTACTCGCTCTCTGAAAAGAGACGAATGTCCTGAAAATATAGTAGCAGTCACTGAGATAAGCCTCATCCACTTCCATTCAACATTTCGCCAAAAATGTTGAGTGTCGTAGATCCACTTCTCTCTGCGTACCACGGCCTTACAACTGTTTGAATATTTGATAATTATCCTGACATCTATTGCCGAAAGCGCTGGAAACCTAAACAACCTTCAAAGTCGTCTAAAAGATAAAAATGTGGCGAGTTCCAATACTTTATTTTTGGAATGGTTGAATGTGTTCAATATAGTTCATGTTCAAACAAAATTGAGTAAAATTGAGTTACTGAGAATATTACTTACCAATATCGGGCTGGATTTGGAAAATCACGCTCGTGTTCTCTCTCATTCATAAATACTTACATAAGCAGTGCCTATCGTATCTATTACACACAAATTTGATTCGATTTCAAACATTTCAACTTTATCAAAACTTTTATATATCTCTTCATTGGCTGGTCGGTAAAGAATATAAATATGAGTTCTACTTACAGTCATATGGGTATTCTTGATCGGGATTTAATTCCAGAATAATATTAGTCGTTACGACATTGCTTGCGTTATTCTTTGACCTCCATATCCCATCGATTTTGAGAGAATACATCGCTATTTTAGTCGGATTGGATTCATTAGTGCTACCTTCGATTTCGTAACATAAACTAAAATTTATTTTCAGTGTATGGATCACATCGATACATTTTATATGTAATCTCCATTTATGGATATTGGCATGAATTATATTGGTCATAAATGTATTTTTATGGAACGATTTTCTATTTTTTTAAATAATAAAATCGTTTAATAGTTATAATAGGCTAAAGTATGTTTTCCTGTCCTTGATTCACTTCGAAAGCATTCATAACGTTCTGGGTAACGTTTGAGCACTGAAACTTGAAACATTTCAGCACTGCGTAGACAGTGATTTTGTCAATATTCAACTCCTTTTCGATCCTCGTACCTGTCTAGATTTCATATCATTTATGTAGAATTATTTCTCGTATTTTGTTCTTTCATCTTCAATCAAATGACCGATTGATTAATTATATGCCATTATAATCATTATTCATCATATCTTTAGCATTCGATAACTTCAATTATTTATTTTAATTCTGTAGTGATGAATAATGTTAGAATGATTAATGTTATTTTTCGTATTTAAATAGAATTCGATTATATTTTTCAGTCACAAGTACAAGCTACATGATGTCATGAACCAGCGATGAGTAAGTCGAGTCAGGAAAGTCAGGAAATTTGTTATCAAACCATATTCAATCAACAGCGTATGTTTGCGCTTCCTTCGTGTGGCACTGTTTGTAAACCGTGTCCAATCTCTGCTGACAGAAAAGGTGTTCCGAAACGCTTAGTCAGCAGATAAAACCAATTTTGTTTACTTCATGTACTGGAATATATTTTTCACACTTGTGTCATTTTTCACGTTTTTCGATATTTATGTTCGTGTTCTACAGCTCAATGTAAATAATAACACGGAGGATTTATTTTTATCGGACTACTACCAGTTGACATTGGATTAACGTATGCTTAAAATGTTCGTTTTTCCACATCAATTAACGAACTAATGTTCTTTGTTATCGCAACGTAACTGGGCGGCTTACTCTGTTTACTTTCGAGACTGAAGTGCCTTTGGTTGTTTACTTTTTCAAGATACCAGTCGATGGAAAAATATTATAGGAGCATTATTTCCTTCACACAGCTAAACTGCACCTGTACTACGTGATTCGATGAGTTTTAAAACGCACATCTCTCTTGAACCAAGCTGACCCTAGCTATAAATACTTATCTTTAATTGGGAAACAACTTTTATTGCCAGTAGAGATATGTAGGACTAAAGCATGGCTTATACATTCTTGTTATTTTATTTTGATAGTTTGCTGATAGCATAGTTTAACCAAATGCTGAACAACAAAAGTTTTCCTTTTTAAATAACAAATTGCGTTTACTGTGATGGGAAGCCACCACCAGTGCAGGACTGACCATGGCGTACAGTTCCTCCTAATGGCAATATTAAACTGTACTTACCTGTAATCCTTACTATTCTGTTGTATGACGGTTAAAAAACGGGGGTGTGGATCCGTAAGCAGAAGGACTTACACGTAATCCACGAAAAGGATAGAGAATCTCCTTCCAACGAAACGCTTTTATTACAGAAAGTGAACAGTAAGCAATACACATTAAGATTTCCATCTGGTGGTTTGTTAAAAATAGGGTTAGCAAACTCACTAGTGTCTGTCGGAAAATAATTAGACCATCGTTGATCTCGATCTGACGATTTCCATCAAGGAAAGTATAATTGTTAAATAACAAATTCTTTTACTACCTAATAATTCAAAATAATAGCGTGACCCTTCAGGCACGACACAATACTTAATCAAAGTTTTGAGCTACAGTAGTATGGCAAACTTTTTTTTTAAGTAAATCTTAAAATAAGTTGAAAAGGCTTTGTTTGATATGGGACATTTCTGCCAGAGAAAGCTCCAATTATCATTTTTCTTAATCTACAACAAGTTATCAACAGGTTTCACTTTCAGCTAGATTTATCCTTCCTATTTATTCAAAATTATACACGCAATGCTATCATGTCAAGGCCATATTCTTGAGCTTTATAGCAAAATACAAAGCATGTGTGTCTGTCTGATGCGAGTTATCTTGGATGGCACCTATTCGTTCGCAGGCGCAGTCAAGCCAAATCAACCAGGAAGCCTCACAATGAGGTAAGCGTTAATGAACTTTTACTCTTGTCTCGAGTTACTGTATGGGAAAACAACTTCAATTGTTGGTGTTACTTCACTTCGTTCGGTTTATTATTGAACGGCACAAAACACAGAAATGATAATAGGATGCGAATGAGATGAAGTAACCGTAGCAAGATGGAGAAGAAAACTATGTAATGCCTCTGATGCACCACTTTCGGTCTCTTTTGGCATAGATTGGTAAGTACCTGTTGTTATGTACAAGGAAAAGAAAGTGAATTCTTTGTCAGTGAGCGTGGTAATCTTTATTGTTACTCTAAATAACACAAGTAATGGCATGATCGCAATCTTTATGAAGATGCTGTTGTGATACTTTTATTTGGGACGAAAAACATGGCAATCATTATTTATCTTATTTGAATGGTTCATCATCTTCTGTTAAGCTGGTTGTGAGGGTAGAAAATTTCTTGGGCATAATCATCTTATTTTGAAAGAAAGAAATAAAGCTGGCATGATTTAGTGCATGAGCTTAAATGTGACATTTCGAAGAGTGTAATTAATGAATGTCCCTTAGACTGACGTAAACTACGAAATTTCCGGAAAACAGCCCTTAAACATTCGACAGTGAAACACAGTAGGCGCTATTTCCGGGGCTCAAATTAATTTAGACCGTTGTCATTTATCCAATAATAGTTTCACAGTTTGTGTAGTCAATGCGTAAAATAAATTTGCTATCCAACATGTTAAAAAGGTGCTAAGGCGTTTTTGTAACCCATTTGTTCTATTCGAAACAACATTAAGAACTCTACTTAAACTAACAATATCATCGAAATGACCAAACGTTTTCCCTGTTCGTCAATGCTCAATGTGTTTGCGTAAACGATGTTCCGTTGGCAAAAGAATGACATGTCTGGTAATCTTGTTTTTTTTTCGTTCATACATCCACAAACTCTATGCATGGTCAAAGTTTCATAAAAATTTGAAAACCTTCGGCTCAACCTGGTCGACAGTAACTATGCAACAGTAGTTTGTATGCTGTTTTGATATGTTGTTCTTCATATGATCTGTTTGAACAAAACCAAACCAGTACAACAACGCTAGCAACACTTAAAGCAGACGTACAGTTTAAAGAGACCTTAATTCAAAAAAGTAATACAATAAAACAGCTACAAAGCAAGACCATGCTGAAGGTCTAGCTTAGTCTACATTACAAAATAAACACTTTTCATCGATATTTTATGCGATTTTCCTACCACACCTGCTGGTGAACTCACCTATGCATCTCCCATCAGTTTACAGTCAGATTTGCTAACAGTCAAACTTTGTCTGTAATATCCGTTGTTTTTTCAGAAATAGTATTTAAAGAAACAGTTAGATGATATGTTCTTACTACCGCCTGCACCCTACGGCGAAGAAATCCGCCGTTCTGTCAATGGAATACAGCATATCCGGCATCTACGTGATCTTGCTAGCCGAAGGAAAAAAAATCGCGATGAAGCCTAGTTCCGACTGTCCGACGGTTCTTCGCGACCGATATTTCCAGCAGAAGTTGAACCGCAAAATCAAAGGGAAAATGACGAAATCCCTCCGTGCCTTGGGTCGGTGAAACCAGACACACCATCATAAAGTACCTCCATTCCATGGAAATCGTCATGTGGAAGTGCAGTTTCGGAGTTGTAACACCCAAAAGCAAACAATGGCCTGAAAAGCTACGATCTATTGTATCATAAGTTACGCAGAAATTTCATAAATTATCAAACCCAAAGCTTGTACGCAAAACTTATTTACCTAGACTTGCAAACGAATCAAGAAATTTTATACCAGTTTTCATAATCTTTTCTCAAATAATTGGAAATCCCCTACTATGCATATCGAAAATCCAAATTTCCAGAAGATTTGTCTACTTCGGTGATTGGATGGTTGACAATACGGATCGGAAAACCTTTTGAGTTTTCTTGATCATTTGTTTTTACGTAAGGTTATACTTCTGTAATTGGGAGAAAGGTGAGTCCAAGATGTCTGCAGACCATGGCTTCACTGACCACATCAGACGATGACGGAAAAGTACATCATACTAAAGACCAAGGACCAACGGACCCTTGGTGTGTTTGAAAGGAACGTGCTGCATATGATCTACAGTGGAAGGAAGAAGTTGAATGGACTATGCATTGCTTGGAGAAACTCCCATCGTTTACACAACAAAATTCAGTTGACTACGAAGTGGTGGGCACGTCGAAGTGGTGGGCAGCTCGAGTCGAGTTATTAGTACGATACACTGAAGAAGTCTGCACATTGTAGACGAAGTACGCGTATCTGTCAAGATAAGCAAAGGTAGTTGGAATTAAATGAAAAATACTAATTTTTCTTCTAATTTCTAGTTAAGGAGTAGATGTTCTTCTTGACAAAGATGGACGGGATTCCATCGTTTCCTGGACATCAGGAAAATTTCAGACAATCGAAGACCAGACTCCTTTCGCTGCTCGTTCGCAAAATTCCAAAACGATTTAGGGTTTATCCTGCGCTGAATCCCATGTTGATAATAATTTTGCCGACTGATCCGTTTGTATTGTTTGTTAAGTCGAACGCACGATGGTGTACGCCAAAACATGTGACGAAGTACTTGCCGCAACTTTGACAGTATAAGTATAGAGGAGGGTTCCGAAGATGTCGAATGAAGCTCGGTGAAATGGTTTTCAAGAACGAACCGACAAGACCCGGCAAGATCTACCTTGATCAAATGGAAGCGACCTGCGGACCCTCCGCAGACTGTGAGGTTGTTTAAATGCAGGCATAAACAGTATGATTTAAAACGACTTCTGTGTACAGCAGAGGATAAACTGCGTTTGGTCTCACTTAGTTCACGATGACCGGTCAGGTTCTTTCGGGTTGGAATGTTTTTCGACTTCTCTGGGCATAAGTGTCATTATGCTTGCCACACAATATATAAATTCATTCAATGGTGTTGCCATCAAAAGTTCTCATTGATTAAGTATACACGAACAAAAAATCCTTACTCGGAAATGAAATGAATCATGTAATCCTGAGATAGTTCACCTTTTTTGGTCAAAAGCACCCAACCGTGAAGTAGTTCATGACTCATTTTTATTTAGGGGAACGGTTTTGTTCCTATATAGAAGTGCATTTAGAACACTAAGTTGAGAGCCGGAAAACGATGGTTACAGAAGTGTAAAAATCCTTAGAAGCAGCATGAAGAACATTGAGTGAGTTAAGATAAACTGTCTTGCACAACTTTGACTTCCCTTATATCTATCATAAAGAATTCACGGCATACTATGATAAAATTTACGTGTGTATTGCGTTGCATATAACTGCAGTAACTTTTTCTTATGTTTACAACATCACATCAGGAGTAAAAGAATATAGATCAATGTGGGTAAAAGTCTACTAAGATTTTTTTAAATTGAGCACTCAAAAGTATTGGCTTGTTTTTTGAGCATATACAGCTTGAGGCAAAATTATCCGTGATTGATTGATTAAAACTTTATTCGCCGTTTTTCAGACTGACTGTATAGAACCTCGATTTATCGTATGATGAAGTATTATTCGGTACCGTGTATTTCTCGCCGTTCTTTCTGCTGCTCCCCGGACTGCCCTCCAAATTTCCAAGCTCATTGTACCGTTTTATTAAACAGTTTGAATTCGAATTTTCAATGTTTTCGCAATACATACCCCGGACGATTACCTTGCCTATATATAAACCTCAATTACTGAACTTCGCAATGGATTTGACTTCATAGCAGTACGAAACGGGAACCGATCCCAACGAACCTTTCGGTATATGTTTATGACACCTACCTTAATGTGTCAATTGGCACAGGTGTGCTCATTTCTGCATGTGTCAAATTCGAGCAATACACTGAAAAAAAAAACTCACGAATAATTTTTCACCCTGGATAGTTCGTGGCATACACTAGTTATCTACATAAAATCAAGAAATAGCGTTATCCGAAAATGAGTCCGCTGCCGAAGTAGTGATCTACCCTAGTTCAAATACCTTTTCTCGTACCAGCGAATGCTGATTTTCATGAATCCTAGAGGGTTTGAGCTGTTTAGTGGAATACTTGTAACTATAAATTAGAAGAAAAATTAGTAATCTCCATTTAATTCCAACTATCTATGTTTATGTGCAGACTTTTTCAGTGTCTCGTACTAATAACTCGACTGATTTTCATACAAAATGGTCAAATGTATTGTGCAGTTACATTCATACTGCTCTGAAACTGCCATCCATCATTCAACCATGATAGTGCTTGACAGATTGATCATAACGCCTTATTTAACCAGCGACTCCTCTATTAGCCATGTATGTTGGTTAAACAGTGTGTCAGTAAGAAATCAACTTTCGCTTTGTCCACGCGATCCGCTGCCTAAAAACAAGGGCGGCAATTTGTTTCAATTGCACGTAATTACCTTGTTTATTGCGACGCAAAACGGTTGCCACCATGCAACACGGCCAAGCAACCGGTCGAAAGTAAAACAAATGTATTCACTACATTACAAGAACTGCACGAGGCACAGTTATACTGAATTTATAAAATTCCCTGCCAAAACAGGGCTTAACGCCTTCATCATTTTGCGTGGTCGGTCAAATATATGCGCATAGTTTATTCTTAACCGTGTCGCTCATACCTTTTACCACAACCAAAAAGAACTGCTGATTAATGTTAAAATGTTTAATTCCAGAGTGTCAGCAAAATTAAATCAATTGTGCTAATCGGTTAGAGGGTGTTGAAAAGGTAGAAATGGATGATTTTAATTTAAAACACCACGAGGCGTTGATAAATATTTGTCATAAATGGCTGACGTAATCAAATATTTAGTTAAATGATAGATATCATGACATGCGATGGCTCCGATGGAATACCCACTCATTGAGGTGTTTGTTAATTACATCGACTGCATTAGAAGCTCATGCTTCAACAGCATACAGCTCTTCAGGGAGAGTCATTGTAACACCTGTGTTTAACTGTTTAGAAATACCGTTGGTTGATAAAGCATACTGGTGCTGCATAGAGGCCGTTTGTACTGACTATGCGTATATGCGAATATGACTAGATAGAGGTGGAATTAAATAAAAAGAGAAAAATAACCCACCGGAGGTCCGGTTCAAGTGGCCTTGTTTTCTCCTTTTTTGCTAAGCAACAACCTGAGCGTCCCGGCCTTGTTGGGCGTTTGTCATGGTCAATCCATTTTTTACAGGCGGTTGGCTCACGAGAAGGCCGAGTTGGGAGTTGATCCAATCTTATCTAGTTCGCTGACCACTAGCTTGCATGGAACACTATGTGCATGAATTTCTCCTCGTTGGCATGAATTTATCAAGTTAAGAGAGCCTTCGCAATGTTTATAAATAGTTATGTGAAAAAAAACAAATGCTCCATGTTCGATCTAGTCATCAATGAATGAAAGGAATGCTTTAAGTTGACACATGACTTGCAATTATTTTTCACGCTCGAAGCTCACAAGCTCAAATAGATCGACCACGTTTATTGTTAGTAACGAAGAAATCTTCAAAAATGTGCTTGTAAAAAACTCAGTTCATATTCGATCTTTTACTTCATACATAGATTCGGAATAGTATAGTGTAAAGTATTCTATACTACTTCGTCATAGCGCATTGTATACTTCAAAGAACGCGAGAAACGTAAATTTTCTGTAACACAATTTTCTAGATTTCTTCTGATCCAACATATATGATAAAAATGTACACATATTCAAGGTGTATATGCATGTCGATCGCCTCGGTGTGCATGAGGGCATTTCATATCTCAGTCGAAGCGTACAAGGCCGATTTACTCCCCAGCACTAACTGATTGTTTTGTTTACGCTATGCGCATCAATCCGCCACCTGACTTGAAAGACAGTCAGACTCCGAGAATACGCTGCAAGAGTGTTCTTTTCTATAGTAGTAAGATGCTATGGAACGATAAAGTTTGAGATTCGTTTTTTCTACCATGAAGATTATTATCTCTGAATTGAGTAGATGATTTATGGATGTGATTACCGTTAGTTTATATTAGTCAGCTGGTTGAAACAACTAGGGCTAGATTTTCTTAACATTTTCCATTGGATGCATGAAGTGAACTAATGGCGATGAGTAAAGTTGATCAACTCACGGTTTTTCGACACAAACACACTCTGGTTTCACAATAATCAACCAGAAATTACACTGTGAATAATGATAATTGACATGAATCATCCATAGAACACTATCGAGTTTCGGTTACCGTTAATGCGCGAAACAGAAATGCTCGTATGTGCTGAATTAGTAAAGGCAAACAACTTTCATATACAAACTTTGCTTATTATGATACATTGGCATTGCGAACTTGTTGCTTCTTAACAGCATCCGCCACATCACTAATTTACCCGTGTTTAACCTGCAACCAATCAGTCTCAGCCGGTATTGTGGTTAATTGGCGGCCTAGATGCACTGGAGCACATAATTGGTTCACAATGGCTGTATTCGCCAAGAGACAGGAAATTGAGCCAATGGCTACTGCGCACGGCCTCCAATACGGACTGATCAAGCAAGCTCGTGTCGCCATTCCAATGTAGGTAACCTAACTAAATTGTGTCAATGACATCCTGGATTTTATTTTTATATTGATTATACACATTCGCCGGGGTTTGTTGATAGTTGTCGCCACCGCGTCTGCAACTACTTGTGATGCGATATTTCATGTTCCAATTCCGTGACATCGTTTTTGCCCGTTTATTTCTTTCTTGTCTATCAGCGTCAACGACGTTGTCACTTTTGATGAGCAAAAAATCAATAACGAGAACGGTGGCAAAACCTGATTCGAAATTTATGGGTTTGTGTGCTGAGTGCACGGTAGATTGAGGTGCGACTCATGTGAACCACTTGCTATGCCTTTTTTTTCGTATTTTGTAGAGCAATCAATCAGACGGTTTTTGACGTTCGTTCTCTTGATGGTCATTTAATAACGTCTGGCGTAACATTGCATGGGCAAAGTCTTAAGGATAATATCTATAAAATGGCAGTCGTTTCTGACGGTAGTAACATGTAGGAGTCTGTCGACGTCGAATTGTATGTATCAATCTGAAAACGCATGGTGATTTAATTTACTCGAATTGAAAATTTTACTCGAATATTGAACGCCATCCATCATCGCGGTAATATAATTATTGATCTTTTCGAGGATTCAACGATTAGATTCGTTGAATGGATTGATGAATTTTCCCATACTAGACTGATCTGCTTTACCATCACGGTGGGAGGCTGCCAACTCGATTAACTGAAGCACCGAATATACTTTTAAAAATTCTTTGAAACGCGGTTTGCTTGGGTGGGTGTGCAATAATTGGTATATAAATGTTCGATCTACAAACGAACACACAGTCAGAAAATTGTACAGTATTCGGTAATTTTTTACCGAACTTTCAACAGCTGAACGTTTGGTATTCTAATTTACCGGATTTCGGTGAAAGTTTACAGTTATCTGTAAAAAAATTACCGGCAAAATGTAAAATTTTACCGAAATCCGTTAAATCGGAATACCAAACCTTCAGTTGTTGAAAGTTCGTTAAAAAATTACCGAATACTGTATAATTGTGTAAGTGTGTAAGCTATTTCCCATTACTACACTTACAGGAAAGCTTTTTAGTATAAGAACGAAATAATGGAGGTCAAGAACCGATATTCGTAGAAAACTCACTTATTGCTACCTTCATAAATATTTAAGAAATTATACTTAGGACCTGTGCATTTGCTTAATCATGCCAACAAATAAGGTCCTGTCTTTATTTTTTAATCTAATCCTCCTGCCTATTCGTCATAATGACCCGGATGTATTCTACCTCTGCTTTCGGATATTTCCAATGCATTTTAAAAAGATTACTTTTCGATTCAACGCCAACTGATTGCTACGTCAATGTTATTAAAAAGCTTTTAAACTCTTTCAAGTCAACACCCAGACAACCACAAGTTGTATAACAGTGTTCAAATAGTATCGTATATTCCTATATTCCAAGTCGGATAAACATCGCAAAGCTTTTTAAATCGAATTTGTTATTACATATTCAATCGCATACGATATCAAATCAACTCGTTTAAGAAAACAATGGAATTTGCACGTATATGGCCTCCACTTTTGCACGTACAAGCCATATTTTTTGCATTTTCTACGATTTGTGTGCTTACATACATGTTTGTATATCATCAAGACAACTTTCAACATACGTGAATTTTGGTTGTCTGGGCATGGTCAAAGCGTGGTTTATGATATAGTAGCCTTGAATTTTAAGCACAATTCCGTAGTGGGCGACAAACTGTGGTTAAAAAATCCTAGTGATTTCAGTTTTGGTTTTGAACGTTTGATGTCTTCAGTGAAGATTTTGAACAGTTTGTTTTACAAAATTGTAACAGAATCACTTTCAAATAGCATTGCCGGAAAACGGTTTTGTATCCCTTTAGTTTTCTTTAAACTTTGTTTAAGTGTTCTTGAAAACACAGTCTTTTCGCTCCTCTAAATTTAAAGATCGCATTGTTGACTATTGTAGGTTTTCAGTGTATTCATAATTCAGCTGGTTGTTTGAAGATCCAAATTAAGATTTTTAGTATCAACTGAAGCCTACCCAAAAAGTGCATTGTTAAGCTAGTAAAGTCGACAGCACACTCCTTCCAAGTTGAAGGCCAACATGTTTCTTTTAGACTGAAATAATTCGCAATCCTGAAAAAGATTGTTTTAAGACTTTATTTAAAAAAAAAACACTTTCGAAACACATTAACGAGCGTAAGTACGATTTTTAGTGGAAACCAGAAAAATTTAACACTTAATTAACTTTAACTTTTAACTTTAACTTTAAATTAACTTTAACTAGTCAACACGAAGCAAATTTCTTCAAACTCCACTAGAAAACACTGATTTTTTTGATAGATAGGCTTATGTCGTCTGAGATTTACTGACTTTTTTAGTGTCGATTAGGTCTAGTATTTGTGTCTGGATTGTATTTTAATATATGTTTTTTTCCTTGTCAAATGACAAGAGGGTCACTTATAAAGATTGGACTCGAAAAAAATGCAACACTTTGTTTTTGGTGTAATACTAGTAATACTAGTTTAGAGTGTTATGTTAATGTGGTCAAAATTTTATCGCGATCTGGCAAGTAGTTTTCAAGTTGCATTCGAAACAAGAAGAGCTACGCCAGCAAATCTTTGGCGCGGTGATCGATAATCCTGGTCAGTCGCACAGATGGATCGGCAAAAGACTTGGAATCACCATTCCGTCGTGTCCCGCGTTGTGAAGATGTTCCAGGAGACGAAGACCATCGAGCGGCGCGCTGGAAGCGACCGAAAACCGAAAACAGAATACCCAGGGATGGCGCGGAAGATAAGGCAGTACTTTAAGAATAACCCGAACCTTTCCACCCGAGACGTGGCCAAAAAGGTAAATTCGTTGAAGCGGTTGGTCCAGCAGACCATGAAGTGGGCTGCTATACGTGTCAGGAAGGCGCCAAATTGAACTAACAAGCAAAAGACGGTGGCCAAATTGCGTGCGCGGAAGCTGTACCGTGAGTGGCTGGTCAAGCCATGCTGTATCATCGTGGACGACGAGACATATATCAAGCCGGACACCAAACAAATCCCGAGCCTCGAGTTTTTTGTCGGTACGTCCCGCATGGAGGTTCCGGAAAAGTTCCGGAAGAGAAAGATGGACAATTTCGCTAAGAAGTACCTGTTGTAGCAGGCGATCTGCGAGTCCGGACGGTACAGCAAGCCATAAACGGGCAGATTTGTAAAGAGGAATGCTTGCAGAAGCGCTTGCTGCCCTTTCTCCGCTCTCACCGTAGTCCCTCGCTGTTCTGACCGGATCTCGTTTCATGCCATTACGCCAAGTCTATAATGGATTGGTACGAAGCGAAGGGCGTTAATGTGGTCCCGAAGGAGGCGAACCCGCCAAATACACCAGAACTTCGTCCGATCGAAAAGTTTTGGGCGATAATGAAGAATAAGTTAAAGAAAAGCTGAAAAACATTCAAAACCAATGAACTTTTGAAGAAAAACTGGGAGAAAATGTGTAAGGAAGATGGACAAAGCCTCACTCAAGATCTCATGAGCAGGGTTAAGAGAAATGTATGAGCATTCAGCTTGAGGGAGGAAATTCAATAAATTAATAATGCCAAAACAAAGTTAGTATATAGTCTTTAATTTATATATTCCTACTATGTGGTATTTGGTCGTTTTTATTTTCTTAAAATCTAAAAATTCTTACCTAAGCAGTAGATAGTCGTTTGTTTTAAGCGATAGTTTTGATAACGACCACACTCTTTTGTATTACAGTTCTGGTAAATCAGTTGGACAACAGTTGGACTCTTTCGTTGATTGGTGCCAAAGGAATCGTATGACCGTTAATCCTGAAAAATGCTCGACTATTACGTTTTCTCGATTGAACAATCCAATAGTCCATAATTATTCCTTCGCTGGAATTGTGTTGGAAAGAGTGGATCAAATCAAGGACTTGGGAGTTATTCTAGACTCCCAATTGACGTACAAGCAACATGTGTCATTCATAGTGAACAAAGCCTCAAAAAACCTAGGGTTTATTTTTCGACTAACAAAAGAGTTCACCGACATTTACTGCTTAAAAGCGCTCTACTGTGCGTTGGTTCGTTCGACTTTGGAATACTGTTCAACTGTTTGGAGCCCTCACTACCAAAATGGAATCGAAAGAATTGAATCAGTTCAACGGCGGTTTATTCGATTTGCACTACGACGGTTGCCGTGGAATGATCCAATTCGTCTGCCAAGCTACGGGAATCGGTGTCGACTAATAAGGCTGGACACGCTAAGTACACGAAGGAATGTTGCGAAGGCTCTTTTTATTTCCGACACTTTGCAGAATCGAGTGGATTGCCCCGAACTCCGAGGTCAAATAAATTTTTTTGTCCGACCTAGAGCCTTGCGAAACAATCACCTGCTGCAACCAATACATCACCGCACTAATTACGGACAAAACAGCGCTATTACTGGCCTACAAAGAATTTTTAATCGGGTGGCAACGGAATTTGATTTCAACATTTCACGTGATACACTTCGTACTAGATTTTTTAATGTGTTTAGATAAGCTTTTAATGTGTTATTTGTATGTTTATGTTTTTTTTACGAGATCAACAACACATCATTGGGGCAAAGAAGCCTGTTGATGTACAATATTAAATAAATAAATAAATAAAAAAAATTAAATTTTGAAAAAAAAATCCCTTTTCCTTAAGTCACCACGACATGCACAAACCAAAGGACAACGAAAAGGAAAATTGCCAAACCATCCATAAAGTTTTATTAACGTTTTATGAAAGCCACTTGCCAAATCAATTTGGTTTTATTATGGCACTAAAAGGTGCCACTAGGTTTCATATTTCAGTCAGGTTTGAGAGCCTACATAGCTTGTTTATAACGATCTTAAAGCCTTGCGTTCTCATATTCTTTTCACTCCTATCAAAGGTTTTATTTCGAATTTATGAACGGTCCTCCCTTAGCTCAGTCGGTAAAGGCGCAGCTACAAAGTAACACTATGCTGGAGGTGGCTGGGTTCGATTCCCGGTCTGGTCTAGGAATTTTTCGTTAGGGAAAATTTCTCGACTCCCTGGGCTTTTAGGGTATGATTGTACTAGCAACACAAACATACTAATGTAAACCTGGCATCGAAAGCTATTAATTAATAACTGTGGAAGTGCATTTAGAACACGAAGTTGAGAGCAAGCAATAAGTTTATCACGAATGTAATAGGCTGTTTTGAATTTCCGTTTTGGGACTCATTCATATTATCTTATTATGGTCAGTTGAAAAAGCAATTCAAAACCATTTGGCCTCCAGTAAATGCATTAAACGGCATATTGGTATTGAGGGACGTCACGTGGTTTTAAAACGGCAAAAGAAAGGAAGAAATAGTTGTGTAGTAGTCATTGCGAAGATAAATTAGCTTTTTGGCAAAACTGTTATGTTTTCCAATCGCCATATTGAAATATAAGAAATAATTGAAATGTGGAAAAATAAATGCACTAATTTTTAAATGTATTTCAAATGAACTGTTGATCGGAGTCCAATATCGGCATTCTTTTAGATAACCTTATTGAATTCCAAAAAATTTCAGGAAATTCATGATTAATTTATCGAATATATATGTTTTAATTTTGTTTTTATTGTTGTTAAATCGCATAATTTCCGAGACGCATTAATTTTCGGCTTTATCGTGCCAATAGTCACTATAAAATTAATATAAACTTAATACTAAATCAAATTTCCCGCAACACACGACGTTTTTTCTTAGATATTATTTATTGCAGCCAACCAAAAGCCAACCTCGATATCACAATGAAGTTTGACAGCTGTGGTTATTTGGCCGTATGATGGATTTTATGATAGCCAATAGGTTTTATGAAGGTTCTCATATCATCTTTCACTAGAAAATTTTCGAAATTTTCATGGTCTTATAAAAGTTTTATTAACTTGTTTTCACATCCGTCAATAGAGTGGGCCACTTTGTACAAATTTCGGCTTTAAAGTAGCACAGAGGATTGGTTGGTAGACAAAACAGTTTTGAGTGTGGTTTTATCTACAAAGTTGGGAGGAGGGCTATACGGCTGAAATAAAACCAAAATTGTTACTTGGGTGCAGAAATTCGTGCGATTCATATTTGGTACTTGTCTGAGCTCAATATCATTTTTACTAAACTATGATTGTTATTTTATGTATTCGCGGAGTAGACCTATGATGATGTTTTTAAGAATCATCATTATGAGACTCCAGGAGTGGACAGCAATTTGTTTGGCTAGAACGAAAATGTGAAGAGAGAGTATTGATAGTTCTGATAGAGTACGATGGGCTGTAAAAATTAAAAAAAAAATGTGGGTGGTTCATTATAAAACCACAATATCAACATAGTTTTGAATCCCTTGAAAGATTGGTTTTACGAGTTTGAATACTAAATTATTGAGATGTTATATTATATTCAAAACGTTGTCTCTGAATGAATTATAATATTCCATACCACGCACTACATTACAAACGATGATTCAAATCTTTCCGCAGAATTTCCATCACTAACACCACCGTATATCATTCCATCACATTAAATTGTGAGGTTTCTTTTCCCCCTTGAACATATTCATGCTACATTCTTTCCCCCACTCAACAACATTCTTCGCAGCATATCTTCACAACACGGCTCCCCCTTCATCAAAGTTATTAGGTCTATAGGCTGAACGATGACTCATCCACAGATTTCAATACAGTGCTTTGGATGGATGCACAATACCAAGAGGAATCGATAGGGAGATTTTAGCATTATATGATGTACAATTTCAGTGGAGAAACGATATCTACGCCTTGAAGATTCGCAGAATGGCAAAACAATCATTAATCTTAGTAGTTGAATTTGCCAAATACGAATTGCTGCAGCATCAAAACTCCAGTTATAGTCATGTGATGTGTTTTTAAGTGAATTTCTTATGGTGTTGCACATTTTATCACCATTTAGATTTCCCATCAAACCACTAGAATATGCATAACACTGCATCCAGAGCAGACGCTTCTCACTGAGCACTCAGTCCGTTCTAGACGCCAGCAGCCAACCCTATCTATGTGGTCTTCTAAACGAGTCAAGTATCGTAAATTACGTACTCTTCGGCTTCCACGATAGTTGCTTTCTAGGAAATTAAAAATCCATCTGGATTTCAAATTAGTGCGATCAGCATAAATCACTTGCCTTTAATGTAGGTTTTCTCTACGGAGCTAAGCGGGAACGGAGATGGAGCGAAAAGTATACAAAGCGTATCGCTTGTCTAGTCAGGACCGGCGAAACCAGCCTGCATTGCTCATAAAATATTTCCGCGTCTGGTAACTGTTTTAAGTCCTGCACATTTAAGGCCACTAGCAGCTTGACCAGAAGTGTACGAGGAAATTTATTCGGATTCACGATGCGCCGACACACATCAGTGTGGATTTTGTGCAATCTTCTCTGCAATGAAAAAAAAAGCTGTGATTGAAATTCCAAGCAGCCCGCCTCGAACATCTGGAAATAGTGAGCTTACATGCACCAGGAACAAGATGACCATTTTATTGTTTTTTTTTCGATTTATAAGCTAAATATTCAATCTTATAGAGTACGATAAACGTTTGAGTGTAATTGCGAGAATTGAAAATTAGTATTGAGAAGTCGATGTATGTACAAATTTCGTTATTTCAGTTAATACTCATAAAGCATAAGCATTTCGCACGCGTCAGGGCAGTCTTTTTATAACTCAATATTAAAGGCTTTCCCACAATGCATACGTTTAAATTTGCGTCCCGTTGACGTCAATCCTACAGAGAACTTATGGGAAAACTGTCAAACTCACGCAAACGCATCCGCAACGTATCAACTGTGGGCCAACCATGAGCAAGCCTTAATAATCCAGGTTGTGTCGAAAAATAATTCGCAAATCTTCTATTTAAGTTCGGAAAATGTTAGTTTTGGCAATGTTGATTTTCTCGGCACCTATTTTAAACCTCTAATTCAGTATATTCAAAGCGCTTCGCTGGATATATTGATATGATAGCTTGGTTATTAAGCCTTTATTTGAGGGGCAACTCCGGCGTAGTGGTTAACATACCTTTCATGCCAAAGTCACGAGATCAAATCTAACCCTCGGACAAGTCACTAAAAATACCCAAGACTACGATGGGAGGTAAACCATCCTGGAGGAAAATTTCGATAGTAAAAGATAAAAATTAAAAACTTCAATTTGGTTACCATTGAACTAGTGAGACAATCCCTAATGGCATATTTTACTTCGAATAGAACGCACCCACTAAAAAATCCTGCAAACGCAGTCGAGTTATTAGTACAAGACACTGAAGAAGTCTGCACATTGTAGACGAAATACGCGTATCTTTCGAAGATAAGCAAAGGTAGTTGGAATTAAATGGAGATTACTAATTTTTCTTCTAATTTATAGTTACAAGTATTCCACTAAACAGCTCAAACCCTCTAGGATTTAAAAAATTCTGCTGTCTCGTTTTGCCTGAAATAGGAGAACGCAGGAGAAGAACAGAGGCTGCCCACAACAGTTACACTCACCTAACAAATATGGCGCTTTATAAAAGCTATTTTAAGTCATTCTGGGGATTGTAAAATATAGAGGAAAAAAGGACCGAATAAATATTTCAAAAAAACACGTCAGATGTACGCATGAAGCTGAGAAAATACTCATGAATGTTTGGCTGTTTAGCTTTGCTGTTGCCTCCTCGCTGGTTGAAATGCTTGGTTTTGGGCTTTTAGAGCCGTAGTTTCCCTGGGAATGCTCCTTTTTTGTCGACAACAAGTCGACAGTCGTTTAATAACACATACCATATACACATCCGAATCGGTTAATCTGTGACTCTATCGTCCGTGTTTGGAAACAACCGTTCAGATCCACGTGAATGGTTGAGTGTTGGTTTACCGGCGTTTCAGATTTATTTATTTTTCAATAGTAAAATGTTTAACATCAATTGTTTTCACTGCTGGAAAAAATGGAAAAATGGAAATCATTCGTGAAATTACTGAATTATTACCGTTCAAAATCTAACCATGTTTCGTGACGAATTCAAACTTTTCGCACTCGCAACGTGTATCCCAAGATTGAAAACACAGACGAAGCCCTATCTTAAAAAAGGATGGAAAGGGTAATTGTTTTCGTGATGTTCTAGCTACAGGTACGTTGGCAAATGGCAACAGTATGCTACACTTTTTTTTAAGATGGCTTTTTTATCTTAAATCAATCAGGCTGTTCTCCAAATACAGGGTTTCCACACGTCGCGATGTGTAAAAAAAGTTGGGCAATTCATTTTACCTTTAAATTTATTGAAGAAGCCTGGCATTCTTGATCAGATTTAATCAAAGGATAATATCGGTTTTACCATACCACCATAAGAGTGGCAATGCGCGGCGATAATACCATAGACTAACTCTAAGACCAGTAGGTCCGGAACAAAAACGATTTTTTTCTTGGCTCAGTCAGTACTAGAACATAGGTCCCAAGCTAGGTCCCAAGCTCAATAATGCGCCCCTAATAATGAACTCACATGAACACACTCTCAAGTATTCTGTCAAAATAACACAGCAAATCAAAACAAAGGCGCAAATATGTATAACAAGGTGCTGGCTTCAAGGTGTAATTCGGACCAAGGGGTTCTACAACAGTGAACCAATTTCAAATCGCTAGTTGCATATTGATTGTTGATAATACTGACCACATCTTGTTAACATTTTGTTGGAAATCTAGATGAAGATCTTAAACTAATTTTCTTTGTTTGAGAGAGCCTTGCGTGAAATTGAAGTTATCCGACATTTTTAGCAGAACTCTAATCAAAACCGTTTAACGTAGGACTACGTTTCTCTTTTCTATACCTGGTGTTATATCAAAATTTTGAAAAAATAAGAGCATTACGCAAAAGTGAAAGGCTTTTAAACGATAATAACTCTCGTTTGACTGAACAGAATGACTTCATTTATACATAATCAGAAAAACTAACAATGTTTTTATTCAATTTTCAATTAAGTTCTATTAGTATAAGTAGTTCAACTTTTTACTTAAAAATGACCTACTTTTGCTCCCTACAAATATGCATATGAACAGGAAAATATGGGTTTCCCTTTCAGGGTATTCAAAAACGGGTGACAAATGGTTCAAATTGTCTTCTTCTTTTTATTTAATTAGGTTGCATTCCATGTTTAATACTGCTATAACCCCTCCTTTCATCTACAAATTTATTTTACTTTGTTGTCGGTGTCTGGTTCTATAACTGAATCCCATCCTCTCTTATGAAATTTGCTTCGTACTGCATTCTCGTGTCTCTCTTCTTTGTAGGTTTGTAGACAATGCTATCAACGCCAGCATAAAGCACACGATTCAACATTTCAAGCAAAACAATGCATTAGGTCCTGTATGTTGAAAATAGTTGAACATGTTTTTACATAGCCGTAGGAGCCCAAAGAGAAAGTCGACAAAGAGAGTCTCTCATTGTTACTTAGGACCTAATGCATTGTTTTGCTTGATTTGAAGAGAGACCAGAGTTAAAGCATACGATTCGAAGCAAAATGATTTCATTGAGATATTTAAGTTGAGCGGCACGTACGGTTGTGTGTTTCGTTCTCTCGTTACGAAGATTTCGTCTATCTCGTCCATCTCGTCCGATTTCTCGCGATTGCGCGATTGCGATGGCTTGCAAATTATCGCCTGCACAAAGAAAAATAATAAATTTTAACAGGCGCGCAAAAATCCCCGCGTTTGATTTCAAGCCAAAGGAAGCGTAATCAACGAAATTGTCTGCAATATTTCATGCGCCATACAACAATGTTTGCAATCGTTCATACAAAAGGCCAGATTCATGCGTTATTTGGCTTAAATTTACATAAAATATCCTATTCATTTCTGCCAAATCTAGCATTCCCTTTTTGTGCATTAGATAACGCAGAAAATGCAATGTTCCTTTTTTTTCTGTGTGCGCTTGCTCATCGACAAGCCAGAACGAAGCGCTACAAGGTTTGCAAGTTTCCCAAGCTCGACATTTTTCCGTAGCAACAGGTTGTAAAAATTGATAATCACCGGCTCCGGAAACCATGCCCGAGCCGGGCACCTCCCAGCGGAAAACGATGTTTAAGACAACTAGATCCCTAGAATCATCCCAAGTATCTTGCCGTTCGCCATTCACAGCAACGAGGAGTTTAATAAACTAAAATACAGTATTGAATACAGCACATTATGGTGTCCTGTTGGCCAAATAAGCCGAAACTATAAATTAATTTCTAACGCGTATCATAACCACCGTCCTTTTCAGGACGACAAATTAAATTATACAATAACAGACTTCGTGTTTAAGTGAAATGTTCCTGATTTATCCTAAACAACCATTGCATATTATCAAATATAGAACATTTGAGGCTTTATGTCGAGAGTGTTAAATTCGACTGGGATTTTTTTGCTAAGCCCGAACTGACAACCGTAAGCAATGGCTCACTATGTAGAACATTTCATTAGGAGGGACACACAAACGCGGTCCTACGTTAGCCTTGCGGTTATTTCCCTGATAGAACCCACCTCTAACTATTTTTTTCTTTCTAAGCATATTCTTATATAAGTATATACATAATTATATGGATATTTGATGCTTATCCTAGGGAATGGAAGGGACCACCAGGGCACCCAATCTAAGCAGGATGAATGGGGAGAGTGGGAATGTCAGGTCTCCATCGGTAACAGTTTGTGAATAGAGGGCGGACTCTTTTTCCCACCTGTTGGGGCGTCTTAATGTTGACTCGCTTTTTTGACTAATTGTTCAATCTGGTTGTAGGAATGCGATTATTTATATCCCTGTAGATACGTTGCCCACGAATCCACGTAACTAGTTTTTGGCCCTTCGCACAATGCATGATCAGTGGTTATTAAAGTTTGATCAAGGCAAACGAAGAGAAGTATTTTGGCTCACATGTGAAAACTGAAGACTGTATTCGAAAATAAGACATGCAAGAATGATCGCCAAAAATTCTTTCTGAGTCCGCTTCTCTTCAAACTTTCAAACTTTTGGTAAACGCTAAATTTCCATTGGGCAAGATTTTCTTGAACTCAAGGTCAAGAGGTGATTCGAGTTTATAAAATTCTACTTAGGTTTTTACTTGGGAGTCCGAGTAAATTTTGTTGATCATATTAACCATAGCATTGACAACTTGTATTGTATCTTGAGAAATAATAATAGCAGACTAGAAAAGTGTTAGCAATACAAAGTGAAGTCATTATAAGCGAAAACCTTACGTGAGATTTCAATTTAACCATGTTTAGGTTTATTTTTTAATTTCAAATGAATTTACCTCAACGTGTTGCATAAATGTAAATCAAGCTTAGCTTTTTTACTAATTTTTGCACATTATTTAGTGCTCGGAACAGGAACAGCTTCCATATGAAGTTCATGAAGATTCCAATAACTTACGATTTATTAAAAGTTTGTACCAAAACGGTTCTAGAAAAACCTTAAGTTATGCTGTTGGGATGCTTACTCTGACGGCTACGAGCAGAGTTCAAATTGTAATGACTTTTTTTTCTAAGCCCCAGTTGTTGTCAAAATGAACTGTTGTGAGCTGAACAGATACAGGCTAATGATGTGACGTATTGTGTATCCAAAGCATAACCTAGTTTGATCAGTGGGGCAGAAATAAATTCCGAAAATGATTAATCATGTACATTCATAACTTATTCAACTTAAAAATGATTATAATTCATGTTTAGTGCTGTCCAACCAGAAATTTTATTTATGTTTCTATTTTTCATCTGTATAGGTTTTCTGAAACAATATAAATTATTTGATTATTTGTTCATTTCATATAAATATGTTGAAATATATAAATGGGGATCAAGTTTCCTCAGTCTTTACTATAAGTCTAATGTCATTCTTCGGCCTTTCATTTTTGTTCAAATAGTAAATTTTATTTTTATATATACAAAGATGCAATTCAACGTTCTGATTAACTAGATATAGTGGTATTCACAATTGTCAGTTTTGTGATCTTGAGAGTGAAAGCTTTGGATAACTGTGTTGCACTATTGAAAGTTGCAGATTCTCTGAAAGAGGTATTAGAAAATCTCATGAAAGCCAGTGCTAAAAAAAAGTGAAGTACTTAATACGATGTATCGTATCGTGTTCAGGGAACTGAAACCATTGATAATATCCACTCATATGGTCGTTTGTTAAGAGACACAAGTTAAGAATCGACCGTATAAGTCTGGAATGTCGAATTGTGCTACTATATTTTGTACCTAATACGCATTATTCAAATATTTGAATATTTTGGAATTGCTTCAGCACATTAGCGAAATATTCTTATCGTTTTTCTTTTTAATTCTGCCAGCAGAATTGAAAATAAAAATCAATTCCACTAGTGGAATTGCACTATTCAAATTTTAATCCCTGCTCAGTATACATCAGAGCGTTTCTTTTGTTTTACATTATATACTTGAAAATTATCAATACCTCTTTAAACTGCCACACTGAATTTCAGCTGGTCATCGAGTTTCCCAAGCCTCGTTCAAAAATATCGTGCTCGGCGGCAGGAACACATTTATTATTGCACTGCCATCAGAAAGTCACGTTTCAAAGCACATCAGACGAAGACCCCGGAGGCGCCACCACATCATGCCATCCACCCTCAAAACTAGGTAGAAGGCAGCCGCGTGACTCATCTATTCGCGGAGAACCACCAATTGTTCGAGCGCGCGCTCATAAATGAGAGGTTCACGTTTTGTGTTGCTTTTTATTCGATCTCTTTGTTTTACTTTAACGTCTATCGTTTTTGTACCGGTATTAATCAGCACCCGGCGGAACATCCCATGGTTACGGAAAGATAAAGGCAGAAACTCGAGCTTCTCTAACCTCTTGAGCGAATCGTGTACAACCAGTAGACCACGATTATGAAAAATCGCTTGTTTTTTTTTAAGGTAGCTTCTCCATTTTTGGTCAGTAGGGTTTTTTTTTTATAATCTTAATATTTTCAAGCTTATTGCACAATTTTGATGTAAAGCAACAAGTGTATTCTATTAATTTTTCACATAGAATTTGATTTAGAATTCCCAAGCTAAATTGTTGAGAAAAAAAATGAAATACTTACTATGATGTTTGTAATATCTTACGTAGGAACCGTAATTGTTG
This sequence comes from Aedes japonicus, assembly GCA_034211315.2. Taxonomy (NCBI): domain Eukaryota; kingdom Metazoa; phylum Arthropoda; class Insecta; order Diptera; family Culicidae; genus Aedes; species Aedes japonicus. The sequence goes on along the minus strand of JASCZW010000789.1, from coordinate 74,480 downwards.
AAAATTAAAACTATTTATCAACGAAATTAATATTTTATAAAATATAACTTAGGTACAACCAAAAATGAACGCAAGCCAAAGTGTAGAAAATTTTCATTCTAATATTGTTTTTATTCTTTTATTTTAATTTTTTAACATATTGTTATCATTGACATCGATATTCTGAAAATCATCTTCAACAGTACGTGTTTATCTATCCCCATGGGCTCATAATCTGGGAGCATACCCTTCTATCGGCACCGGTTGTGCTACAGATGCGTAAAGCGCCGCAACAAGCAGGCGTTTTATTATTTTTACACATTCCACGATTTTTGCACGGTTTCATTCATGGATGTGGTTTTTCGTTTGATTCATTCTTTTTTTTCTCGATGAGAGAGGTAAGCGCTAAGCAGGAGCAGGGTGAAAAATGCTATCCACATGGTTGGCGCTGCAGTGATGGACTCCGGATGGAGCTACTGTGATGGCCATCGTCGGAATAGTGAGATTGACTGCTGCGTCGTCATGGAGGAAGTCGGACTTTGTGGTTCTGAAGCGTGACGTTGTAAAACATTGCCTGAGGATGGCCCTCGGTAGACGGATGGGAGCATGGTTGCCGTCGCGGAATGCTAGGAAGGTTCTTTTTTAGAGCCGAGGTATTTAGTGCACAATGTGAATCTCGCCATACGTGCTTGTTTTTGTTTGTGACTGTATTACTGAACAAAGGGAATCTCCTAGTCTCATGGTTCTTCTTCTTTTAGGTTTATTGCGCTCCTCAGGGTAACCACCCAACCGAGAATACCCAGGGAACTGGGCAAACCGGAAGTTGAATCGATGTGGGTGGAAACGCGAAATAATCAGTAATTTGATTGAATTCCCAATGTTTCGAAAGGATTAAGGGACGTAAATTTAAAGATTGTTATTTATGTTATTGTTATATGTTATTTCACTCCCTCGAAAAAAAAAACCTATCATCTAAACCCATCTGTTGATAATAAAATTGAGCATGAGCATGAGCACTCCATCTGGTGGAGATAAAATTATCAAGAAAGTGGTCGAATTCAAGTACCTAGGGTTAGTACTGGATCCTAAACTCTCTTGAGAAACTCATATAGAGCATATCCAAAGAAAAATGTCATTTCTTTATGGTGTAAGGTTCCGTGTCAAACCAATTGTTCCACGTAAAGCACTTCTTAAACTTTATTTTGGGTGCATACAATCACATCTACAATACCCGGTTATTGCCTGAGCCATGCCTGCAAATCTAAACTCAAGCAGATACAAGTCTTGCAAACTAGATGTTTGGAAATCATTTCTTTTTACTACGATTATATTCTATGCTACAACGTTATATTCAAATCATGCACACATTTCACAAATACGAGACTTATGTGAATTTCAGACCTGTTGATATTATTTAAAAAAAACACACCTTCTTCAGCTATGGTTATGGCTAGCTGATTCCACAAATTTTTCATCTGGTCAATATCACTGGGGACTGCTACCTTCATCTTCAGTTTCCGCTTATTTATCGCCCAATACTGCTCTTTTTGACGGAACTGAGAACAATGGATTTAATTCTTTTGATTTTAACTGGACCTTATTATCGTTGTTCCATTGTAGCACTTCCTTGGTTTAATGTCAGCTGACTATATCTGGTTTTCTTGCCACAGGGACAGATACCTTGCCAAATAATAGATTTTTACGCGAACTTATCCGCGATAATAAACTTGAACCATACTGCGAGCAGGAACCTTGTAGATCTGTGAGTCCCGGGATATGTTTGAAATCTGCCTTAGTATATGTTTCATCATCGATCAAGAGTTTCGTCAGAGCTTGGTTGTACAACTTACTGACCCAACTTCTGGCCACTGTTTGTTGTTTTAGTTTTCGTGTTCGTGTTCGTGTTTTATGTTTTAATTGGGGAATTTTCAATGGAAGTTTATGTGTATGTGGCGGTATTTTTTCCAATAGAATGTCTACACACTTAGAAATTATGAATTTTACACGAGACGTTATTCATGTTTGTAAAAAATCGGGGAACGTAAACAAAGATTTCGTGTAACATTTTGTCTCTTTAAACTGACTCGTAAGTAATTCGATAAAAGATGAGTTCGATTAAATTTATTTTCTCATCTCTTTAACTCTGATTTTGACTTTCTTTAACTCTGATTTTGACTTGCTGCTGTCGGCTCCTTAACTAAACATTTAGCTCCTTCTAGTTTGCTGAGCCATTCAACTCCCATCCTCTTAGTTTAAGCCATTCACCTCTCACTCTCGACACAGTCGACTCAAGTATTCCCCGACAGTGGAATTCAGTTCTTATCTACGCTACTGACGACTCGAGCAGTCCTAGGTGGCATTCCAGACCTCGTCGTGCTTTCTGTCCATTCACGTGGAAACGTTCGGGATCAACCGGTGTGTTCATTTTCCATTCACCGCATTAGCTCATTTTTCTTGCCACTTCCTCAGGGGTCAATCCGTGTTCTACTTTGAACTCCTCTGGTGTCTCTGTTCAAATAGCACTCCTGATCCTCCTCCAACAATAGTACAATGGGATCATTCCGACTATGTCGCAGACCGCTTCAAATGATATGGTCCGGTATGCACTCACCACGCTCAGGCTCAACAACCTGAAGGTGCTGTTCAAACATGACCTATCTCTCGACGCCTTTATTGATGGGAACCACCGGGCTACCGTACCGGAGTACTGACGTGGATACACCAGATTAGAGCCTCCTGCTGCTTTTCACCGAATTTTTGCGCAAGATTCTGGCCAACGCTTTTGCTGCCTTCTGACAGGCGTTAGCGACGTGGCTGTTAAGTAAAACTCAGTCGATCGTAGATTGTCACGCCCAAGTTCTGGGTCTCATGCTTCGAGTCGATGTCGCCGGTTGGACTGCTTTTCGGTTGGCGAAGCCAGTGGCTTGGGGTCAATCAACGGAATCACCCTGCCAAGCGAGGAGCAACCTACCTTATGGTACTGTCTGCGCCTTATGGTACTGTGATGCGCTGATGAGCGCAACGGCCTACTCTGATGCCGAAGGAGTGCCAAAGTGTATTTGAATGCCATGGCGGCTTACATCTCCTTTATCAGGTAACACCTGCCCCACACACCTCTGTCTTGTGATGAACTACCACTTGTTTTTTCGTCCGGATCCAGTCTTCCACAGTATCTATCGCCTCGGTTGCGAGTTCTTCCACTTCTTCTCGTGATTCCGTGACTACTAAAAGGACAACATCGTCCGCGAAACCGATAATCCTCACACCAAGGTGGTGGTGTAGCTTTAGCACTCCATCGTAAATCGCACTCTACACCGTCGGACCGAGGATGGATCCCTGAGGAACGCCCGCATCCTTCACTGAGTCAAAGTGTGGTCAGGGTCGACTTTCAAAAAAGGCCGACATCTGATCCCACTGAAACCTGTAGTCTTGTTGCACCATCACCTGTTTGCAACAACTGAAAGCTTCAAACATTCCCATATAACGCTATTGATTTTTTTTATTCGCACATTACGTTACGGGGATATAAATAATACAGAATTTTACGGCATGTTATAATAGCGATCAAACAGTTCAGTCCCTGATTACATACTGAGCTATTTATGCCAGATTTTTTTTCTGTTGGCGTCAAATTAAAGCTACAAAATCCTTTAAAAAAATAAACATATTTGGGATATTCCTCAAGGAGATTTTTGTTCAAAATCGGGCAAGACCACTCGGACCAATCAATTCTGCCTGCATTCAATAGTGTCACATCTGATGCGACTCTTTCCATTCACAAGCGATTTGATCTAACAAGACCGGAAGAAAAACTTAGATCATTGTCATTGAGCGAAACTTCCAGCTTTCCTACAGGATGTTTATGTAGGAATCTGACGAATTATCTCATCGACTTTCACGAGGCTTTCCAGTCCACTCCATAAATAGCAATCGCCAGACTATTACATTTCCTCCTCCATGCTTCACCGTACCTTGAATGTTGCGCTACTGAATCTTCTCACCTGTCCAAAGTTTCAAGCGTAGTGGCAGGATGCTAGATTAGGCCAACACATAGTTGATTTTTTGTGCTTCCTTATGAATGTCAAGAGACGCTTCTTTAGGCACTCTTCCGTGTAATTCCGTGTTCCGGAAGTGACGAAGAGAGCACTTATTTCACCACATCCGCAAATTGCTTTCCATATCAGACACTTTGCAAATTTCGACAATTCCTTCTTTCGGACATCCTCGAGAACATCGAACTTAGACTTGGCAACGAAATATTCTTGCCCAGGAAGTTAAAGGAAGTCTGCCTTGGCGTAATTTTCGTCATCCATTAAGATACAACACGCTTTGGTGGTCAACCAAACCAAGTTTCCGGGCGCGGGTTTTCGCAGTGATGTTTTGCTTTTCATTAAGGGTTGGGGATTTTTGCACCTTTTAAACACGTAACCCAGAATACTTCTTGGTTCTCTGAACAAAACCGACTGACATCTTGGACTTTTTAGCGACATCTCGAATTGACATGTTTGGACTGTTGCACCACTTTCCTGGTCATTTTACTGTCCATTGGGCCACTTTTACGACTACTCCCTTCGTTCCTTTGGGCACTCAGACGCTCCTTGAAGGTTCTTATCACATGAGACACAGTTGCGATTGCAATTCCAAGCTTTTTAGCGATCCATCGGAGGGACGCCTCTTGATTTTGATTGTAGGTAGACTATTTTTTTCACGGACAATTTCTTGTTTCGACAACACGTCTGGAACTATTCTTTGAATAACTCTGAAACTTGATATGTGAAAACAATACATTAAGAATGATATTTGCTCGAATTTTCAGGTTTTTTATAGTTGAAAAGTTACGTTAAGTTGTGCTGTGGTTATCGAATACACACTTTCGATCAGAGTATTGTTCTACATAGTTTCAAAAATCTGTTACAGCTTACTCACTTGACAACAACACAACTCAACCGTGGGAATTGAAATAAAAAAGGAAGGGCAAAAAAACCAGTTTTTTATGGTACACCCTAAGTTGATGAGGGAAAATTGCTCTAAATCGGTCAATTTTTAGGCTACAAAAAAATTTATACATGAAAATTCCATGAAACTTTGCTTAAGAGTGTAAACGTCTATTTCTGCAAACAAAAAAGTTAGTTTTTGTATTTCCGTGAAAATGAGGATCACCCAAATTTTGTTAATATAAAAAAATGAATCTTGATGATACAAACCATATTGTAGAACATCACTTTGCTGTAAAGTTTCAAGTTTAGGCGCTGAGACCATGTTTCCTCGTAAATTCGTCATCTGGACCATAGTGCAACGGTTAAAGCGATTAAAATATTTGGTGTGCTGTATACGATTACAGTATACGATTGCACAGATAACAGTTTTCATATTTTCCAAAATCCAGAAGCCCAAGTCGTCTGTTCCGCCAGCTGATACTCGTGTTCAAGCCACATGTTCCATGAATAATTAATCAATCTGTATATCTAATGTAAGCGTTTATTATTCTCTCCAGAAAACCGTGGCGCTGCTAAGCTATGGACGATGAAATCCTAAAAACTGTGGAGTCCATGCTCGGTACCAACATCCAGGTGGTAGACTGTGAAAAAACTCAAACAATCCGCGAAGAAGAAGTATTGCTCATCAATGGAGTACCAGTGACGTTAGAAGGTTCCGATGGTAACGCCATCAAGAAGGCGTTAATTGCCGGTGAAATTCCGTCATGTGAAATGCTAAATCAGTTACTTTTTCGTGCCGGCGTTCTACGGCAGCCTGTTCAGCTAGAGACATCTCTGAGTGTAAAAACAAGTACCGTTACCACCGAGGACATAACCATAGCACGGAATGGTCGAATATTGGATGAACGATCCTGTGAAACGAAAGAAAACAATTATTACACCAGCACATCTAGCGAAATATGGGAACCCGTCACACGGCAGAAGAAAAAGAAGCAACAAGAAATCATCAACACTAAAACTGTTGACAACATGCTTTCAAATCAGCTTAAAAACGAACTGTACTTAGTAGCAAATGAACCTTCTTGCGATAACGTTCCTTCCCACCCAACGCGCCAAAACTCCATTTGTACTGAATCTTCCACGTCTTCATCAACGGAGTCTAACTATTCCTCGTCCCGTCCCGTCAGCAATGTTTCTAATGCATCCTATGACAATTTTGTCTGTCAGATCACTCCCGCACACCCAAGGCCCACACAATTGAGCAAATCATCTACCAAAATTTCACCAAATAAACAAAGTATTAGCTGTGATTCCGGGAACGACGAAGTAACACTCACATCGGTCTACAGTAGCGGCATTGGAGCGCATGAGTATTATCCCTTCAATGATATCTCAAAAACCAACACTACCAACTCAATTCAAACCGATTCGTCCTTTGGGTGTGAATTTTCACCACCTACTTCATTCCACGACGAACCCGACTTTGCCGTCATCCCAAAGAATGGTGGTATGACATCTCCTGTCCCGCATAAACGGCGTAACCGTACACTGCAGAGAAGCAGACCACAAAGGCATTTCCAGAAAAATGTACGAGAATATACATGCGTAATCCAAAACGATAGTCCACTTTCCTCATTTCAACCACCCACATTTCAGCAAAGCGCAGTGAATGTTTTCTCAATAAGCTGTTATGAGGAAACATGAATGATCACCAGATTTGTTGTAGAACGTGCAAAGTCAGTTAAACACTGCAGATTGGATGTTTTTAAATTATAAAATGTTTAATTGCCGTTGAGGCCTAGTAGTATATTTTATACCAATCGGATGTTATGACACAATCAAAACAGATATCCATGCTTTCCGATCTGCAGTGTGTCGGTATGTGCGATATAATCTGATCGTACGACACCAGCTGGTGATCAACTGAACAAACTCGTTAATAGCTTCAAACATCCAGCCAAAAATAATAATTTGTTCTCGCTTTAATGTTCTTTTTCGTCCGCAGAATGACGCCAGTGCGAACAGTACCGATGATCCCAGCCTCAATGACGACAATGTAAGCAGTCAATTGAAAAATCAACCAACTAAAAGCGAATTAGCAACTGAAATATGTGTTCTTCTTTTCTACATCTGTTTCAACGATTCCATTCTAGTGTCTGGTCTACCGAGATGGAAATCTGATTTCCGGCACGCTGGAAACTCTCATCAAGCATATGGTGCCAACGGATGAGTACTATCCGGACCAGTCATACCTTTTTGCATTTCTGCTCAGCACACGACTATTCATCAAACCGCACGAGCTTCTGCAACAAGTATGTGATATCTGCCATCAGCAGCAGCAGCTGAACGTTTTTCTCAACAACAACAACAATAGCATTGCTAATCAGGTACGTGATGATTTTGGCCCCTCCGATTCAATGTTTAGGGTTAATATCCGAGGAAAAATATTCTGTCCGGAAAAAAAGGATTAAGCAAGCAAATATCCGGTATTCGCAACATGCGGTACAATTTTAAAGGATTGTATGACTTTTCCCGGAAAACCATTTCCCGGAAAACAGTTTCCCGGAAGACCATTTTCCGGAATAACATTTCCCGGAACAGACCTTTTCCCGGAAATACTTTTTCCGGAATATACCATTTCCCGGAAACCCATTTTCAGGAATTTTTGTTTACACCGAGAATGTGATTTTTTTTCTATCTTTAATATTTTAATTTCAATCACTGCCCAATCTAGTTTTGCGAAACATAAATACCAAAAACTGAAACTTAAGAATACATATTAGTAATTATTTAAGCATATTTTTTTTTGAAAGAACAGCTCAGGCTTGAAAGAAGGGAAAATATCTGATAAATACCAATCAGCAGTTTAAAATACAATTCATATTAACATTTTGTCCTTTCGAAAACGTACAATTTGTTATTGAATTAAATTTTTGTTACAAAAGCGATTGCAAAGCTATTCGAATAAATGCGAAATGTTATGCGAATAAACTTGTACAGCAAAAATTTTAATGCCAACATTCCTAAAACTAATGTACATGCTCTCGGTGAGTTATTTTAGTTGATGATGTGGTAGTTACATTTTAAGGTTTTTTGATTTCTATCATACTTAAAAAATCTATTGGCACTGATAGGGCGACGTCAATTGTAAACCGATTCAACATCTATAAGTAAACGTTTATAAATATATAACCGATACTAGATATTCTAAAAGGTCTGATCATAGTCAAGCTGGGACGAATTAAGGAAACTTATGCAGTGAATATAAGGGGGGCTGCCGCCCCCATACCCCCGCTTGTGGGGGCTTGCCGCCCCCATACCCCCGCGATGGGGGGCTGTGCCGCCCCCCACACGGAGAAAAAAATAAAGTCATATCAATAATATTCCGGTCCTGATCAAGCATATTTGTGAATTGACTTTTATATAATACTTTTTTGAGATTGTTTCACGCATAATACAATAGATCGAAGAATAATGGAAGCTTCAATTAAACAGAATTGATGATCTAATTAGAGCATGAAATAGGGTTGAATCAACCATATTATGCTAACATCAACAATATTCATTATTGATGATTTGACTCTCTGATTCTCATGATAAATTCAATAATGTTTATGTTTATTTTGACCTTATTTTGAGGGTTGGACTAATGGTATCGGATGGTTGGTTTAAGCATACACATAGATTCGTTCAAATGATGTTATGGTTGGTTCCGAAAATCAAAAAAATCGTTAAATTTACGATTAAAGTTCCTATAATGGTGGTATTTTAGTGAAATATGTTCTAATTGGAACATTTTGCACTAAAATACCACCATTATAGGAACGTTTACTCAATTAGCACATATTCTTTGGATATTACGAAATTAAACAACATATAACAATGTTTGAAAATTGGAAATATCATTCTTATCAACATGCGACCCTAGGACTGGACAGCAAATTGCAAATTGCAGAGACCGACGCCAGTCATTCAATCCTCGAATGTACTTGGTTCTAGTCGCGGTGGAGGAAGAAGCGCTTCGACTTCTTCACGCTCGCTTAATTGTAGCGCATCAATGTCGTACCCGTTAGCTGAAATCAAAATTCATTAAAACTACTTTAAAGAATAGTTACAATTTGCTTACATACCTACAAACTCTTCGATGCCCGCCGCGGATAATCCAAACGATTTCAATAATTCTACCACTTCTTCGTCAACATAAAACTCTTCAACCAGGTCTTCGTCCAAGTCAACCGAGTGATCTGCCGCCGCCATGATATTTTTTTTCCTTCGCTTTGTCGTTGAGTGCGGATGGCAGCCACGAGGGTCAGTAGAGCTGCTATCCCAAGTAACATTTTTTATTAGATAAACGCTTCATAGGCAATACGTATACAACTTTAAACTGAGTAATGGTTAAGTAGTGGTTGCACAAGCGCCCAGCCAATATTTTCACAAGCAAATCTGGCGAATCTACCCAGCTTCATGAAAATGAAAAAAATGTCAAGCAGAATATGTAATCGGTTTATAGCCTAGGAAGCTTTTATCCAAAAATAATACAACTTATTACGTAACTGTTCTTTTGAAACGCAAATTCAGCATATTTATTTGTTCATCGCAATTTCTATTTTTAGAACTGTGGCAAACAGCTTTTTATTGGTAGCCTTAACACGTTGATATAAACGCTTAAACATAGTCACTATACAGCAATCGAAAAAATATGTATGTCAAACATTGTTTACAATACTCGTGGACGGTATTACGGCAATGGTGTTGTTTTATCGTTGTAATGCGTAATTAACATTTAACTATATGAACTTTGTATTATAATGTTTATATATAGTATATATTTATATATCACTTACCCGTGTACTTACCAGATTTGAACTCTGCACCTTCACCTTAAGAACGGTGACTGTATCCTCAGATCCATATCAGCTGGGAGGAATTCCAGTACCCGTATTCAAAGTGTTCAAAACATATTTTAGTTCTAATAATGTTGAACAACAATAATTGCTGAAGCTCTTTACGAACAGGTTTGTACTGTTTTGAAAATCAGTGTTACCGAGATTCTTATAATCTAAACATGATCACCATCCAATTTACGTTGTTAGCTGTGCCGCGCTCGGATTCATTTGTTATAATTTTTTTAAACTACATTAATATCAATTTCATTTATAACTGTTGTTATAGTTTGCTATATTTATCATTGCTATATTAATGAAAGTATGCCTCTTCTACGCTTTCAATTGACATCGCTTATCAAGCGTGTATAGTCTCGTGGGATTGTGGCTCGGCTCTGGATGCCGAGGTTCATGGTTCGCATCCCGATTGCAACTTTTTTTTTTTCATTTGAGGAAAATATTCATACGATCGTCATATGATTTCTTTCCATAAGGGAATCATATAAAATTTGCAATAATGTCTTCTGGCAAATTTCCATACTAGATTCGAATGAAATCTTTTCGATGTGTTCGCTCAATGTACTTATACAACATTTTATACAGCTATAATCACTAAGCTGTATAGTGGCTAAGGTATTTCTAATATAAAGGCTTTTGAAAAGCTATTATAAAGCCAACAAATAAAACTGTGTAAGAGAACACAGAATGATAATTCAAAAGCTTAACCGACTAATTTCTTAGCTACACAAACAAGCTGTGTAAATGCAGACAAACATTGTTCGCATAAGAGCTTTCTTTTCAAATTATGTAACCTAGAGCTGAATGTTGTGTTAAAGCTGTGTTACATTATGCATAAGTACTGTATCGATTTTTTAACTCTGCTTATAGCTTATTCAGCTTCACTTGCTTTTATACAATTATAAAACAGCTTATAAGTTCTTAACTTCGGCTTAGGCAACTAACAATGTTAGTTGGGATATGCCCTATTTAACCTTCCAGTATGAGTGATTCAACGATAAACACGGATTCAAATAATGACATGTATGCTTGATTTAAGCATTTAATGGTTGATGTTCAATAACGTTGATTCAAATGAAATATATGCTCGATTTAAACATCAAATCATTTTCAAACAACCATTTGAATTAATTATGTCAAGAATATCTTCGAAGCTTGGGATAACTATGGCAAAAGTTATATCAATCATGCATCATTTTAGTCCGTGCAAGCCCCCGCTGCAAAGGATCGAAATTTGAGTGAGGAATAAACCCTACGCAGCACTGTGCTATTTGTTCTTGGATACAAGGAGACATATTGTTATATAAGTCATAAAAAAAGCAATATGAATGTTTCATACAATATACGATACAATTGTTTTATGTACAAAATCCGTATTTAAGAAACGCGAAAATTTTCAGTTATAAATATACTAAATCAATCGTAGGTATGGATAATGGACTGTACGTTTTCCTCAGGTCCACACAATTTCAAACAAATTTTTATAATTCTTGGAAGCATTGGAGATGGTGCTCAAAGGAAGTTCGCTCCTTTTGTGCACTACTTACTGCCATGCAAAAAGGAAGCAGTATACAAAAGGGCACTATTTTTATAATTTCTGTCTGTGTGAATATTTCTGTCTGGGCAAATCAAAACAAAACATGAACAGTCGAAAAAATGAACATATTTGGTCGTGAGAAATAAATTCCGGGAAATGGTACATTCCGGTATGTGAGGTTTCCGGGAAATTGTTCATTCCGCGAAATGGTTTTCCGGGAAATGGTCTCTTCCGGCAAATGGTCTTCTGGGAAACGGTTTTCCGGGAAATGGTTTAATTGATTTTGGAGACATACCGTCGTGAAATTGATCGAAGTATAAGTTTAGCAACTGTTCGCTAACTGAATTAAGTGGACAACCCAGTTAGCGAATGCCACTCAATTACTGCGCTGATATTTACATGTAAAGTGTGTACGGAATCAAATTGCATAATTGCACAAATGGTTGTACAATTTTGACTAGTGCGTATTTCTATTGAAATTTTTGGTGAAGTTAGTTAAATTAGTTTAGTTTAGTTTAGTTTAGTTTTATTTCGCATTATTTTAGCAATTCAAATGAACAATAATTTTCCTGACCCGAGATATGGGGTACCTTTCAGCAGCTTTTTTGACCAATTTAGAGCAACTTTTCCCTCGTCAACTTAGGGTGCACCATAAAAAAAAGGTTTTCTGTCCTTACTTTTTTATTTCAATTTCTATCGTAAAATTTTGTTCAGACGAGTTGTAGAACTTTTGAAGACGTGTATTTTGATATAATAATTTTGCCACTAGCTTCAATCAATCCATAGTTATTGAAGTTTTTCTTCTAAAACCATCCCAGATTCAAATGTAATTTTCTCAAGATACAGAAATAACATATCCCTAGTTTTCACATATTTTTAACAATATGACGTTCCTTTCAAATGACGTCTTTAATTTTTTTTTGTGTTTGCCCCAATCAAAGAAATCAACATTTGAAAAGGGCGTATTTATTTAGAAAAACTTCAATAACTATTGATTGGTTGAAGCTAGCGGCAAAATTTGTATACCAGAGTAGCGTCTTTACAAGTTCTAAAACTCGTCGCAACACAACTTTACGGTGGGGATTGAAATAAAAAAGTTAGGACAAAAAAAAAAATTTTATGGTGCAACCTAACTTGATGAGGGAAAATTGCTCTAAATCGGCCAATTTTGAGGCTACAAAAAAATCTATATATGAAAATTCCATGACAGTTTTTGCGCTACAATTTTGCCCAAGAGTGTAGACGTCTATTTCTGCAAATAAAAAAGTTACTTTTTGTATTTCCGTGAAAATGGGGACCACCCTAATTTTTACCAACATAAAAAAATGGGCCTTATTAATACAAACCATGTTGTACAACATCACTTTGCTGTAAAGTTTCAAGTTTAGGCGCTGGGAGCATGTTTCCTCGTAAATTCGTGATCTGGACCATAGTGCATTGGGCGATTGATGGGAAATTTAAAAAAAAAAACCTCGAACTTGAATATAGGAAAAGGATAGTTAAAGGAAAGTTAATTTAAAACACATGGTTATTCTATTATCACAGTCTACGCAGTCAGACGCTCCAGCAGAGGGGGTTTGTTGAGATGGCACATCCCATCCAGAACTTTGGAAGAACACGTTGGAACCAATCGTCGATCTTTTCCAGCTTTGCAATTCTGTGGACGTCGTCAGTTGGGTGCAGAGGATCCAGGTTGAGCATCATCTTGAGAATTCGGTTCTGCCTCACCTGAAGCTTTTTCTTGTGAGTGGAAACACAATCGTACCACGCAGGGAAACCTTTGGTCATTGACGGCTTGAACACCGTCTTGTACAGCTGCAGTTTTGAGTTGATGTCCAAGTGTGAGCGCCGGTTGATGAACGGGTAGAGCATCCTTGTGAGCTTATCGCACCTGTTCAAAGTGTGCTTGATGTGTGTGGCAAACGTAAGTTTGCGGTCCAGAGTAAGTCCTAGGTATCTAGCAGCATCCGACCATGGAATTTGCCGTCCCCACACAGAGATCTCGTTTTGTGGAAATTTTTGCAGGCTGCGTTTGCGTGTGAAAAAGACTGCTGGCTACTTGTCAGCGTTGGTCTTTATTTTTCAATTTTTCTGGAAGATTTCAATGGCGTTTTGGGCCGCTTGCAGCCTGGTGGTCACAATGACTGGATCAGAATCCGATGCAACGAATCTCCAGTACCGTCAGCGAAGAGAAAGTATCGCACATCATCGAGCATCACTAGGTCAGCGGTGAAGATGTTGTAAAGCGTGGGACTTAGAACAGCACCTTGCGGGACACCGACTGGTATTAGGTGCCGATTTGATATACATCCGTCGACTGACACATGATAAGAGCGATTTAGCAGGAAAGAGCGGATGATTTTCAAAATATACAGAGGAAAGTTCCCCAGTAACATTTTATGCAGGATTGCCTCCTGCCATACTGAGTCAAATGCTTTCTCTACACCCAATAGCACCATGCCAGACGATTTGCTTTGTGAAAAATTGGTACGTATATCCTTTACAAGGCGAACAAGTTGGTGGTTGGTAGAGTGCCCTGTTTTGAATCCAAACTGCAAATCAGGAATAATCCTTGAGTTTTCCAAGTTCTGCTCGATTCGCTTTAGGATTATTCGCTCTAATAGTTTGCTAAAAGTGGGTAACAGACTTATTGGCCGTTGAATCTTTGTTTGGCTTCGGGATGGTAATCACAACTGCATGTTTCCAACTGGGGGGAAAGTACCCAAGTCGAATACAGGCGGAGAAGATTTTGGCGATGAATATGAGCTTTTCGATGCAATTTCTTGAGGACACAGTTCCGGATGTTGTCTTGACCAGGGGATTTTCTGGATTTAAGTCTTCGAATGACCTGAGCCAATTCCTTTGAGTGAACCAGCCATGGGTGAGTACCAGATAGTTGAGTGTGGTCGATGTGTGCGATAGACTTGTTTACCGCAGCAACAGTATCTGCATCGTCTGCCATCTGATTTGAGTGCGCTCGTGCGAAACTTGTGACCAATAGCTGCGCTTTTTCAACTGGGAAAGCGATAATGTTGTCTTCTTGTCCCAAAGGTTGGCTATATTTCGTGGATTTTCGCAGTGCCTTGGTGATTCTCCAGAGTGTGTCTCGATCAGTGTGCGAAAAATTCAAATTCAATAATCAGTATCCCGTGAATTTATCCAACATCCATCTCGTCATTCACCGATTCGGTGCAAAACTGAATGTTCAGAAAAGCCAAAATTCGGTGCTAGCAAGAACACATTCAGTCAGAATGTTTGCAATTATTGTGTTTTGTGATGCTCTTCTCTTTTTGTTTTGACTGATTAAGCCGGAGATCTGTATAGAAAAATGTGTCGGTAGCATCCTGTGTGAATGAAGACATTCGGTGCGGGTCACCTTTTTGGAGGGGACCGAATGCTTGTGTTCGTTCGTTCATTGCTTTTTCTCTTTATTAGTAATTCGTGTGTTCAGCAAAGACCAAAGAATTGAATGCTGTTGTTTTTCGCACTCATTTCGGGCAGTCAATTTTTTCACACACTGGTCTCGATCGTCGTTCAGCGTACGCAGTGTTTCCTTAAATTTGCTAAATTTGGCTTGGTCGCACTCCTCTTGTCTCCTCCGATTTAGTGACGTTACTATGTCCTGATATAAGGGATCTCTAGTTCTGTACCACTGCCGGCGAGGTTTATTACGGAATGCGATCAGTCTCAGGGTGCTTTCAAGAATAGTTGCGGTTTCGAAGGTGCGTTTTTGGACATCAGGAACCGAAACAGATTCAGCATCCGTTTTAGTTGTAGTCAGAAGCTCTATTGCAGCGTCAATCTCTACTTCATTATTCAGACCAACGACTACTGGGTCTATCTAGTTCAACTTGGAGTGGATTTCACGTTGAAAGCGAGGCCAGTTGGCACGGGCGTAGCATCGGACTATTGGTGTCATTCGAACGGTTGAGGCTAACGTTAAACGTAACCGGGAGATGGCCCGACGACAGTTCGTTCAAACTAATTGGCTTTGCCATGTTCAGCGTGTTGTTAGAGAGAGTCAGATCCATCCAACGTAGATGGACGACCACGACCGGCAGGCTTGAAAGTGAAGCAGTCAGGGAAGTGGATGAAAAAGCTTCGAGCAGTTCTACGTGTGACGGGCGTTAAGATCCCCAACTACGAAAAATGGTTCCGCTCGTCTAGTGAGCGTGCAGATATCGCGACGAAAGTGTGTCTATATCGTTCGCCTTCTCGACCCGGGAAAAAAGGTTCCGATGATGTGCAGATCCCCGTTCGTCGTGGGGATTGAGTTGCCAACACTTTCGATGACCTTGGTTGATATACAGAGCTTTTTGGAAGGGTGGACTTGCTCGAAAGATGCTTGTCGCCGCATTTGACGCATAGTGGGAGCAGGTTGCAGTTTCGCTATCCATGTCCAAATCGCTGGCAACGGTGACATTGGACAGCATCAGCGGGTTTTTGATCAAAGTAACGCCATTTCACTACAGTGTTGAAGAGGGCTTTGATTTTTCGCAACTCGGGTAAGTAGGTGGAGATTAGAGGAGTTGTTGGGGTTATGATCTGCCTCTCAAGTCCGCGTTTCCGCCTTAGCCACTTGCGACGGTTTGGAGGCCGCATTTTGTGCAGCTAAATCCGGGGGATCTGTCTGCGAATTCAGGTTGCCATAAAATGAGCAAACAATTTCAAATGTCACCTTATTTAATGAACAAGCTCCTCAACAAGATCTGGAATGTAAGCCCTACAAGAAACAACGGGTTCACGGGTTGACGGAGCGTCAAAAGCAAGCCAGGGTCGAAAGAAGCAGAAATCTTTTGGTTCGGCACGGTGACTGCGGGATTTTATTTTCGGATGAAAAGCTCTTCCTCCTTCAGGACAGTCGTAATCAAACAAATGATCGTGTGTATGGTAAAAGCCTTGTCAATATTCCAAGAGATAAACAAGCTGTACAACGCTATCAGAATGTATCGAAAATCATGGTATGTGGCGCCGTTTCACGAAAAGGAAAACTTTCTCTTCATTTCATAAAAGCTAATGTAAAAATCAACACTGAATATTACATCGAGCAGGTTTTGAAGATCCATCTGCTTCCTCATGCTTCAACGCTGTATGGGAATACACAATATTGTTTCCATCAGGATTCAGCTCCAGCTTACAAGGAAAAGAAGACACAAGCGTGGTGCGCGTAAAATTTGCTCGATTTCATCACAAGCGAAAAATGGCCGGCATCTTCACCGGATCTCAACCCACTTGACTACTTTGTTTGGGGTTATATGCTTCAACATGTAGGCCCTACGAAAGCAAACATTTGGTTGATATTTGGGACCAAATTCCTCAGGAAGTCGTTCGTGCCAGCTGCGATGGGTTGGCAAAGCGTTTGCCCAAATCTATCAAGAAAAAGCGTGAGAGATTCGAATTGAATTTATATGGTTTATTTCTATAACATTTATTTGTTTTGCCGTAATCCCATTTTGTTTTAGTGACACCTATTGTGAGACACCCTGTATGTAGCGAACGCGTAAATGTCTTAGGCTTGAAGACGAGAGTTTTATAAGCGCTGAGCATAACATTGGACTGGCACGTGAAACACCTTTGATTATTGATCGGAATTAAAAAAAAGTGGCCAAAATGTACTCGTACAGTGCAAAGGATCAGAAGTGGGTTGTTCGAGCCTTCAAAAGAAATTCAAACAGTTCCGTTGGAGATTTGGCAAAAAAAAAAGCATCTAGTTAAATTCGAAACATTCCCAATTCATGACAACTGGGATGGTCAATAGGCAAGTATACCTAAAGGAACGCCTCCAATAGCGTCTACTTCCATTGCTGGGCTCACACAAAGCTTCTAAACTTTTCTAGCTTTTCTGGTCTCATACCATTACACGAAAGATTCTGGAGCGGTACAAGGCTCAGAAAGCATGCCAAAGCATACCATTACCCCGAGCGCACCGGAGCTGCGGCCAATCGAGAAGTACTGGCCATCGGAAGGATCATAAGAAAGTGTGAAATCAAAAGAAGATATGATCAAAATAAAATTCACCACACAAAAAGTTGGTTTAAACTTTGTACATCTTACGAGTAGTGTTAAGAGATCGTTACGTGCATTTCGATAGGGCAAAGTAATTGAAAAGAACGGAAACAGGAAAAAATAATCTGTTTTGTTTGAAGATGGTCGTGTGAATGGATAAATTTTGACGAATCTTTTTTTGTGATCCAATTTGATTCCGTACAACCGTTGAATAAACATCAAGCGGGATTCTGAAGTTCCCTGGGCACTGGCAAAACCTTGAGGTTGTTTAACTTCAATTACCAGTTCCCAGAGGTGGTGTGGTTCTTCACCATTTTGGAAAGAAGCACACAAGTGTTGCCAGATCAGTGGAAATGCAGCCCAAAAGTGCTTCTGAAAATCCTCTAGTACTTCTTATCGCTAAACATTATATTTCTAAGATGGTGATAAATGGTCAAGTACAGTATTTGCAAATAGTAGAAATGCTGCATTTGATTATATAGAATCAGTTGAACAAGCTGAAATAGTTTCAAATCAAATAAAAACTAATCAGCACACTTTTAGAAAGCATTACCGGATAGGGGAACCTGTTCCATTATTCATCTATTATCCATTATTCATATTAATCGGAAATGTAGGTTTGATGTATCTATCAATTGATTCCTTTTGTGGCTTGCTTTAAACAACAAATAAAAATAATTGAAATTAACAATGAATAAAAAATACAAACAAGAAAAGAAAACAACCGGAGAATATGAAACCCACATCTTCATGGCAAAAATACATATGGCAAGACATTGAGAGGAGTGGAATTCACATCACAGAATGGCACGAAGCGGCTCCAGACAAACAAAAGAAAAGTAAAATATCTTACTAAACTGATAAACGTAACACTGACGAACTAAATAAACAGACAAAAAGACGTCACGACACCATACAAAACAGTTGACATGAACATGACTGAGAAAAAGGGAAAGTAAACTTGAAAATGTAAAACCTTTTGAGGCAGTGTCAATAGCGCCTCTATGGACGACATGATCTTTGCACGGCTGGTGAAATGCTTCAAAAGCAGTTAAGTTATGTATATCATTCTAATGCACAATGAACAATACAATAACTTCATATTTTTGGTTCGAGAAAACGGCTTCGGAAAACTCTCAGGGCACATAAATGACACTCTTTATGGACTGAACTACAAAAGACTGGAGAAATTACCAAAAACCGTATGAAACTTATAAACGTAACACTGACTAATAAAATAACAAACAGACAATTGAAGTAACACACGAAAGGACTCAAAAAACTCAAAGGTGGCTCCTTCCGAATCATTTGCAACAGCGTCTTCTTGGACGACATGTTCCGTGTACGGCTGGCAAAATGATTCGAAAAGATTTACGCAACGATATCATCAAAAGATCAAAAGGCCTGGCGTAGAGGTTTCTACTCTATTCAGAGTCGCGCCAGTAAACCTTCCAAAAAAAAAAAACAAAGCGGTATTTTGAAGTTGTAGCGCATAGCATGGTACGGTACACACTTAGATTTTTTACAGAAATCTGTAAAGTTTTAACGAATTCTCAACAGCTGAACGTTCGGTTATCCGATTATCCGGCGATAAAATTTTACCGCAATCCGGTAATTTTTTTTACAGATATCTGTAAAATTTTACCGAAATCCGTTAAATCGGATTACCGAACGTTAATCTTACAGTAAAACTTTACAGATTTCTGTAAAAAAATCTAAGTGTGTAGCATGTTTGCAGTGAATACCTCGGTGTATAAACACATATGCCAGGTTATATATTGTAAACTTTTTAATTTGTATTTTTGAAAAGAGTAACAAATCACATTCGATTATGCAATGGTTAGCTTTTTTAACGTAGACTACGTCTTTGTTTTGTTTACGGGAGTATACTTTACGGATATGAAAATTGAACGCAACGGAAAATGATCAGTTTTTGAAATTCAAAAACAAATTGGTCCACGTAAAAAAAAACTGTAAATTCAATAATATTTGACGCAAAATGAATAGGAGTTTTGTTGATAGGGCGTCCCAGAAGGACTATGATCGATTTTAATGCACCACTGTGCTTCCAGGTGACGTTTAAACAGCTGGTCATTACTGTGTATCATTGTTTACATTTCCCCGGAAAAGCGCAAACAGACGGTGCACAAATAGTACACTTTTCCCGACGCTCTGCTAAGTCAGTTGTCAAAAATGGAAGCAGTCTTCTTTTCAGGACGTAAACCTAGAGGACTCGAATTAGCATAGGAAAAAAATCTGCCTTCAAAACCCCCACATGCTAAATTTAGTTCCATTTGTGTTGAATTTGTATGGAAGCACTACCCCCCCCCCCCCCCAACCCCAGAAGCGGGGAGGGGTCTCAAACCATCATAAGAACCTTTCGCGGCCCAGAAACCCCTGCGTACAAATTTTCATGTCGATCGGTTCAATTCTGACTCATTTGTATGAGAGCCCATCCCCTTTCAAAGAGGGGAGGGATCTAGAATCACCATAAAAAAAATCCTATTATCAAAAACCCCCACATGCCATGGGAGAGTTTGAGATACTTCCCTATTCTGAAAAGGAGGGAGCTCTCATACCAATGAAACACAACTTTCTGCATAACTCGAGAACTTATGAAGTAAATGGAATCAGATTTGGCATGTGGAGGTTCTTGAAGGCGAGCAATGTTTCTATTCTGTTTGGTTTGAGACCCCTCCGCCCTCTGAAAGAGGTGCTTCCATTTAAATGAAACAATTTTTTTTTGCATGGAAATCCATTTTTTCTTCATATCTTCCCCCGATTTCACTTCTGCTTCCGAAGTGCCCGCTTCATGATAACCCAGTACTTTTCAATTGGCCGCAGTTCTGATTCGTTCGGGGGTTCGAGATGCTTCAGCACGAAATTGACCTCCTTAGCCTTGTACCACTCCAAAACCTCTTTCGAGTAATGGCACGAGGCTAAATCCGGCCAGAAAACCGTTGGACCATCGTGTGACCTCAGAAGAGGAAGTAGATGCTTTTAGAGGCATTCCTTTAGGTATACCTGCCCATTAACCGTTCCAGTTGTCACAAATGGGGTGCTCCGCTTTCCACACGAGCAAATTGCTTGCCAAATCAAATTGCTTGCCAAATCAAATATGTTTTGGCAAACTCTGACGTAAATTGCTTTCTAACGTCCTCAGGGACACCGAATTTATGATGAGCAGTGAAAAACTGGAGGGTGTAGAACTACCGTGCACGTGTTTTACCTACCGTATTCTGCCGTTCATCGCGATTTGGCACCTTTTGGACTTTGTACGTGTTTTCGCATCTTGCACGAAAGTTTTGGTTAGATTCAGTTTATTCGCCACATCTCGAACTGAACTGTGGGGAGTTAACTTGAAAGCTTGTGATCCTTAACAAGATTGATCGATGGTCAAACGTTCGTGGTACCGATTTAAAACACGAAACACCGTTGAATGTACCATTCCCAGCTGCCTGCTAATGGCACGATGAGAAAGATCCGGATTTTCGAGGCATGTGCGCAAAATTTCTTTGCGCCGTTGCTGTTCTTCCGTCTCCATTTTCGCAACGATTGCGCATCTGCTACACTCAAAAAAATCGTCACGTTATTTCCACGTGAAATTTCACGTAACTTTCACCTGCACACGTAACCAAATCTTCTTCAGTAGAATCAGGTGAAAATTACGTGCCAGTGAATTGTACGTGAAAAATCACGTAACAATTATGTGATTTTCACGTAGAATGTGGATTGACGTGGAAATCACGTAGCTCTTACGTGAATTCTACGTGTTTATTTGGCAGTGGACGAAAATTACGTGCGTTTCACGTGGATGTGACGTGTCGATTTTTTTGAGTGTAGTGAAACTTACACAGCGTAAACAAATACATATTCAACTAATTCCACCCAAAATTTCAATAGAAAATACCCAACGCAAAAAAGTTACAGCTATTTAAAAGTGGAGCAATTTGATTCCGTACAACCTACAAGAAAAAAAACTCATTTCGAAAAACAACGAAAAGCGTTTTATTCATTCAGTGCCAAGCGTAGCAGCACTCCGAGTTCAGCTGATCTTAAATAAATTGGTTCAGTATTGTATACTTTAAAGCAAGATTGGATTCTTGTTTTCTTTAACTGCTTGAAATTTAGTGCCGTCCTGATATATTTAAAGAAAACTCTAATTCCAACCAATCATGCTAGAATATATACTGGCTCAGCTCCTTTTCTCCACGACAACGTATTCCTGCTTGAAAAAGCGCCGCTATGGCCTCTTCTTGCGCTGATCCAGCGTGTTGTGCGCGATATATCCGGGATATTAACATTAAATGTCTTTTAGATTTTTGGCTTTTCGGTTTCTGAGATCTTAAAACCAATATTCCACTATTTTTCTTTTCATTTACAGCAAAAATCTCATAGTCTAAGCCGGTTCGCTTGTAACTTCGTCCAGCTATTATCCGAATGGATTGAAACATTCCCTTATGATTTCCGTGACGAGAGGGTAATGCAACATGTACGCACAATGACACAGAAATGTATCAACATCGATGGAAAGCTTCGAACAAGGGTTTCCACGTTACTGCAAAACCTACTCCAAAGGCTCAAAACGTTAGAGAAATATGAAGAATTTCTCGACAAACTCAACCTGGAGACAAGCAAGGAATGTGATTTGAAGCACGGTGGCCAACAACGAAGCGACTCCCGCAGCAGCAGCAATAGTTTTCACCAATCTACGGAGAAATCATCCTCTTCGATACATCATCAAACTTCGTCATCCACATCATCAGTCAACAGTATTTCTTCGATCAGTTCGACACTCTCTACGCCGGACATAACGGACCTATGCCCTAGTCCAACAGTATTAGCACACCAGTTGACTCATATTGAGCTCGAACGGTTGTCCTACATCGGCCCAGAAGAATTCGTACAAGCCTTTGCCAAAGAGAATCCAAATGTGGACACATCCATTAAGGACATGAAGAAGACACGTAATCTAGAATCGTATGTACAATGGTTCAACCGGCTGTCGTATATTGTGGCCACAGAGATTTGTAAACATTCTAAGAAAAAGCAGCGTGCCAGAGTGATTGAGTATTGGATCGAAACTGCCCGGGAGTCATTTAACATTGGAAACTTCAACACGCTGATGGCTGTCATCGCTGGGCTCAATTTGTCTCCAATTTCGCGGCTGAAGAAAACGGTTCGACTGTTGAGCATTTTTTCATAGTTGCAATATTTTTTAACGATTATTTTATTCCACAGTGGGCTAAGATTCAATCAGCCAAATTCTCCATTCTCGAGCATCAAATGGATCCCACGAGTAACTTTAGCAGTTATCGATCGACGCTCAAGGCGGCCATGTGGCGCTCGGAAGGTGCTACCGACGAACGGCAGCGAATCGTCATTCCATTCTTCAGTCTTCTAGTCAAGGATTTATATTTCCTAAACGAAGGATGTACAAATAAGTAAGTATAAC
Source organism: Aedes japonicus (assembly GCA_034211315.2). NCBI lineage: Eukaryota > Metazoa > Arthropoda > Insecta > Diptera > Culicidae > Aedes > Aedes japonicus. The sequence goes on along the minus strand of JASCZW010000789.1, from coordinate 51,665 downwards.
GCACAAATTACTAGTTTACTAGTTTAATTAGCTGGTTTACCCAACAATTTATTGCATAATTTGTTAAACATTATCGACTATAAACAAAAATGCCAAACCCATAAATTTCAAAATAGATCGGCCCTTACATGTGATTTAAGGCAGAAAGAGATTGTTCAAGGATTTATCGATGTTGATCGATGCTCTTCAGCTCGGCTGAGAGAGAGTTCTTCATAGAATTAGTAGCTTACAGTGCAACTAGAGCAAACTAACAATCTTTGCTGTCCTTAGCTACAACAAGAGCCGAAACTGGGGACAGGAAATTAGATAGATAGAAAAAAAATAACAATTGCTGATAGAAAATGGATAGTAAGAGGAAAATATGGGTTAATATGGCGAGATTATTTGAAGCAAACCGTTCGAAGATGTCTTGTAACCGTTCAGCATTTGAATGGTGGCAGATAATCGAATAAAAAAATTTAACATGTTTGTTGCACTTTTGTAGATTTTTTTTTATGTAAGCTCTAAATTTAAGCTTTTGGTCCAAAGAAGAAAAAAATGATTATATGTTTAATATTTAACGGCTTTGGACTACTCTACTTTTTGTCCACATGTAATGACACCGCGTAATCGGAGATGCCCCGGGCTCCGCCGGTTTGACTGATTTGGTTGGGTTAACTTTGATGTTCCATATCCTTTGGAATTCCGCGATTTGTTTTGGAACTCGTTTTGAACAGTTTGTAGATTGTCCTATTCGCTGACGTGGTTTCGTTAGAAACAAATGTAATGGTGGACCACTACATATTAAAACGATACGTTCTAAAACCATGCTAAGTGTAGAAAGCAGTCTTGTGATAATTGAAATGGGGCAAATTTTGGCGACACCCCTCCTGTGTTGCATTTGATTGATGAGAAGGGGCAGAATGCTTTTGACAATAGTAACTTCCGTCTGGAACCAATTTGGAAGCATTAAGTAACAAGTGATTCTTCAAAATATGTTCGATGTAGTAATTAGTGTTGATTTTTATTCCTGACTCCTGAAAGTATTAGTAGTGGAAGTAGTGGAAGCTTGACGTTTTCTGAAATTCCACCTCATTCCATAACTCTCGACGCATTTTGGAACCGATGCACAGCCAGCCTATCTCTGCTCTGAGAAAAATTCTATCGTTATACCGACAATTATATCTTAGTAAAGATGAATATTACATGTAATGGTTACACCAACGATTTGAATGGATGAATACACCCCGTTCATGGCATTCTAGACTATGATCATGGTAACAAATACTATTCCGACTTTATGGTAAATGTTGATTCAAATATTTTTAGTGGTCATAGGTTTTGACCATGATCATAATCGGTTCAAAAATACTGGCATAGGCATCCTAACCCCAATAATTTACTATAAAATTTTAATCCTAGAGAGTTTGAGCTGTAACTAGAAATGAGAAGAAAAATTAGTATTTTCCATTTAATTTCAACTACCTTTGCTTATCTTGACAGATACGCGTATTTCATCTAGAATGTGCAGACTTCTTCAGTGTCTCGTACTTATCACTCGCTCTTGTTTATACGCTTTGAGTTTCAAATCATTGGTGATGCTATTCTGAATCGACGTATGCGAAATACTCAGATCCTTGGCCATCGTTCGCCCTGATTGTTTTGGATTTCGGTGAGCGACGAGGATGGTGAATGCAAATGCTAACGATGGAGATCTGCCTCATGTTGTTGCTGCTGCTGGTGGAGGTCTGCCTCAAGTTATTGCTGCTGCTGTTGCTGTAAATCTGCCACCAAATTTCCACATCGATGCGTACGACCGGAAGAAAACGCGCTGGTCGAGCTGGGTAGAACGACTTGAGACTGCTTTTACCAGCAGTAGTGGATGCGAATCACCGACGGAATCTTCTTCTCCATTTGATGGAATCGGAAACGTACGAAACGTTGTGCGACAAGTTAGCTTCGGATAATTCCTGAGCGAAAACGTTTCAAGAAATCGTCGATCACTCGAACAACGATCCTCGGCCGCTGGAGATTTCCGAAAATTTTCGATTTATGTGCCGTCGTCAGGGCGACAAGAATGCTCCTTCCCTGGACAAAACCATCGACGAATATATTGTTCGTCGTATTGCTGTTACCTGTAATTTCGGAAACTACCTGGACACAGCGCTGAGGAACCAGCTTGTGTTCGGCTTGAAGCGGAACGATATTCGAGGACGTCTTCTGGAACGAAAGAACTTGACGCTTCAGGATGCCCGCGACATCGCTGTCAGCATGGAGCTGTCACAGAAGGGTGGCGCGGAGATAGCCAGTGCGCTTTCGAAATCAGAGGTAAATGCTGTCCATCACCGACGAGGTAAGGCTATCGATAAGAAAGTGGGAGGAAAATCTTCGTCAGCTGGCAAATCTGCGGGAGAAAAATATTGCTACCGGAGCGGGGACAAATCGCGCCTTGCTAAAGCATGCAGGCATCAAAATACTGTGTGCTCGTACTGCAACAGTGTGTGTGCTTGCGGAAAGCTTCGGCGGGCAAGCCCCAGGCCGGAGGATCCGAAGCGAAACCCAGTGCAGTGAAGGCGACCGATCAGCGTAGTTGCTTTTCGGAGGATGTCGATACGATTGAAGTTATTGTCGGCGAGATTTGTACGTTGAATAGTAGTTCGAGTGCTGCGAAGCTGTGGACGACATTGGTGATAAACGATGTAGTGATTCGGTTCGAAATCGACACGGGCAGTCCCGTTAGTATCATCAACTCACAGCTTTTCCATCGCTACTTCGAGGGATGCAACCTGCGGGAGTGTTCACTAAATTTCGTTAGCTACTGTGGTACCCACATTCGTGTATTGGGAGTCCTGGATGCGACCGTTACTTACCGTGGGATGCAAGCCTACTTACCGTTGTATGTAGTGGATTCTTCGAAGCATCCGCTGCTTGGAAGAGATTGGCTCAAAATGCTAAACGTGAACTGGAATGCAGTCCTGAAGAAGTTAGATCCGGTGAACGCCATCGATTGTGCGATCTGTTTCCACGATACTGCAGACTACCTGAAACAGATTTTTGCGTCGGTTTTCGAGGATTCCATCGGGAAAATTTCAGCTGAGCAGGCGAAACTTCATTTTTAGTCGAATGCCCAAGCGGTGTTCCTGAAAGCCCGGAAGATCCCGTTCAACATGCGCGCCATCGTGGAAAAGGAACTGGATCGGTAGGAATCCGAAGGAGTGCTAACGAAAGTGGCCCACAGCAACTGGGCAACACCGGTCGTGCCAGTGAAGAAAAGTGACAACCGAGTGTGTATATGTGGGGATTATAAGCAAACGTTAAATCTTCACCTGAAAGTGGATCATCATCTCCTGCCAACTATCGATGAACTGTTTGCGTCGCTTGCGGATGAACAGAAGTTCACTAAAATCGACCTCATGCAAGCATATCTTCAGATGGAAGTTGTTGAGGAGGATCGTGAGATGCTTACACTAAATACGCATCGTAGGCTGTATCGACCAAACCGGTTGATGTACGGCGTAGCATGTGCTCCTGCAATTTGGCAGCGCCAAATCGAAATAATCCTACAAGGCATCGACGGTGTAAGCGATGCACTTGCGACGGTTAGAAGAAGTCTTGCGCAGGCTGAGTTACTATGGTATTCGTGTGAATCGGAAAAAGTGCGAATTCTTCACGGAAATCGAGTAGTAGATCGTGAAGGTCCACAATGTTCGTGAAGGTCCACAATGATCCACAATGTTCAACAAAAAAGTGGATGCTATTGTCAATATGCCCCGTCAGAAGAGCAAAGACGAGGTACGTTCGCTGGTTGGACTCGTCAACTACTACGACCGGTTCTGCAAAAACCTCAGCACTGTGTTATACCCGCTGAATAATCTCCTGAAGAACGACGTGGAGTTAATCTGGACCAAGGACTGCGAGAAAGCGTTCCGAACCGTGAAGGAGCGCATGCAGAAGGACGACTGCCTAGTACACTATTCTTCAGATCTACCGCTGATTCTCGCTACTGATGCGTCTCCCTACGGCATGTGAGCTGTGTTGAGTCACGTTTTCCCGGACGGCATCGAGCGGCCCATACAATTTGCTTCGCAGACGTTGAATCATACCCAGCAGCGGTATATGCAGGTGGATAAGGAAGCATATGCAATTGTGTTCGGAGTAAAGTAATTCTTCCAATACCTGTACGGTCGGAAATTGATTTGTTAACCGACAACCAAGCCATTTAGAAGATATTCAACGAGAATAAGGGCCTTCCAGTGCTGTCTGCACTTGGCATGCAGCATTACGCCACTTATTTGCAATCCTTCGACTATGAAATTCGTTTCCGTAAGTTGGCGGATCATGCAAATGCTGATGCACTTTCCCGAATGCCACTGCAACATAAGGATCCTGAAAACGTGATTGAGGAGTTTGAGGTCGTAGAAATCAACCAATTTGACACCTTACCGTTGACCGCTGCTGAACTATCTGAAGCTACAGCTATGGATAAGTCTGTGAGTACGCTGATCCAGGGATTGAAATACGGACAGAACGTTGACGGAAAGTACCGATTTGGAATCGACCAATCCGAGTTTTTGCTGCTGAACCTTCTGAAGCTACAGCTGTGGATAAGTCCGTGAGTACGCTGATCCAGGGATTGAAATACGGACAGAAAGGTTGTCTTCTTCGTGGAATCCGTGTCTAAGTGCCGGAAGTGCTCCTCAAGCGCATTTTGGAACATCCAGAACAAAATCACTCGCTAGAGGCTACTTTTGGTGGAACGTACAAGGAAATCGAGGATATGATCGTCAACTGCGCCGAATGTCAGTCCGTTCGGCCAATGCCTGCTAAAGTTGAACCACACTTTTGGGGACCTGCTATAGAGCATTTTCGACGAGTCCATGCGCTGGTCCGATCATGGATTGCTACTTTTTCATCCTGATAGATTCCTACACGAAGTGGCCAGAAAACAGGGTTTGCGGGTCCATTACAGCAGAAAGTACGGAAAACATGTGTCGAGACATTTTCAGCACCTTCGGCATTCCAACAGTATTCGTTAGTGACCACGGGATGCAGTTCACGGCAGAGTCTTTCCAGTTGTTTCTGAAGCGTAATGGAATTGTCCACAAAATGGGAGCTCCGTATCATCCCTCGACGAATGGACAAGCGGAACGTAACGATCAAACATTCAAACAAAAGTTGAAAGCCCTGCAATGTACAAAATCGCAGTTGAACGTCGAGTTGTCTAACATTCTGTTGACGTATAGGAAGATGGTACAACCAGCGACCGGTAAATCTCCATCGATGATGATGTTTGGTCGACAAGTTTGTTCTCGAATAGACTTGGGAAAGACACATCAATCATATCGTGGTGGTCGGCAGCGTATAAACTACATCGCTTCGATCCTGGGGCCTTATTTTGAAACTCGAAACGAAGAACTTTTTCTCACAAGCGTTCGTACAAAAAGTCTTTCGTTTCGAGATCCAAAATACGGCCCCTGAGTCATTGACAGCACCAACGGTACCTGCAACTGTAGCTCCTTTGTCATCCAGTGGAGTGTTTCGCGGAATATCCCACGTCTATTAACTGATTCTACGATGGCTTTGTTCTGATTCCTTGTCCTCTATGTTAGATTCGGAGGCAGATTAGGTTTTTCGTATGATACGACATTTCTAGAACATCGCAGACGCAAACGCTAGGGTTTCTGGATTCATACAATTCCAAAAGATTGTTAGAGCCTTTCATCGACGCTCCGTCACCAAGTTGGTTATTTCGGTCTGGCAGTTCGTTGTGTTGAACATGGACATTTCCAGCTTAGAAGCGATGTGCTAGTACTTCCTGGGTCAAAAATGTATACATTTGCTTCTTCGTCCAGCCCCTGATAATACGACAATGTATTGATAAAACCATGTTACTAGTTTTATAAAGGCTGGCTAAAAGTAAATTGGTACGCACAAAAAGACCTGTAATTCGAAATTCAAAAAGTTTAAAAAGTCCATTAATGGTTGCTTTACAGTAGTTTTATTAAAACTTCAAAATAACAGCACTAGATGATTACATTTCTCTAGTTCCAACAACATCTCGAACCTTCCTCTCAAGGCCCACATAATGGAAATGGACACAGAATCTGGGCATTTCTTACATTTTGCCTCATTTGCTAATCGATGCTTTGAAATTGCCCAGTATTTTTCGATTGGTCGAAATTCCGGGCAATTCGGAGGCTTCATTAGCTTCAGGACAACATCGTTCTTGTTGGCAACATTCCAATCCAGAACCACCTTGGAGTAGTGGAAACTGGCCAAATCGGGCCAAAAGATGATTTTGACCCAATGCTTGCGGATGAATGGCAGTACACGCTTTTTCAGGCCTTCTTAGATGTGAACTTGGGATATCATCGTCGAGGATTCAGGCCACAACTGCAAATTCCTCCATCCCCACGTACAGTCACGGAGTAAAGCTAATTACGTCATCGATCAAAATGCAGTCCTAGTGTTTCGTCAAAAAACGGTCGTACAAGAGCCTTGCACGCCTTTTGGCCACAAAACTCTGCTTCATGTGCCGTTTCGGATTTTTCCTGACTTTGTACGACTTATATCCTTCCCTGGTTACACTTGTTGTGCAGCTAACGATCCCTTTCTCCATCCGGTTTTTTTTCGTAGGTCCGCTGATTCCTTTCCACACTCAGGCTTTCCTTGTAGAGCACTCGACAAAATGTTGTTTTCGGCATCTTCAGCACTTTAGCCAGCTTGTGACCGGACCACTCAAGATTTTCCAGGTGTTCGTGCACAATATGTTTTTTTCTTTCGTGTTCTCTTTGGCGTTATTTCTGAACGCGATCGACTACTTTGATCAAAGTTGCACCAGCTATTTTCTATAAAAGTGTAAACAAATCACTGTCAAAGATTTTTTTATTCCCAACTCTAGAGCCGTGCTAGCGGCGCACGAGGGGCGCACAAATTTACTTCTAGTCAGCCTTTAACATTAACCGATTAATAATTGCTTATCTTTCTTTTTATTTTAATTCGTTTTGCAGACTACCGAATGGCCATATCAATTTCGAAAAGTTCTGGCAACTGGCCAAACAGGTCAACGAGTTCATCGGTTGGAAGCAGGTCACTTGCCCGTATGAGAAGAACAGCAAGATCATAATGTTCCTACAGACCAACAGTATTTTAAATGAAAACACACTGGCAATGGCATCATTTGATTGTGAACCACCGGAAAACAGCAGCGAAAAGGATCGCTACAAAACATTGAAGCACGAACACTTCAACAACTAATTTAAATGGAATCCATCAATCGCTTCAAAACATCATTTGCAGTTTCGCACAATCTTTACATTTTACTGATGGAACACTTTAAATTAAAGAAGATCTATTAACACAAACAAACCCTACATTCAAATACACAAAGAGAAGAAATCTCATATTTGACACTGCATTTATTGATAAAAGATTTTTAGATACTTTACACAATATTGAGGAACCTGTTTTTTTAGGAATATGTATCCTCCTAGATAGATGAGCCGTGTTCTCGACGCAGGCAAGATTGCTTCGAACTAACGCAAATCAGAAAAAAAAATATTGAATCAGTAATTAGGTGTGGTATGGGGTAACATACATAACTCAACACAAAACAAAAACTCTAAGATAATCACTTTTTGTTTCGATTCACCCAGTGAAATTGTAGGAAACTTTCCAACGTATTTCAGAAATACGGAGAAAGGCTGAAAGGACTTTATGTTGCAGCAAATCAATGTGATTAGTTTTATTTGTTTACCGTCGCGATCTAGACACATAAGTATTTATTTCGTTGTTGCTTTTTTTTAAATAATTTCAAAGATTTTATTTCACCTTGTTTTATGTTTCTTCAGGTATGCTTGATTTGTTTATAAGTAAGGTTATGTCTCATCGATGTTCATTGTAAGGGTTTAGTTCTAGGTTGAGAAGTATTCTTTTATTAGATTCAACTTAGGCACATCAATCTTTTGCATTGCACGCTAGATTACACACATAGGAATGGAATAGTAACAATAAAAAGGATCAAATTGAACTGGATGTAAAGAATGAAAGTCTTAAAGTAAACATCTTCACTTTCTAGGAACAAAGGGATGTCTTACATTGGATTAAATATAATTGCCCAAAAATATCGTTTGTGTTGCTTTATTTAGCGAATAAAATTCTCATTGAACATTACAAATTAAATAATCTATTCAAAAGTCAGACGTAGGGCTGAGTGATATTATCGCCAGTATTTCCTTTCAGACATAATGCTCACTTGCCGCAACACTCGAACTCATAAAAAACATCAAAATTACTAATTATTAAAAAAGGTGAACAATTATTTGTAGATGATCTTACAGCCAATGTATTTTACGCATACTGCTCTTACATCACATAATAACGGACATTGATTACAAAATACATATACTCTAAGCAAAAGTATGCAAGTATCATGAATAAAAAGTATTGAATACGCATCTGACTCCGATCGGCACTGTTTTCATATCCTAAGAAATTCCATATCGAACCTTTAGCTTACTTAACACGGCTTCATTATGTTTGTTCTGTGCGGCATCAACATCTCTGAGCGAGCTTTGCTCAAGAGTTTTGTCGCTACACAAAAGGCAGTGTGCCCGGGCTGCTTCTTTCCGCAGAATTAGATCCTGCCGGATATCATTCACCAGGGCTGCTTTATCCATCTGCTTCTGAAGCCCTGCAGCGAATCCTTGGTGTTGTGCTAATTTGAAAGCCATCGCGATACCAGTATGATAACCCCGGTTGAAATCCTTCTGATAATTCGATTCCCGACCATCAGCAAGGCCATCCGCATAGCCATTCTATAAATAGACAAGAAAAAACATGACTCAGATAAAGGTAGTAGATGCACTAGTTAGGGAAAATGCTCCAGATATAATAATAGCATATTCGCAATGGTACGCGACATCTACCAAATCCTCGGTCCCTGTAGTCCCTTTCAGGAACCAAGCCGCAGATGAGTGACCACAGTTTGCTGGGCAGGTACAAGTAGCACGGCTTCAAAAGGACAATATAACTGGGACACAATGGCAGGGAAGTTAAAAGAGTAGAAGGAAAGGGGGTGATGACGTTCAGGGTTGTTACGAGAAATATGAAAATAAATCCGCGCCAAATCCGCGCCAGTTCAAAATCAAATCCGCGCCAGTTCAAAATCAAATCCGCGCCAAATCCGCGCCAGTTCAAAATCATATCCGCGCCCTAAAATCAAACACACACGAAAACTTTCAAAGACTTACCAAGCACCAATTATATAGGGTGTGGAACGGCTTCATTTGTAGGAGACCCGATACGGGTAAACAATAACATGCAACGCTCATTTATGGCAGTATCGTGCATCATTGTGTGTCATTGTAGCTTTTTGAATAATTTCCATCAGAAAAACCGAGGGCAAATCATTACATATATAACTGAATCGAAAATGTGTATGCATTAGGAAAAAATGCGTTGAAAAGTACACCAGTGCATTCAATGCACTAAAAATTGCACAAATAAATCAAATGCGTTCAAAAATGTGCAAATAATGCGTACTAAAGTGCATCAATAAGTTGAAAAATGTTCGAAAAATGCCTAAATGCACTTCCTAATACGTGAAGCTGAATCTAAAATGCATGAGTGATTCGCCCTCGAGAAAAACCACGAGATTGGAATACATTGCCGGCTGTGATGGGGCGAAGGTGTGGGTAGTGGTGGTGTTCTGAAGCCGATTATGTTTGAGCCAACCAGAAACATCGATCAAAATAGTAATTTAATTAAAGATTGAAGTGTGAAATAAAACCTGTAAAGAGGTGCGTCACGATGAGCTAAGTCAAAGAAATCGACCGATTACCAGCATGATAAAATGTCCAGATAAAAAGCTTCAATGGCCCAAGATGTGATCCACGCTGCCATTTCATAGAAAAGCAATGATAATATCTGTGTCCGACACATGATATTTTGCAATGCGATCAACAAATGATAGCTTTTTGCAAACACACATACTTTTATGTGTACATATAATCACATGTGTGACCAAACATACTTTTCATTAATCACACAAACTTCATTTGTGATTCTCCGAGGATTCTTTTCATGTGTGAACACATCAGTATTATGTGGAATTTTTTATCGATTTTTGTCAATACATATGTGGGGATTATCTGCCGTGTACTTATTTATTTTACATGGACATGATAAAATTTAATTGTTTTAACTAGCTTTCATTAGAGCTAACTTTCCCCGTTCTGATTGTTCCTCCTCTTCAATGTTATCTTTTTGTTTCAATAGAATTTTTAGGAATGACGCTTCTGGACTATTTGAAGTCATTGCTCTGATTTCTTTCTCCATCAAGCTGGAAAATCTCTTCCTTAGCCTTTCTTTTCTTTCCGACTATTTCTTCTTGTTTTTTGATCTGGTGCCTTACTTCTCTCTTTTCATTTTCCATCTTTTCGGAGCCTCCACTAAGTCTACGTCTTTCTTATGTTTCTGCTTTGATTCATATGATAGCCTCGCGAATTTGACCTTAAGAATCAACTCCTTTGAAACATCAAATCTGGTTATATCATTTTCAAAAAAATGCATGCCACTCAAGATATTTTTACGATTATTAAAATGCTCTTCACTGAGCCTTGTTCGGTTTTCCGGCATCAAATGCTTGGACAGTGAAAATTTTCTTTCGACCTCTGCGTTAGAATGCGATACGCATGTTACAATGCTAAGCAATGTTCTCATTTCAGAGAAACTATCGTCCTGAAATAAAAAATCAAGTACTTCCAAGTCTGTCGCTGATTCAACCGTCTTACTCTGACAACTTAACACTTGCGAGTACTAATTCTTCGTGAACCTTGAATTTGTCTAACTTAAAATCAATCACATCGACTAGATGGACGATTTCTTTGATGGAATCCTTACTTTTGATCCTTTCAACTTTGAAGTTGCTGACTAGTCTAATAAACTCATTGGGAACTTCTTTGGAAAACAAATACGAGACGAAGGCTCTAGTATGATCTTTAAAATGCTTTTTAAAATGAGATGTTTTAAATTGATGTCCTGCTGCGTCAATTATGGATTTTCAAATAATTACATCTGTATCATTGAGAAAATGTTCCACCTTCAGCTTTTTGCTACTGATGGCATCAGTTATCAATTTTGGATCGTAAACCCTTGACATCATAGTGACAAAAAAGGCAACAATCCAATCATATATATATCGAAAAGAATGAACTCATTCGTTTCGAGATCCTTCAGCAATTTTTCAGTTTCTCCTGCTGATTCAATCACAAAAAGAACCTGCTCTTTGATATTTGGCAGCAGTAAAATCTTTGAAATTTCTTCCTCACATAAGCTCCGTTTTGTTAGCCCTTGCAATTTCTTTTTCAAAGAAACTAAGTGATTAAAGTTTGAAAGAATCACTTCTGCAGCTGGTCCGAGAGTCGCCCACCGTGTTTCAACATGCTTTTGGAAGCGTTTAGGCTTGATGATGCAGCTTTCCTTAAATTCTTCCCACTTCGATGGAACGTCGAAGTAATAGTATAGGTACTTTGCCAAGTCAGAAACAACATATCCAAACTGTTTGATAGCAGTCCTAGGAAAAAAATATAAAAAGGTTCTAATACATATCTACTAGCAAACAAAAAATATGACGCTGTTCTAGATTTTTATTAATTTAGAAGTTAAGTTAGAACTCTTAAATATTGAACTTCAAATTTGCAAGGTATAACTCTTGAATTTGAATCTTCATCCCTACACATTCGTCAATATAGGAGTTATTTCTGGAAACTTAGAATCGATATTTATAATTTTCTAGGATTTCTCCTTTCAATCGCCCAGGGAGTTCCATGTTAATTAACATTAAATAATAATAAATACTACTCTTATCTAGCATTATATTTTAATTAAAATAAAAGTCAGATTTCAAATGATCGCAGTTTTTTTTTATGAAGTGTTAAGCAATGAAAACTTCATCCTCATCAATCGATCTTAATGCGAAATTGGAACGAGTTTTTATATGGTCCAATCGACTATGAATAATATATTTATTATAATAATTACTATGATTAGAATAATTATTATGATTATAATTATAATAATTAAAATGAACAAAATTACTATTATGATTATTATTATAATGCTGATTATAATAAGTATGAAAATTATGATAGTTATGATTATAATGATAATTATTATTGTTCTGATTATATAGTTATTAGTATTGTCTTGTTTATTATAATTATTATGATAATGATTATGTTTATAATCACGATCGTGATTATGATTTCGATTATTATTATGATAACAATAATGACCATAACGATAATTATGATAATTATAAATATAATGATTGTTATGGATATCATGATAATTATAATTATGATCATAATAATTGTTCGATTATTATAATTATTACGATTATTAGGATTATTATTATTAATAATAAGAATTACGATTATTATGATTATTATAATTATGATTATAATAATGAATATTATGATTATTTTTATTATTATGAACATTATGATTATCATGCTTATGATTATTTTGATAATTATGACTATTATGCTCATTAATATGATTGTTATGATAATAATTTTATGCTGATTAATTTAATTTAATAATCGCAATCTTAGTCATAATCATAATAATCATTATCATATCGTTATTTATAGTAAATATAATAATCAAAATAATCATAATAATTCTCTTTATAATAATCATAATAATAATAACAATTTTAAAACCATACTGAACATAGTTATCATAATTTATAACGATATTCATTATGATTATAAGAATTGTTATTATTATGATGATTATTATGATTATTTTGATTATTAAAATTATTATGAATAATAATATGATAATGATAATAACGATTATGACTAAGATCATATTAGGATTAGGACTAGGATCAAGATTATAATTATGATTATTATTTTGATTATTATGAATTACCATTTGATTATTTTGATTATTATGGTCATTTTGATTGTTATGATAATGCTTATTATAATGATAATGATTATAATCATATTATTATTTTTATAATTATGATTGTGATTATGATTTTGATTACTATGATTATTTGAATTATGATGGTTATGATTTTTATGATCACTATGATAATAATGAATGTTTTGATTATTTTGATTAAAATACTTATTATGTTTATTACGGTTATTAAGATTATAATGATTATTAAGACTACTATGAATATTATTGCATGATGATAATTACGATTACTATGATTAATATGATAAGTATGCCTTTAACTATTAGTATGATTATTATGATTAAAAATATATAATAATGATTATGCTTATGATTATAATTATTATTACAGACATACCTCGACAGTACATGTACATCTACTTTCTCATTTCATGTCGCAATTGTATGAAATTTAATGGTTGTACCTTAAAATTTAATATAATTAAAAGATAGAGGAACTTTTGCCTATTTTTTGGTTGTATTCGATTTTTTGTGCAATTTCAATTTGAAGTTGTTCTTTTATGCAATTTCAATTTGAAGTGATCAAGTGAATCAAGTTGATGTACGTATTATCGAGGTATACCTGTATTATGATTATTACAATTCTTGCGATTATTGATTCTCATCATCATTATTATATCAATCAAGATAGTCATGCGTAATTATCATAAAAATCATTTTAATGATAATAATCAATATCACATTCACGATGGTAATAATAATAGTAATAATGATAATAATCAAAATAATTATGCAAATTAAAATAATTGTAATAGTCATAGCATACTTCATAATCATGATAATCATACATATCATCATAATCATAATATTTTTAATAATCTAATTCTTATAATTCATAAGAAAGTTAATAAGCATAATAATCTTATTAATTAATAATAATCTTTTAAATAATAATCGTAGTAATCATAATAATCTTTATAGCAATTAAAAGCATTATTGTCCGAATGACCATAATAATCACAATATTTCTAATAATCATAATAGTTGTGATATTCTGAATTACCATAATAATCATAAAAATCGCAATAGTAGTATGAGTCATAATACTCAATAAAATCATCAAAAGCATATAAATCATAGCAGTCATAATTATTAAAATTATTATTATTATTAAAATTACAGTTAAGTTATCATAATTTTCATTATAATCGTAAGAATCATTAAAATCATAATCAACATAATAATCAATATAATAATTGAACCCAGAAAATTCCTTATAATCACTACAATCAAAATGATCATAATAATCAGAATTATAATTATAATCATAATTATCATAATAATCATTATATTCATAATTTACATAATAATCATTCTCGTTATAATCAGAATAATCAAAATAATATACTAATGATTACGAAAATTATCATTATTATAGTTTTTAAACTAATAATAAAAATCATTTTAATCAGATTAATCGTAATGATCATGATAAGTGTAATAATCATTAAAATCAAAATAAATATCTTCTTTTTTTATTGTATTAAAATTATATTCAGAATATCACAATATTAAAAATATATTTTTATATAATCATTATTTTCTATAATCATTATAATAGAAATGACCAAAATAATCATAACAATCATATTTATCATTACAGTTATAGTTCTCATAATGATTATAATAATTATTATTATCATAACTAACATAATAATCATAATAGTCATTATAACCATAATTATAATTAGTCTAAGAACTATGATAATAATTTCTGTAATCATTAGTAAAACTGTTTTGATTATTTTTGTTTTACTCATTTTTGGTATATAGAAATTATTTGGAACAAATCCGCGCCAGAACAAATTTTACGTATAAATCCGCGCCAAATCCGCGCCAGAAAAAAAATTTACGAACAAATCCGCGCCAAATCCGCGCCAGAACAAATTTTACGATCAAATCCGCGCCAAATCCGCGAAAATCGCGAAATCCGCGAAATTCGCGAAATCCGCGCTGATGTAACAACCCTGGACGTTACACTCTTAGATCAGTCAAACAAAGGAATTCGTAAATCGCTTGCATGTAGGGAAGATCACGCATCCCCAAAACATCTCTTACCTCTCGGAAGGGTTGTCTACCTCCGGCCACTAGGGTATCCAAAAGTCGTGCTCTGGAGGCATCATTATCCGGGTAATGCCAAACTGCGTGAGTGATACACCGCACCCACATAAATTGCTATCGACGAGGTAGAGATGTGCGTCTAGCGAGTGGTGTAGTGTTGGTCATAAGTCTTGACATCAAACCGCGACTTACATCCAGACCTTTGAACCACAATCTCGACGAAACATTTGAAATAATGAAATGTAGCCACAGCCCAAGAGAATTACGTATTCAATCGTTTTGTCAACTTTTAAGAGAACTCTGACGTACTAATGGGAAAAATTCATCATATGAAATTCTTCTTTCAAAAATCTCGCCTTCTTATGTCCCACTGCAGAAATTGATTGCTGCAAGCTCAGCAACATATGCGGAACAAGGTTCCTGAAGTTTCCGGAAGGCAGATGAGTATTTATTGTAAACACCGAAACCAGCGGATGCATCAATGCGTGACCCATCAGTGAAAAATCTTCTATTGAAATTGACATGTTGGTACTTTTCAATAAAAATATGTCGAAGTTGATCTGAACCTGTTTCGTGGAGAGTTCATAATCAATGGAGGAACTGCGATAAGGGAAGCGTACACTAGGAGCATTATAGCATGAAAGACTAATTTCGGATGACATATAGTTAATATAGATTCGCAAGAATCTAGACTGAGTACCTACTCAATTCGAGCATTTCTTCGAAGTTTTCAATCACAACCCAAGTAACCACAAGCATTATATCATTGCCCTTATTCAAGCCAAAATTCATCAGTTGTCAAGTAATGAAGCGTTAGATTAGCTTAAGAATGTAGTGATGCTTTACCAATGCAATAATGCTATTTTAGCAATGTCTTGTGACATTACAAAAGATATTGCATTAGTTCGATCTTAGTGGGGCCCTTTTTCAGCTTTAATCCAACTTTAATGATGCACTAGACGTAGTACATATGCCCTATATATGCACGCTATTACAGCCTCGTGGTTTCTTGGGAAGGTTGTTACTGATTCCACACTTGATCAGTATTCTACATGAGTAGAGTTTAATGAGGTCTTCCAGGTGAGCACTCCACCATGTTTCGGAAATTGATCTTAGAAAATTGATCCTTTGTTGACGTTTCTGTTTTAAATACGCAATGTACTCCAAGTGCATTTTGAATCAAACATGACTCCAAGGTATTTGAAGGTCAAAGCTTGCGATGCAGTTGGACTGGGAACCGCTTTCTAGTACACACTACTAATTCGGTTTTTTGCGGTGAAAACTCGATCCCCAAATTTCTGACCCAGATGGACAGATTAAATAGGGAATTTTGAAATGGTCTTTGCAAGATTTCCGCACGTGGACCTTTAAAGGAGATCACAGCATCGTCTACAATTTGTCTAAGCCGGCATCTATTTTCCAAGCAGTTATCAATATCTTTAACATAAAAATTATAAAGTAAATTACTTAAACATGAGTCTTGGGGTAAGCCCATGAGCCTTGGGGTAAGCCATGTAGCTGTTCTGGAAGTTGTCAGTTGGCCTAGATTGAAGGGCATTTGTTTTTCTGACAGTAAATTATACAAAAAAATATTTAAAATTTCTGGTAAACCACTACTGTGCAGACTATCTTCCAGTATATCTATGGAAACTGGATGGACCCTTCATATCCAGAAATACTGAAACCAATTGCTCCTTGTGTGCAAACGCTAGTTGTATATCAGATGAAAGCAACGCTAAACAATCGTTTATTCCTTTGCTTTTTCGGAAATCAAATTGCGTATTTGATAACAGGTTGTTTGATTCAACCCCAACAGTCAAGTCTTTATAGGATCATTTTTCTAACAATTTCCTTAAACATGAGAGCATAGAGATCGGACGGTATTAATTGTAATCAGACGCTGGTTTTCCAGGCTTTAGAATAGCTATTACCAACCTGTCTCCATGCGGGTGGAACTATGTAATTTCATGAGAATGTTATACAGGTTAAGCAATCGTCTAATCTGATTTCGGTTGGCGTATTTAATTGCGCACAATTACACATTGTTTTCACTCCTCCACGAAACTTAAATTGCCCCTTCCGAATTTTGACAAGATGTCGAACGCTGATTCTTGAAGTTTAATTGTTATTTTCTTTCAGTTTAAGCAATCAGTTAGCGGACGGTTGCTGTATAATGAAGTGGAGATGAGTGCACTTCAAAATCTGTGTTTATTCAGTCATAAACATGTTTTTCGGTGTCCAGTTAAGTTAGATCCTATTGCTTTCTTCGTGAGTTTTGAATTTTTTGCATCGCTAAAAATCATAATTTTTTTTTTTTTTTTACGAATTCATTTATTTGTACAGGCTCAATCGAATCAACTTTACAGAGCCAAGTTTTCATGTTTATATACATCAGTTATCTTAGAACTAAGGTTAAGGGATAGAACCGATTACTCGCGGTCGTCTCGAGGTTAATAGGAATAACAATTTTAAGGATGGGAAAATTGGGGTGGAAATTTTGAACAAAGCAAAGGAACAATGGTTTTCTTATATCTAGAACTTCAAATTACAATTTTTTAATTGAACGTTTTTAATTTAAAAAAAAAAAAATAATAACTTACTCACACACACACAATCACACTCACACACACACAACCACACTCACACACTGGCGCACACAGTCCTCACAAATTTAACCTAAACAAGTAAGTTAATCAATCTACAATCTAAGGCTAATGTTAGTCAAAAACACATAAATGAGTTTCATAAACTCCAGATCGCGCGCAGCCAAAATGTCTCGAATCGGTACATTGGGTTGTCTACCTCGAGCCCGAAGGGAATCATACAGCTCAGATCTGACTCCACGATGCTCAGCATCAAAACCAAATAACGTGATCTGCGTCCCTGGTAACCTTGTCCGCATTCACAGAGATTGCTGTCTCCCAGCCCAACACGGAACAAATGAGCGTTTGAAGAATAATGATTGGACATGAGGCGAGACATCACACGAATGAAGTCTCGACCCACATCCAATCCCTGAACCAACATTTCTTAGACACCTTTGGAGTGATAGAATGTAGCCATCGCCCCAAGTCTCCTCTACTCCATTTATACTGCCAGCTATCGAGTGATATCTGACGAAAAATATAGAAGAATTCGTTGAAGGCGATTTGTCGATCATAAATATCGCCTTCCATAGCACCCCACCCTTGCAAGCGAGTCCGCTTTCTCATTGTCAGGAATCGAACAATGAGAAGGGACCCACACAAGGTGATAATAAAGAACGTGAAGATAAAGCACTTAGAAGACCTCGTATTTTCATAAGAAAATAGGAGGTGTGCTTACTAAGCCTCCAAGGAGCGAATAGCCTCTATAGAACTAAGACTATCCGTGAAAATGAAGTATTGATCCGGTGTAAAAGAGGCAACAGTTTCTAGAAAACATAAATTGCTGCCAATTCCGCGACAAAAACAGAACAAAGGTGCTTGAAGTTTACGAGCGACGCTATAATTTTCATTGTATACACAAAGCCAGCGGAGTCCTCTATCAAAGACCTGTCAGTGAAAAACGTTTCTGAGTGGAATCAACTAGGCCAAACTTTGCAGCAAATATCACCGAACAATCATAGGACGATGATGCTCTGGGATTCTGAAGCTCCTGTTTCATGGATAAATCAAAATGAACCGAATTTCCGAAGTCGGAAAGCAAACACAATTGAGAATATTAAGCGAAGGGCTGACATCCTGTATTATGTACAAATGATACAAGCTGGCTCATGAAGCGAGGTTTGAGGATTCAACTCTAGGAGCTTCTCGAAATTTTCGATTACCTGAGGGTTTCATAACTCACACCTGGTGAGGAGCCGGAGAGATAACTCTGTAAACCGATCTGAGAGTAGGCAAGCATGCCAGCCAGCACTTCAAGACTCATGGTGTGAGTCGAGTGCATGCAACCTAACGCGATACGAAGACACCGATACTGAATACGTTCAAGTTTAATGATGTGCGACCGAGCCATGACTGAAAACAAAAACGACGCGTATTCCATAACCGACAATCGTTGTCCGGTACAACGTTGAAGATCTTGCGGATGCGCTCCCCACCAGGTCGGTAATTGTGCAGCAAAAAATTGACCCTTTGCTGGCATTTTCGCTTCCAGGTACTCAATGTGAGATCTCGAGGTGCACTTTGAATCGAACCAGACCCCAAGATATTTAAATGACATGGAATGAGTTATCGGTGTACCCAAAATTTGAAGTTTCGGGTTGTGCAGGGTTATGCTTCTTAGAAAAAACTGCCAACTCAGTTTTCTCCGTAGAGAATTCGATACCTAGCTCTAGAGCCCAAGTGAGACAAATTGTCTAAGGTATCCTGCTAAGGGTCCTTGCAGATCGACCCCATTGGGTCCCGTGACGAACACTACGCCGTCATCTGCAAGTTGTCTCAACGTACAGTTGTCCCACCTAGACAACCGTCAATGTCTTTGACTTACTTAAAAGTTATACAAAGAGGGCTTAACGCGAGAGTCCCTGGGGAGACCCATGTCAGTCTAAATCGAAAAGCTGTAGAGTTTCCATGAGAAAAGCTCATATGTTTTCTCTGACAGCAAATTGTACAAGGAAATTGTTCATTAAATGGTGAAAAACCACAAGCGTGGAGTTTATCTGAGGGAGAACTTCCAGCAGATATACTGTATCAAAAGCCCCTCGATATCCAAGAATACAGAAGCCATTTGCTCTGTTTTAGCTAAAAGCTAACTGAATATCTGTGGAAAGCAACGCGAGGCAGTCGTTCGTTCCCCTACCTCTGCGGAAACCATATTGCGTATCTGAAAGCAGGTTATTCGTCTCAACCCATTTTGTCCAGACGGAGAAGGATCATTTTCTCCAACAACAACTTTCGAGATACAAGATAACATCGCGATGGGTCGATAGGAGTTGTGGTCGGACCGCGGGCTTACCAGGTTTTGAATGGCGATAACTCTCACCCCGTCTCCAATCATCCGGTACAATGTTGAGTTCCAGACACTGATTAAACAAGTTCAACATGCGCCTCTTCGCGAGCGTCTGGGAGGTTCTTGAGCAAGTTGAACTTGATCCCTGTCAGCTCCTGGAGCCGTATTGCCACACGAAAGGAGTGCGAGAAGGTTCTACCGTTGCAAAGAGGTTGGCTAATCTCATCTATCGAATTCGTTGTTTCGCGAAACATTTGTGCACGGCACAGAATCTGGACAAACTTTTCGCGCGAACTTGAGGATCCATTGGTCCGAGTACTCCTCGTTCTCGTTGTTCGTTATTCTGTTACGCAATCTTTCGGCGCCGTATTCCAAAGGGTACTCATCGACGTTTCGCGCGATAACCCGTCCACGAATTGTCGCCAGTAACCGCGTTTTTCTTGGCCTTGATGAGGCTCTTAAATTCTCGTTCGAGAGCCGTGTACCTTTCAAAGTGCTCGGGTGTTCCACGTCTCACGAAAAACTTTGGACGCGTCAGACTTTTGCGAGTAAACCTCGGTGCATTGCTGATCCCACCGTGGGAAGGAGGTTTCCTGCGAAATGACGTCCCTGGAACTGGTCGAGTTTGAGCTTGAAGCGCGCTTTCCAAAATCAGGATTGGTGAGGAAGTTATATTCCTCCAGCGGTGGAAGCCCGCCTTCTACCGTTGTTAAGGCTTCATCTTCTGCTGTCTTGAACCTTGTCCAATCGATACTACGAGGTTAGATCCTTACGTGACGTTGATGGATGCCGGCGGAAGTGAGCCCGGTGGCAACCTTGAAATTTTTATGGGCTAATGATCACTACCGTGGGGATCCTGGATTCACATTCCACGTGCGGTCCAACGATAATGAATTCGAGCAAAGTGTGAGGTCTAACCTACTACCAAGTGAGGGATGGACCAGCCAAGCGTGCTTAACTTCTCCATTGTTGAGAACTGTCATATTGAAGTTGTCACAGAGGTCGCTATATCAAAGAAGACCGGTTGTCATCGTACAGTTCTCCCCAGCCTGCTACCGTGAGAGTAAAAACCTCCATGACCAACCGCGGAGCGAGGAGGAACCGAACAAACATCTGAAAGTTGTTTCCGGTTGATTGGTAGCTCTTGGCAGGAATGTAACACGGAAGCAATGCAAAGGTCTTTATTTTTAATAACAGCCTGACATGCAGAAACAACTTCAATACCTGGAATTGGAGGAAAATTCACTCTATAGAAGGTAGTAGCTCTTTTGATCCCCAAAAGTACTCCTCCTCCACGTGAATCCTCCCGATCAAGACTGAATAATATTGAAATCATGAATCGGAAGATCGATTTCGGAAGCAGAGCCATGTTTCACAAAGAGCGAATGCATCACAACCGATATTGTGAGCTAAAGGTTCGAATGAATCCAATTTAGGAACAAGACTTCGACAATTCCACTGCAGAACAGTGATCAAATCCCCGACCTCTTTTGGCAAATTATCCATCGAAGGAAATGATAGCTGCAAGGATGGGCCACTTTAATGTTAATTTCTTCAAAAAAGTTTTCACAGTGGAAGCATTGCCATAACAATGCTTTTAAGAGGGTCAGACATTTCGAGGTATTTAAAAATACCTTCCACAATATCATCGAACGAGAACAGCCCAGATGAAGGGGGCTTCTGTTCTTGAAATCGGGGCATCAGGGGATTTAGATGTCCCCGGAGAGATGGGAAATCCTGTATGTAGTTGGCACTACGAAAACCAGGAGGATTCGGATTATCCTTCTTTCTCTGGTCTTTGTATTGGGCATGTTGATTTGAGGCTTCTGTTCAGCTGCTTTCACAGCTCGAATGCGTCTTGCTTCCGTGGAGCACCTCCCGGAAAACTAAAAGATGTCCCCTCCTCAACCAAATCCGAATCAGACTCGTCATCTGAAAGAGGAGCGAAAGGATTTGTATTGGTATCGGGTGGCGAAGCTTTCTTAAGCATTTCTGCAAAGATTGCCTTGAACGTTGTTTCAGAGAACGTTCCAATTTTTCCCCGCGTTGTTTA
Source organism: Aedes japonicus (assembly GCA_034211315.2). NCBI lineage: Eukaryota > Metazoa > Arthropoda > Insecta > Diptera > Culicidae > Aedes > Aedes japonicus. Next base: position 29,641 of record JASCZW010000789.1, on the reverse strand, counting down.
TACGCCGGGCACGACGAAGAGCATGAGGGAGGAGTTCCCTGCAGAAAACACATTTTAGTGTACTATCTGCACGGGGACCAGCCTCATGTTTCTCCCCGCAAGTTGAGCAGCGTGCCTTATTGCCGCAATGGGAGGCCGTATGCCCCAGTCTGCTGGCAGTTTTGGCAAATCATTACCCGGGGTACAAACAACCGCACAGGTAGCCGAAGTTTATCCAGTTCTAAGAACTGAGGAAGGGCAGAGCCAGAAAAGGTTACCCGAAACGAGTCTGTGGGGGTAACTTTTTCACCCTCGCTGTGCGATATTTTCACTAATTTTGTCACTTCCAGTATCTGAACTGGGGGAAGCAGAGGGTTCTTGAATCGGCCAACCGCTCGCTTCTTCAAAATTTCAGGGCACAGACTCGCCTCTGTGACCACTCCTACAATCCTCCACATCACGAGCTGGAATATAAACTCGATATTCGAGTGTAAAATGCTGGGAAGCAGCAATCTCATTAGCCTGCTTCAGGTTAGAGACGACAACACGGAGTTTATTAAATTTAACTTTCGTGATCTCTGTCACGGCTGAAAATCGCTTCGTCAGATCTGTAGTGATTTGATATACATTCAAAGGTTTCATTTTGGGCTGAAAGTAGACAACCCATGGACCGACCGAGTCAACCGGATACGATCGCGGTCTGAATATTTTTGTGCCTCCCCATCATCGGGTGGCACTTTTTCAGTCAAACCGTCCGTGTCGAGAGAAACCTCTTCAACATGCACGATTTGCCGATAATTTAAATCACACACACACACAAACAAAGAACACACAAATTAAACTCCTAGTGGGATGAGGGACAGGAAAAACAAAAACTTAACTAAGTCACTGTTCTGTTGCTGCTGCTGCTGCTGCTGCTGCTGACGCACCGTATGCGTGAACGTCGCACTTCTATGCGGGGAGCGGGGAGCGGTGCGCTGATGCGATCGCCTTCGGGTGCACTCGCTCGAACGCTGTCGGTTGACCGTTGGCGATGTAGTGGTGTATCGCTGGTTAGCGTCACCACGCAGAGGTGAATCGAAAATAAGCGGAAGATAATTCGCCAGCTAGCACTGTTTGATTTTTCTATTTCACTGGAAAACCACACTGCCTTCTTAGAAAAAAGCTCACTTTACTTTACTCACTGAAGTGAGTATATTTTAAGAAGAAAAACTAGTTTTTTCCAACGATTGCACTCGAATAAATCTTCCAAAATAACGGAGCGCTGGATCGAACGAACGTTCTTCTTTCGCTGAACGAAGTGGGGTGAAAAAATCATAATGTGGAGGGGAAATGCATTCATCGATTAGGAAAATGTAAAATTGAAGCATTTCGTCGGGGAAAATCGGCATTAGAGAACTCGTGAAAACGTCACCGACTCGGTCAATCGCATCATGTGGTGCACAACTATATGAAAAATCCCGAAGGATATGGCCAAACTGTGATGCAGCCTCGCCGATCGAAGCTTCCTGCCAAGACAAACGTAGGATTGTTAGAATCGCTTTGAATTCTTCAAAACCGCTGATGCAGATTAAGCAGGAACCCAATTTGAATGTTTGATGGTTTTGATCAAAAGTCCGTTCATTAAAAGGGCTAAAAAGGCAAAAGCTCAAAATCTGACTCCGTCTCACATCGAAAAACGCTTGAACTTTACGCGGAACAATATGAATCGACAGTGGGATACGTTAAGTTATCAGCCACACCCCTGATGCTGCACACTTAGTATTTTATGCCGAGTCTCAGTTTTCTGAAACTGAGATCCGAACAGCCGACCTTCCGGTTTCGATCTCGGCTTTATTAGGTTAGCCGATAATCTCGGTTTGGGTCAAACTAAAAACTCATTTAGTTAGCTGGGAATCTCGGCTTGAGCAAACTGGTGTACCGGTTGAAATTAAAAAAAAAAAAATGAGGGTTACGGAGATTTCGGTTAAATTGTGTGTAAATACTCGAAATTTTGAATTAGATTTTCATAGAAATTGAAAATTTCATGCCTATAGGCAATACCTTGCAAAGATGGGATTTTGCGTCAAATCCGCTAGCTGACTGGTACAAGAAGGCTTGGAGTACAGCTAGCTAGATGGGCGGATCAGGTAAGCCAAGACTTGGAGATCTCGGGGGCGCAACCGAGGATGGAGAGAAGCAGCCATGAACCCGGTGAATCGGCGAAGAATTGTTGAAGAGGTTTTATCAATATAATTGATGTAGTGCCAATAAATGTATGTTTTTTCACCGCTCCATAAACAACATACGACTTATTCCACTTGCGAATGAAAACAATATGGCGCATGGTTGACAGATAAAAAGCCGAACCCCGGCTTACACCCCAGCTAAACCGATATTTCGGCATGATAGACAACTGAGGTCGGTCGAATCTTGGTTATCATTTGTGTTCGGCTCCTAGTGATGCCGAGAATCGGTTTAATAATGAAGTTACCCGATATTTCAGTTTCAAGTAATGCTGAGACTCGGCATCATTCAATTTTTTGACGATTATCAGTTAAATACAAAAATGCCCAGTGAATTCAGATAAATTTTTAACAGAGCCCGTGAATAAATTTAGGTGTATATGCAATTTAAATTATGCATAACTCGACTGAGTGTATTGTATTTGTGTTTTATTACAAACGATAACCGACAACTAAATACTTTTTATCGGGCCAATTAGACTTATTTGGATCATCTTCTCTTTTGTTGAAGACAATCAGGCTTATTCGCAAATGACGATCCATCTTAAATCACATGCCTCGCGGAGTGGGTCTGAATCATTTGTTTCAATGCCTAAATAAATTCGATTGATTATATTGCTACAATATAATCTGCACAACTAAATCAATATTTATTATTAACACAACAAAAACACACGCGCTCTGTTACATTGGCGAATTTTGAAGCTCATCCTCGGTGGATCAATCCGAGTATTGTCGCTTTTCACAAGACATAAGATGTAATAAGGACTATTATGTGTTCCTTTGACTACAAAAACAAATATGTTCCCTAGTTTGAATTATTTCGAACTAGGACTCGGTGGTAGATCTGATACCCCGAAACGCACCACGAAAAGGTGATCTACCAGCATTACGGGTCAAACTAGCCTCAAGCCTCTTAATCTTAGCTCTTTAACACCAACGCCAGTTATAAAGATCAAAATTAGGTGTTCATATGTTGTTGTTCCCTGCTCTGGTAATGTTACTCGATGTATGATACTGAATATTATTTTGGTTCCAATTTCGGAAAGTAAACATTACCTGTTTCACTGTTTGAGTATTCCTCACAAAACTCTGCTCCAATACAACTTCTTCGTGGAAAGAATCGCGCCGCTCGTGGGAAGAGTTTTGGATCATTTTTGTTGGGAAACTTTCTTTAAATAAATTCTCAACAACTTTGTTAACATGTTTTCAAAACACGAGTAGTAAACTCCAGCTGACATTAAATTTAGGTATAGAGTTTATCGAGTCCGTATGTATGAGTGCACTCTGTGAGAGTGAGGGGAGGTAGTACAGGGTAGTACATATTCGAGGAAAATAAACAATCACGGAGGAATCAAAGTACTCAGAAATGGGTGATTTTTCACCCACCTTGGAAATAAGTGGACTAACCCACAAGGTGGGTAAAAGCGTTTTACCCATAAGTGGGAACAACGTCTGTACGTCAGAATGGATGTTTACTTTTCACCCATCTTCTCGAAGCCAGATATTTTTGGAGATGGGTTAAAAGTACACATCTAATCAATATTTATTAAATACTATTTTCAGAAATTGTTAAGGAAAATCTAAAGAAATTGAGAGAGAAATTGGCATTTTGTATTTAATGATATCCTAAATAAACAATAATACATCGAGAATAAAATAAACAATTATCTTCTACGCGTTTATAAAAAAAACTGTTTCTTATTTATAACCCGCATAACAAAAAACAATTTGCTATATAATCAAAACTATATTTCGAATGTAAGATATATTATCACATTTTATGTTATTGTAATCATATAATTTAATCTCATTTTCACCATACAACCTCTACATTAACACATATTGTTAATGTTCGCCATATTGTCATTGAAAGGTTTTTTATTGTCTGCACTCGGTCTAGATTACATACCAACTGTTTGGCATAGAGTACAGCAAAAATTTTGTTCGTGAAAATTGCCATTTTTTTATGGTAACCTAACTTAACCGCCTATTCATTATATTGTTATTTTGCCTTTTATTATCTAACATATTGTTAAAACTATATATAAGATTGTTGGTTTATCGTTGTCAACTATAAGGGTAAATGTCGTAACAATAACCGAAGCGGTCGTCAACAATAAGGAAAATGGTCCAGGAATAGTTTGTGTTTATGCGGGAAAATCACTTTCCTTCTAGTTTTTAATATTCTGGGTCCCAGAATTCAAGATTCCTGATAATCCCATAGAAGAATCCAAGTTGAAAAAAGAAGAAGACACGGAGTGGTGATAAATTTGACAGCTCCCATGTTAAGGTATAGGACGAACGTTTTAAAATGCTTCTAATAAATTCAAATGAAATTTTAATTAAAAGCGGTTTGTTGTATGATGTAAGAAAAATCCGAAACTGCAAAATAGGGGCATTATTTTGTTTAATATTTTATTTTGCTGAAAATGTCTTTATTGAGTAGTTTTGGAGTTTTCTTACATCATACAACAAACCGCTTTTAATTAGAATTTCATGTTAATTTTTTATAAGCATTTTAAAATGTTCGTCCTATACTTTAACATGGGAGCTGTCAGATTTATCACCACTCGGTGTCTTCTTCTTTTTTCAACCTGGATTCTTCCATAGCTCATCCATGCTTGAAATTGTAATTCCGCATTCAGAGCTGAAAATACAATTAAACACCAAAGCGAGCCCGCATAACGAAAAACAATTTGCTATATAGTCGAAATTTTATTACGAATGTAAGATATATTATCACATTTTATGTTATTGTTATCGAATAATTTTATCTCATTTTCACTATACAACCTCTACATTAACACATATTGTTAACATCTGCCATATTGTCATTGAAAGGTTTTATATTGTCTGCACTCGGTCTGGATTATATACCAACTTTTTGGCATAGAGTACAGCAAAAATTTTGTTCGTGAAAATTGCCATTTTTTTATGGTAACCTAACTTATCCGCCTATTCAGCATATTGTTATTTGGCCTTTTACCATCTGACATATTGTTAAAACTATATAGCAGGAGATAGTAAGTTTATAGTTGTCATCTATAAGGGTAAATGTCGTAATAATAACGGAAACGGTCGTCAACAATAAGGTAAATGGTCCAGGAATGGTTTGTGATTATGCGGGAGGTGCCACGGTATAAAAGTTGTATACTTGTTCTTCTGATAAACGCTGAAGGATTGAAAATTATTATTAAGTAAATTTTCACCCATATAAGAGTGAAAAACACCCACCTCTGGAACTACATGAAGCTGTTTCAAGATGGGTACTTTTTACTCACAATGTATTTTTTGAAATCACCCATCTCCTTGACAGCTTCATGTAGCTGCCGAAGGTGAGTGATTTTTATACATAAAATGTGTAATCTCAAATCTCCGTGATTAATACTTTTTGCAATAGACGTATCTAACATTTGATAGGAATTGAGAAAAATGAGGTTGAAATTCCTGATGCTTTCATTAAATCCTATTTAACTTTACTTCAAGTTTTCTTCGATCTGTTCATTCTATCAAGGTTAAATAGTATTAAAAGAAGTAACCCAAGTAACCACAAGCATTATATCATAACACTAATTCGACCGACTATCAGCAACAGTAATACCATATCACATTTTTTCAACAGCTTCCATGCTATGTAGCATTACCTATACATTAAACATGTTATGATGCATTGCTATATTTCTACAAACAGCTTAACGTTAAATACGCATTAAATGATCCATTAATGCATTGTCTCAATAAATGCTTCATTGCTAGCTAAAAAGTAGCATTGATGCAATATCATCTGGATGACGTTTTCCAATTTCACTTTGGAAATGAAAAACATATGCTCGAGCTGAGCTGCCTGTCAGATTCAGAATCGTCACCTTCATTCTCCTTAACCAGAAAGTTTGATTCTTAAAATTTCAGCAAAAAGTATGGATGCATTATGGGGAGCCGCGGGTTTTTCTGGTTGTTTATATTCAGAGGACGGAGCTGCTTTTTCAATCTTTATTCTCATATTTATCATTTTCATTGATGATCCAGTTTCAACCTGCACCGGGCATCAAAATTGTGTCGGCTTGTTGTGTGATGAACGGCGTTGGGTATGATTTCATTTGTAGCTCGTATCGGGTTGAGGTTTGCACTGATTAAAGGCTAGGGTATCGCAGTCTCAATGGCGTGTTTAGCAAGAAAAATCTAAAAATAGCTGCATGAAATATGTTTTTATAGAACGACAAAGAGGGTATGTTTGGGATGTGCGTCCTTAATATTATGCAGTTGTCTTATATAATTCCATTGCTCTTATGGCTAAGAGCGTTAACACAACCAGCATTCATCGATCAGTCGTGAGAAGCCTTGGTTCAAATCCCGATGTAGAAAACACATTTGAGCTTATTAAAAATATATCCCATCATTGTTACGCGCAGATGCCATAAATTAAAATAAAATAATATCCCCACATTAAAACGTAACAGAAAAAATGAATTCATCTAGAAGAAAATTAAATATTTTTTCGATGTTTCTTTTTCCAAAATACCCCAAGCTCTATATATGCTTTTTAAAATGCAATAAAACATTTCAGTAGAAGCAGTAATTCAACTGCTGAAAAAGTAACTATGCCCTAAATATACTTATTTTCGGGCTTCAATAAAGCATGTGCGCTAGCTTTAATTTGACAGGAGTGGGGCCCTTTTCGACTTTAGTTCTACTTTAAGGACGCAAGTAAGATAAGATTGCTTTATACCAAAAACTTATATCGTAATATAATGCATAATTGATGTATCTATATAGAGCTTCATGGTTACTTGGGCGGTGTGCCTCCATACCATACACATACACCTTATTAGATACGCCGGTGTGACATCTTCCTTGTAACATACACCGGTTGGATACGTCGGTATTTCAGAATGTATAGCACTTGCGTCATGTCAGATACACGGGGTATAATTTTTAAGCGCAGATACGTCGACTTGCTGTGTGGTGTATCTGAACTATTTGCATAACATTTAAAAAGATCAGATAGGTCGCATATGAAAATTGGCGCACATAACTGAATAATTTTGATAATGTTATTTGGCAATTGCTACTACATTAAGGGTGTTATTAATGACAGGATAGAATGAAAAACTCGATTTGTTTACATTTGCGACATGCGTCGTTTTGAAAAGTTATGCTTGAATATAATCATAACAACGGCGAAAAGTAAAAGACGATGTTCACAAAATAATCAAAGCAATGGCGAAAAGTAGCAGGCGAAATCTTTGAAAATGTCAAAAAAAGCGAATAGTATACACTCAAAAAACAATGCACCTTATATTTAAGTGCAATCACTTATAGATTTGGGCAAAGGGCAAAGTTATTGCTCTGTATTGGTGCTGCACATAATTTTTATTAAATGTGGTCAAATATTATTCATGACCCATAGAGTAATTAAAGATATGTGCAATAAATATATAGTCTTTAAGTGCGACTGCTGAATAGATATTAATTGTGGTACATGATTGCATTAACTGTCCTAGAAAATTCAAATGAGTTTAACACTTGCACTACAACCTATACTTGATATGAGTATCTGATATCACCTGTAAATTATTCCAGTGAAAACTAGATGTATAGATGCTGATATCAAGATAGTCTATATCACGTAATATAAGTTGTAGTGTGAACGGGGTGTAATACGTTTTATGTGCATGGATTTTATTATTGGATTTTTTGTATTTTTTCATGTAATAAAACAAAATGTGTGAATTAAAGAGGTTTTATTCATATCAAATATAAAATATACACTATTTGTCTCACTTATAAAAAATAACACTATTTGTTTCACTTACATAGTATCACGCGGTTACATAGAAGTACATTCTATCGCGTTTAGCAGCTCTTCTGCGGGGATGAAAACAATGCTTGGCAGATCTGAAATATTCAAAATAAACACTGTTAACAAGGCAAAGAAGAACATCTATAGTAATTTATTACCTTCAAAAAATTCAAGGAATTCCGCTGGAAAACCAAGTCTCTCAACCACCACAGGGTAAACTTCTTTTTGCTTCTCAATTTTGCAGTTTTTTTTCTTCTACCTTGACAAAGCAGCTGATTGTTTTTCGCGCCCGGTTATTTATTTCGTTTTAAGTGCGAAGATGGATAGAATTGGGCAAAGTGAAAACACACTTGAATGACATTTCTCGCTCCATTGAAAATTATGTGCGGACCATATCAGTCTCATTGGAAACGAACCAGTGTATTAAGTGACGGGTGTTAAAAATTATGTGTGGCAAATGAAAATCATACTGGCTCACATGATTTCAATTCGAAGCAAAAATTGACCGATTTAAGTGCCGATTTTAATAATAAAAATTATTGATTTATTTTCAGTGTACATGGTAAATCTGAAGTATGCAATTATAACTTCAAAATATGCACTTTGCTTGAAGACTGGAATTATGCATAAATGCCAAAAAGATTATACGTCATACGCGGTGACACCATAAGACATTGCTAAAGAAGTATTTAACGTAAACGTAAATTACGATTTGAAATTCTACATAGGGTAAGGGGATGTAATGTTAGCCTAGCTCCATGATTGGCCTATGTACCAAATATGTCATTAATTCAACGATAATCAACAAAATCATGTTGCTTTCAGGAAGACCGATATATTTCAAAGCATTTGAGACATTATTTATCAATTTGTAGTTGTACATTTTCGCGTAATTTTCAATTTCCTTAACTTTTTAGACACCATGAATTTACTGGTTAAGCTGAACAGATTATCTACACGACATTCGAATGATCCAAATTTGTCGAAATTGAACCTGTAAACGCTATAAACCGAATAATGCAGCCAATATGTACAGAAATTAGCCACATGTTATAAACTAACAGGTCACATAGGTAAAATAACAATGATTTAACATGAAAACCATAGACCCAATGTTAGGAACATATATTTTTCTACACGCTAAGATCAATTTACCTAAATATGAGTGAACTATACCCATAATCGTGGAAAAGTGCACATACTCATTTTATGAGTAAAGTCGATTTACCCATATTTGAGTACACATGGTAAACTAACAATATAGGTAATGTTAATCCATTTATGGGTAACCTATTTAAAGTAAATTTAAAGCATATTTAGGTAAATTTAATAATCATAACATATAAAGTAGACGCAAATATGGGAATATATCTCTTGTTCCTTAATAAAAAAAAAAAAAAATAGAGTAATCGTTAGGTCTTTTATTCTTTTATTGAATGTCTCCCCTGACAATCTTCTGCGAAGTGCATCATCAAAATTCTTGTCATTTATTTCTATAAATCTTCAATTGCGGTTGGTTGAGGTTGCGGATGCTGTTGTAGAATACGAGTGGCAAACAAGCGGGCGTCAAGTTCAGACGTGCTTTATCCCGAGTGTTTTTTCGAGTGCTTATAAGCTGTGCTTATAAGAGTGCTTATATATTCGACTTTCTCCTCCGTTTAGAGGCGCGCGTGTGCAAGAACACTTTTTTCGGTAGTGCTGTACCGATAGATTTTTTGTGCGTAATTTTAATTACGTTTCGCGTTATTGTAGTGCAGTAATTTTTACTTGGTGGTGGTCAGTGAGCCACATACGATGGCGTCAGGTTCGGGTTGGGACCCTGGGCGTCCCCCCACAGCAACGGACGGTAGACCAACGGTTCCAAAATGGATGGGTGGTGTCGGCGTCGGGCAGCTGCAGATTCTTTTACTGCAAGCAGCTGATGCTGAACAAAAGCTCTGCCCTTTCATCGTCGGGAAATCAATGCAGGATCTCGTCAGCGACATCGAAAGAACCACAACGGAAGCAAATGGCACAAAGTATGTGCTCCGTGTACGTGATGCTATGCAAGTGCGAAAACTTCTCAACATGAAGACACTGTTCGACGGCACAGCGGTCAAGGTGGAGCTACATCCTATCCTCAACAAACGGCGTTGCGTAATCTCTTGCCGTGAAGTACAACACAAGAGTGAAGACGAGCTACTCAAGTGGATGGCGAAGGATGGAGTTGTAGCAGTCAAGCGGATTACCCGGATGCATGACGGCAACAGGATCAATACCCCAACGCTGATCCTTACGATGAATGGAACAACCATAACTGAGCACGTGAAGATCGGCCCACTGCGAATCAAGACCAGGATTTACATTCCTGATCCTATGATTTGCTACAAGTGCTACGCCTACGGACATTCGAAATTGCGTTGCAAAGGAGCCGCCAGATGTCGAAACTGCTCGAACGTCCACAATCTCGAAGGTGAATGTAAGGAAAATCCCTTCTGCTGCAACTGCCAAGGCCAACACAGTCCATCAAGTCGGAACTGCCCAACTTACGTCATGGAGAAGGAGCTGACGAGACTGCGATTCACCAAAGGCATCAATTATCAGGAGGCGGTGAAACAGTTGAAAGCTGGCGGTGGATCGTATGCTGCGGTCAGCCAAGTACAACAACGCCTAGTTACCGCTCGTGAACCTCCAGCTGAAAACCAACTACTGAGTCATAAGGACAAACTCATCGAGACATTGACGGAAACAATCGCCAAGTTAACTGCAAGAATTGAGGAACTGGAAAAGAAAAATCTCAACAAAAAGGAAAAGAAGCGAGCAAAGCGGAACCAGGCCTCAAAGCAAGAAGAGACTGCTTCCGAAATGGACACAGATTCGAGCCTCCAGACTACCGCAGCCGAGCATACTCCCTCCCAGGTAAGTGTCACTCGATTGAATTCAGGCGTTCCACAACATAAACGGCATCCAACAACCGAAATTCACCCCCCGAACCCAAAAAAAATCACCGGATAACCACAAAACAGACCCCTTTCCCGCAATTATGACAAAGAAAACCACCCTGAATATTTTAACCCAACCGCAAAGCTTCACTGACCCCTCTCGCTCGGACCCCTCTCACATTCAACCCAACAATGGCCAACAAAACAAACCCTACAGATAATCAATCATTCACAAACCAATCAACGCCTTCTACCTGTTTTGCTTTGCAGTGGAATCTCTTTGGTCTCAGAGGTAGACTCCCTGAATTGCAACTACTTATTGCATAATTTAACCCAATAGTCATAGCCCTACAAGAAACACATGTCCCCAAGTCAAAAATTTCTGCAAATTTTATAAAAGGATACGAACTTTATATATGTGAAAACCCCGAAAATCCTCATTATACTGGTTCTGCTATCGCGATAAAAACCGATATTCCTCACCGTCGAATTGATCTCTCCTCTCCACTCATAGCCACAGCGGTTGAAATAGATTTCCCTTTTAAAGTCACGTTAGTTCCATATATATTTCCCCATCTCAATCCTGTTCAAATCAAAATAGAACTAGATCCCACCTAAACACAATTCTCCACGAAGTTTCATCTCCCGTTATCATTCTGGGTGACTTTAATGGGCACTCTACCTTTTGGGGTTGTAAGTCCGCTAATCCCAGAGGCACAATGCTCGAACAATTCATTGATGAATCTGGTCTAACTCTCCTCAACGATGGTAGTCACACCAGAATTGATTACTCTTCTGGCGATTCATCTGCTCTCGATCTCTCAATTTGCTCCCATGACCTAACATCCCAGCTGTCTTGGCACGTCCATAATGACTGCTGCGGAAGTGGTCATCTGCCTATTGTCATCTCTCTGAACCGAGCCCCCACAACAACCTCCTGCCGCCCTAGATGGAGGTACGAGCTGGCCGATTGGGTCAATTATCAGAACGAAGTGTTCGACAATTTCACCAACAGTCCACCTTCCTGCCCGGATGACTTCGTTCAAAGTTTATTCAATATAGCTGAACACCATATCCCCCGGACTAACGGCTCGCTCTCCTGGTAGGAAGGCTGTTCCCTGGTGGAACCCAGAAGTTCGTGCTGCGGTCAAGCTCCGCCGTAAAAAAATCCGTGCTCTTCAGAGGATGGCAATGGGCGATCGAAAAGACTCCCCCACTCATGCAGAATTCAAAGCCGCTAGAAACGCTGCGAGGACAGTAGTCAAACGGGCAAAGCAAGACAGCTGGGATCAATTCCTTTCCTCCATTAATCCTGAAAGTACATCCAAGGAAGTATGGGGGAAGGTTCATAGGTTAAATGGGAACAAAAGCAGACAACCAATCAGGCTCCGGATCAATAATCAAATTACAGACGACCCCTCCACTATCTCCGAACACCTTGCTGACCATTTCTCCAAATCCTCATCTTCCTCGAACTATTCTGACCATTTTCTTTCGCAAAAATCCTCTCAAGAATCATCCCCTCCCTGTTTTGATACTATCACGAATCTAGAGTTTAACCTTGATTTTTCATTTGATGAGTTAGAGTGGGCTCTGCAAAAAGTACATGGTTCATCTGCAGGCCCAGACAACGTTGGATACCCTCTTCTTAAGAATCTTCCCCTCATAGGTAAAACCAGTCTTCTATCTCTGTACAATAACATTTGGAATAATGGCGAAATACCTGAATCCTGGAAGGAAGGTCTGATCATTGCACTGCCCAAGCCCGACAAAGATAGAAGTTGTGCCGACAGTTACCGGCCCATCACGCTTCTTAACTGTATAGGCAAGGTTCTTGAGAAGATGGTCAACCGACGACTCATGACTCTGTTGGAATCTCAGGGTTTGCTCGACAATCGACAGTTTGCTTTCCGCCCGCATAAATCCACCGACGATTATCTCACTGAGCTTGAGGTTATCATTGACTCTCACCTGGAGAGGGGAATGCATGGTGACGCTGTATCTCTCGATCTGTCTAAAGCATACGACCGTGCGTGGCGATTTCCCATACTCAAGTCCCTTGAGGAATGGGGAATCAAAGGTCGCATGGGTCGTTATGTACAAAGCTTTCTGACGGACCGGAGATTCAGGGTCAACATTGGCAATAACCGATCTGAGTTGAGATGTCAGCAAAATGGTATTCCTCAAGGCTCAGTGATAGCCCCCACCCTATTCCTTATTTGCATGCAATCCCTATTCAAAAATATCCCTCCCAATGTTTTCGTTCTAGTTTACGCCGACGACATAACCATCCTCACCTTCCATAGCTTTAAATCATTAGGTCGTAAAAAATGCAATCGGCAGTTAACACAGTTTCCAAATGGGCTGATGACCACGGTTTTACCCTTTCACCTGAAAAATCCCAACTTTTACACCTTAGTTACAATAGAAAAAAGATGAGCAAACTACCAGATATTACCCTAAATCAGTCCACCATCAAATCTAAACCTTCCCTCAAAATTCTTGGCGTCTATCTCGACCAGAAGCTTACCTTTAGTCACCATGCAGAAGCTGTGCGTAAAACCACCGAAAAGCGTCTACGTCTGATTAAAACAATTGGGTCTAGAATACCAAGTGCACATAGAGCCACCATCATTCGCGTGATAAATAGCTGGCTTCTACCCAAAATGTTTTACGGCGCTGGCCTATTTAGCAGAGGTGGTGATCAGGTGATCAAGAAACTCCAGCCCATGTACAACAGAGCTTTTCGCTACGCTTCAGGAGTTTTCGTCACTAGTCCCATCTCTGCTATCATGGCCGAATGCGGTCAATTGCCATTCGAGCATTACCTAGCGACCTGCATGGTGACTAAAGCTATCCGTTGGCTCAGTCATAACGGTCGAGATCAAGTCCCTCTCGTAAGAAGAGCTGCCACCCTCTTTAATTCCCTAACCAACCACGAAATTCCTCCAATAGCGTTATCTACCAAACCCAAAACAAGATCCTGGAACATACACCCCCTAACATTAACCTCTCACTTCTCCATCTAGTTAAAGCCAGCGATCCCCCATCCATAGCTCAAGCTCACTTCAACAAACTTATCCATGATAAATACCCCCAGCACAACCACATATATACAGACGGCTCTGTTGCTAATGATCAAGTCGGTTATGGCATCACCTTCGACTCCACAATTCCCCGTTTCAGTTCTGCTTTACCATCACATTGCTCCATTTTCAGTGCCGAAGCTTTTGCCCTAATGAAAGCTTGTCTCCTCATTCCACCCCCGATTGACTATCCCTCTGTTATCTTCACTGACTCGGCAAGCTGTCTACAAGAAATGAATTCCTCATCCTTGAGGCATCCCTGGCTTCAGCTGACCGACGAACTGGCATCGGCCAACGGGATCGTCTTCTGCTGGTTGCCAGGCCATTGTGGCATCCGTGGCAACGAGGAGGCGGACCGGTTGGCTGGTATTGGTCGCGAGCTGAACCCAGAGGATGTCCCCATTCCATCCCAAGACGCTGTAAGATGGATCAAGGAGAGGATTCGTGGAAGCTGGAGCCTCTCATGGTTCCAGAACAGACAGCCTGCCTTGAGAAAACTTAAAGAATCAACCCTTCCCTGGCCTGATAACAAGATCCCAATTAACCGTCGCAAAATCTCCCGCCTACGTATTGGACACACCCGCCTCACCCATAGCTACCGCCTTGAGAAAATCGCCCCCCCAGATTGCACCACTTGTGGTGTTCCTTTAACCGTCCACCACATACTGATTGAATGCCGTATATATGAAAACGAACGCTTGAATTCTAATCTGAGTGACACACTGGAGGAAGTATTAGCTCCCCGTTGCGAAGATAAATTAATCGGTTTCTTGAAGGAAACAAGACTGTTCGACCAAATTTGAAAAATTCCGGTATGGGACGAATGATACGGTTAAAGTCCCAAATAAAAAAAAAAAAAAAAAAAAAAAAAAAAATGTTGTAGAATATGATTTTTCAAATGAAAACAGTGAAAAGAAGTGGCTGCGCACTCAGAAAATCTGAATGGCACATCATTCTTGCTGCTTGTGTTCAGCTTGTGTATCGATTTGTAGTAAATTTTAAGATCGTCTTCGTCACCCTTAACATACACTCCGCAAGTTTTCACGTAACATTGATAACCTTGAATAATATGAGGAACAATATTAAAACAAGTAATAGTTGCTTATTTTTAAGTAATAAAACAATATGGTTGTTCCTTGATCATTTAGGAACATATATTTAAATGTAACAATTCTGTCACCAGCTACTCACCCTTCAATTTTCGGAACGAATCCGGATCCAAATTATTTCTCAGCACTTCCATTCCAATGCGCAATCGCTACTTAACCGGATGAACCTCTATCTTTTGAATATTTCTTGCTGGTTCAGACAACCGTCGAAAAAACAAAGTTGCAAAAACAGAATTAAAATAATGAGGCTGCATAATCAATTTTCTTCACTTACCATTTAGTCACGACAAAACTTAATTCATGAAACATGAATAAAAATTTAAATTATTCGCAAAATATACAATCAAGTCAACCAACAAAAAATATAAACTGACAATGTTTATTTTTTCACCCAAATATGGGTAAATTGTATTCACTCATATTTAGGTAAAATCACTTCACTCACATTGTACGTCAAGTTCACCTACTTTTGTGAGTAAAATTTACCCATATTATGAGTATTGCATCAGTTACCCATATATGGGTGAAACAATTACCTTTTTATGGGTAATTGAGTCTTAGCGTGTAGGTTCCCAACTATGGCTTGTTGTATGGTAAGCGAATACAGCTGGGGACTCCCTGAATCAGAAAATCAGAAAAACAAATCGTACATAGACAACATTAAATAACAAATCTATCGAATGGGACGAACTTGCATCCATGATTAGACCCAATTTGGTACCCATAGAGCAATATTACATCCATATCCCTCTAAAGTTTCTGACTTTATAAAATGAGTTGTGCAACTTTTCGTGACATTTATTACGAGATGGCTTATTAAACATATCTTTGCAAGAGTATAGCTAGTTAAATTTTGTTTCCAGCTCAAATGCCTTATGATTTGTATTAAAAAAATGCAATCGATTGTTGCATATTAGGCTGAGTTAAGGGACACATACCCTACTTGCAATATTACAATGATCATCATTCCCCTTCTGTTTACATTCTTCAAATTCGCCTTAATCGCAAATTGCTCTGGATATTAGAGTCACCTTGGTAATGAGCACAACAGTACAAAAAAATGTTTCAAAATGAACGTCAAGTTAGAAGAACATAAACACTAGGTACAATAACGAGATCTAAAAATATCAAGTAATGAATCAAACAAACACGCCAACACAGAATAAAACTCCATTCCGGAGGCTTGGGTTAGCCAGAAGCATTAAAAGGAAAGAACCCGTTGATGTTACAGTAGGTATCCTGCAAAACTCATTATGGTTTACCAATATTCATAGAGAATCTCATTCTGGACACAGTTGATCAAAATGTGCGTGTTTGTCTAACTGTGATTATAGTTTCAGGATGCAACATTTACTCCCACATCAGCTTTGGCACCTCCCGCTAAACGCAATACTTTATTGGAAGAGGTGCCTTGCTCAGATGCTCAAAAAATGCGACCAATCAAAAGTACTTGCTCGATTGGAGCTAGCGATTCGGAAGATGACGGATCTCTGCCGGTAACTCCAGATTCGAACACCAAGTCAAAGAAAACGCGTTTGTCGCTAAGTCAAAGTTGGAGAAACAAGATAACACTTAAAAAGCAGATGAACATGAAACGTCGTAATCTTATGGACGAAGTGGAGAAATGTTCAGAGTCAGAAATAAGCGAAGATCATGCTATAAGTAACATCGATAACCATCCTAGATTGGAGGAAGCACCCGGCGTGAGCAACGAAGCTGGTTCAAACCCATCAAGTATTAAGCAACGTATTCAAGAAGTGAATGAAAGCATCGCTGTATGGAGAGCAGGTTGCGTTCAAGCTTTAAAGAACCTACAGGAGAGGCGTGGATCCGGGAATATGGAATCTTTACTGAACATGCTTCAAATCCCATTTCACTTAGTTAATTACGACGAAGAGAGTCAGGAATTTCTCGATCCCGATTGAAAACCTAGTGGTATGTTTTATCGTTAATTTCTGTTAGAAGATACTAATTATGAAATGAGATAAACAGGTTACATAGTTGGTAACTCTCATGCTAAGAAAATAAAAGGTTCTTATAAATATTTTTCTGAACGAGGTCCAATCTTATTTTCATTGCTGCTGCCTGACAACATGCGGTATAATCTAATCCATCTATTTCCGTAACTATATCAGAATAACAAAGTTAATATTTATGTGGTCGCATCGGTCGTTCCGGATCAAACAGTTTGGGGTCTTCCAGAAACTCCACGGCTTTATGATAAGTTGGCATGAACCCTGCGTTTTGTGATTTGATAATTTCATTCTCAACTTGCTCCTGACGACTTTTACACAGGCCGGTTATGTGTTTTCCGTAAATTCGACCGGTATAGGGACTTTGGAATTGCGACAACAGTTGAACGTTCTTGTAGTCAGGGCTAATGTTATTCTTGCACAGAATACATTGCGTTCTTTCCTTGGCAAAAGGATTGTCTGCCAGCTCAATTGGCCTATCGGGATCTACCACATTTGAAGAATAACGAACGGCTCCAACGATTGAAGCGGTGGCATTTATATAACCTGGAGGCATCGTAAGCAAAACTTATTGGAAATCATTTTATCAAATACACTACAACTCACCTTTCCTCAGTAAGTTTATTGATGATTGCATGATTTTTAGTGACATTTTGAAGAATATTGAACCAAATATAGAAAAACTCTCAAAACCCTTCTGAGCACACGAGTTAAGTCAGCCAAACATGAAAAACTTTAATTTCTAACAACATTCTCCGTTATGCACATCACATAACATGTCAATACATCATGTTAATGTCGTGTAGCGTGAGGTTGACGTCGAAAAGACTTTTGGATACAATAGCAAACATTACGTGACCGATATATGGATTGTTTTGATCGTTACAACAGGAGGATTTAGGATTTATACACGCTCATTCAAGGGTCCTCGAAATAAGTGGCAATTACTCATTTTCTGTATCCGGAGCAACAATATAATAGCATACACAGAAACAAATTTGGTAGTCAATTTTACCATTATTGGGGGTTAGGATGACTATTGTGGTATAGTGATTTTGAACCGACTATGATCATGGTCAAAACTACCATTAAAAATAGTTGATCCAACATTTGCCATAATGTCGGAATAGTCCTTCCCGCATAAACAATAACCATAAGGGAACGTCCATTAATTACGTCACGCAAAAATTTACTTTTCTAACCCTCCCTCCCCCCTTGTCACGTTTTTTGTATGGGCCTTCAAATTTTTTTGTATGGATCGTCACGTTTTCCCAAACCCCATCAACAACTATCAAACTTGCCGTTTCCGTCCACATAACGTTTGGGTCTTAACTCTGTCACCAACCCCTTGGTCCAAATTACACCTTGAAGCCAGCACCTTGTTATACATATTTGCGCCTTTGTTTTGATTTGCTGTGTTATTTTGACAGAATATTTGAGAGTGTGTTCGAGTGAGTTCATTATTAGGGGCGCATTATTGAGCTTGGGACCGAGCTTGGGACCGATGTTCTAGTACTGACTGAGCCAAGAAAAAAATCGGTTTTGTATGGGACCTACTGGTCTTAGAGTTAGTCTATGCTGTCACCGACTGAGACACTTTACTGAAAAAAAAACATCTTTCGATAAGGAAGGCTGTAAAAAAATTGGTTTTGAATGATAACGTTATCCATAGTGAGTTTACATCCATAAGAATATCAACTGGACAGGGATAATCTTTTTTGAAATGTATTCAAAAAAATTCAGGCTTTCGAATAAATAAGATTAAAAATGCTTTCTCCATGACTCTGCGTAAAAACTTCTTTCTTAGTTCCTCCATGTTCCGTGCTCAAGAACGATTGTTAACGCAAGTTTTACAATCGATGATCTGGAAGCATAATTTTGAAGCATTATAAATCACTTATATACTATAAAATATCATTTGTCTTACTTGCGTTGTTCCGAGAGTGTACCAAAGTAACCACGAGGCTATAATATCATGCATATATATAGCACTAGCTGACCCAACGGACTTCGTTCCGTCTAACATTAATTTATTGCTTGCAATATCTTTAAAATCGATTCTCACAATAAATCGGTATTCTATATAAACATCGTTTTTTTTTTAAATTGCAGGAATGTCCTCCTTTGTTTTAGTCAATCTGATGGCATACCGTCATGTATCCTTAAAAAATGCAGCGGAGAGTTAATTTCCCCTCTCGTGAAACTGTTTAACATTTCATCACGGCAGCATGTATTTCCTGGAAGTTGGAAGACGTCAGTCATGTTCCCTGTGTTTAAAAAAAGAGATCGACAGAACATAGAGAATTTCAGAGGCATAACTTCGTTGTGTGCTTGTTCAAAGGTTTTCGAGATCATAAGGACCGAGGTACTTTTCAACTCGGTTAAGAATTACATCCCCACGGATCAGCATGGTTTCTTTCCCAAGAGATCAACCTCAACAAATCTCATACAATTTGCCACATTTTGCATACGCAATATTGATGCTGGTGCACAGATCGACACTGCCTACACTGATTTCAAATCTGCTTTTGATCGAGTTGACCATGGGATACTACTGGAACGCCTACGAAAAATTGGTATCTCTGCGGACTTTGTCAGCTGGTTTGAATCATACCTTTAAAAACGTAGGCTTACCGTTAAAAGAGGTCTGAGTCTTTGGAAGCATTCTCAAATTCATTCGGCGTACCACAAGGGAGCAATCTTGGCCCTTTGTTATTCTCACTCTTCATTAACGAGCTTTCTACCGTACTACCATCTGGTTGCCGTGTGTTTTACGCTGATGACGTCAAAATCTTCATGGTCATCAAAACCATCCAGGACTGCTATGCTCTGCAACTGTTGTTGGATCAGTTCGTTGATTGGGGCACACGAAACATGCTGACGTAAAGCATCCACAAATGATCATTTCGTTTCATCGCAAGCTCAATCCGATCACGCACAATTATGCAATGAACGGCCAGCCTCTCGAACGTGTTCATCAAGTTCGTGATCTTGGCGTCACTCTGGATTCGGCACTAACCTATCGATTGCATTACGACGATATTATCAGCAAAGCGAATCGACAGCTGGGTTTGATTTTTAAAATATCTAGTGAATTTAAAGACCCTCTCTGCCTTCGGTCTTTGTACTGTGCTATGGTACGGTCGATTTTGGAATCCAACTCTGTTGTTTGGTGCCCATATCAGGCAACATGGACAGCTAGGATCGAAGCAATTGAACGAAGATTCGTGAGATATGCCCTGCGTCGCCTACCGTGGCGTGACCCGTTAAACCTTCCACGATACGAAGATAGATGCAGATTGCTGGGACTACAGACATTGGACCATAGGCAAAATATTGTGCAAGCTGTTTTCGTTGCCAATACACTAACAGGTGGAATTGACTCACCGGAGCTATTAAGTCAGCTCAACCTCTACGCTCCTGAACGAATGCTTCGCCAGCGGGACTTCTTGCTGCTTGAACCCCGTAATTCATCATATGGACTTCATGACCCTATCCGCTTCATGTCAGCTAGGTTCAACGTTGTGTATTTTTTATTCGACTTGAACTGTACTTTGGCAACATTCAAGCGCAGACTGACAGAATGGCACACTACGAGAAGGATATTTGATGAGGATAATTGATTGACGACGAGGACTGCTCCGAACTATGGATGTTTCTTATTTTATACTTTGACTAAACTCTACGTTTGTAATCCTGTTTATTATAATTATGTTTACGAATGTGCAACTAAGCAATGTTTTGTATTGTATTGTATTGTTTTTTACTGTATTGTTTTGCAAAAGATACGGGGTTTTTACGCCAAATTAAAACGGCTTTTCCCCGTCATAAACAAATTCATTAAGACCACCTTAGGTCAGATGGAATATATATAATAAATAATAAATAAATAAAATCTGAAAGGAACAGCCAATTTTCATACTGGAGAACTTGGATATTTGCAATTTTGGCTTCTAAAAGTATGACAATCGGCAGTCATTTCATATTATTGATAATCTGTTATCAATTGGTGTATTATGTTAGAATACTGAAGTCGGTTTCTTTGGAAGTTCCAACTCATGAAAAATTGTTGCTTTTTGTATGATGTCTTGTCGGACCGACATGAGTTGATTACGGTGCTGTAAGATATCATAATGAAACTATCCAAAACAACAACGTTTTGTGCATTTTCAATGCGACAATTTAGCACTGGCATCTGAAATGAAGATGTTATTGTTTGTTGTAACTGATTGTTAGAAATTGGGTTTTTCTTGAAGTTTGTTTAGATTGAAAGTGAAAAAATTTGAAGCAAATGTTAAAAATAATTTATAGCGTCACTTACAAACAAACATTCATTTTATATATATATATATATATATATATATATATATATATATATATATATATATATATATATATACTATATATATATATATATATATATATATATATATATATATATATAAATATATATATATATAGATATATATAAGTAAAGAGAGAGATGGGATTTTTTATGGAAAAATGTTTTTTTTATATTTTCTTATTTTCTGACTTTGCCTGGTAAATTTCCCAACTTTTTTCTCTCTGTACCTTTGTTGGACAAAAAGGAACAAATCATCCGAAGACACCGTCAAGATTGGTTCAGCCGTTCTCGAGTAATAGCGTCACTAACAAACAAACATTCATTATATATATATATATAGTATATATATATATATATATATATATATATATATATATATATATATATATATATATATAAATATATATATATATATATATATATATATATATATATATATATATATATATATACTATATATATATAAATATATATATATATATATATATATATATATATATATATATATATATATATATATATATATATATATATATATATATATATATATATATATATATATATATATATATATATATATATATATATATATATATGTCGCAACTTCTCGTTGCTTCGCACCACACATCCAACTACTGCGATGGTGCAGACCTCATACCTACTACCATTGGTTTCGAACTGTCAACCGCTGCCCCGGTGGTGAGTGACGTAGGTAAATAATAGTTCAGCGCATAGTTGAGTAAAAAGTAAATAGGTGAGATTAGTGATGTTTCATTTCAATTTGTGGATGTACATAATTAATTATTCTACTTAAATCTAGCTCGATACTATTGTGGCAAAGTCCAAGTTTAAAATTCTTTTATTGATATAAAAATATACACAGAATACAGGTACATCATAGACTAACTCTAAGACCAGTAGGTCCCATGCAAAAACGATTTTTTTCTTGGCTCAGTCAGTACTAGAACATCGTCCCAAGCTCGGTCCCAAGCTCAATAATGCACCCCTTATAATGAACTCACATGAACACACTCTCAAATACTCTGTCAAAATAACACAGCAAATCAAAACAAAGGCGCAAATATGTATAACAAGGTGCTGTCTTCAAGGTGTAATTCGGACCAAGGGGTTCTACAACAGTGAACCAATTTCAAATCGCTAGTTACATATTGATTGTTGGGTACATATTAAAAGTAGTAATAGAGTATTAAAAGACATGCAGAACTTAACCTAATTTACAACTATTTTCCACAGTAAAATCAACAATCAATATGTAACTAGCGATTTGAAATTGGTTCACTGTTGTAGAACCCCTTGGTCCGAATTACACCTTGAAGGCAGCACCTTGTTATACATATTTGCGCCTTTGTTTTGATTTGCTGTGTTATTTTGACAGAGTATTTGAGAGTGTGTTCATGTGAGTTCATTATAAGGGGTGCATTATTGAGCTTGGGACCGAGCTTGGGACGATGTTCTAGTACTGACTGAGCCAAGAAAAAAATCGTTTTTACATGGGACCTACTGGTCTTAGAGTTAGTCTATGGTAAAATTGCGCGCAAGTACGGACAGAATTATTAATAACGGACACTAAACGCAAGTAAATACACACATTTTGGAGACTAAAACAAATCTTAAGTATTAATGCCGCAGTATTGTAATTGTAATATTTTGAAATAGTTATCTTAATACCTACATATCATTTTGCATGTTCGTCTATCTATTTTAAGGAATTTTATAACATCCTACATGAAATAAACGGTGTTACGAAATCGGAAATTTGTTTGTTGTCTTGCTGCTTGCGCAACATTTTATAAAATTCGTTTAATTTCGCGATCGGGGAGGCTGTAATTATGCCAAGATCTAATCGGGCAAAAGGGCCAAAGCCAGGTGTGAGTTGTGGAGTGTGCAAAGATCCGGACGATAGCCGGATGGTATGTTGTGACGACTGTGGTCTGTGGTACCATTTCGAGTGCGTGGGCGTTGATGCAGCAATTGAGGAGGCGGATTGGAGCTGTTCAGCATGCGTCGCTAAAAGAGTAGTTCTGAGCCCATCGATCATCATCACGGACCCTGCACCAGGTGGAAAGGATAAACAGTCGGAGTACACACAAATGCAAAACGAGCTACTCACGGAGTTTCAAAGGAAAATGGATCAAATGCAGAGTAGGTTTGAGGAACAACAACAGTCGTACGAGAAATTACTTCGAGAGAAGGATCGCGAGATGCAGAATGCAATTCACGATTTACGACAGCAGTTTCAGTGCCGTTTGGAAAAAAAGGAGCAGCAAATTCGAGACGAATTGAGTGTTCCTACCGTTGTACCTCCACCGAATGCAAATTCAACGACGATAGGAACTGTAAGCCGACCACCAGGCGACATGTGTAAAGCGATCGAACGGATGGAAAGACAACTTGCAGAGATGGCAAGAAAGCAGGATCTACAGACGAAGAGTCTTGAGGAACGAGTAAGGGCGATGGAAATCAGCAGCAGTGAACCTGTCCCGTCGAGGAGTGATGGTTTGAACGCAAATGCGGACCCATTCAACCCGACTCGTCATTCTCATATTCCGTCAGTAAGTGTTTCTCACGAGCTCAGCAAAAGTCAAATTGCCGCGCGGCACGCAGTAGCCAAGGAGCTGCCCACGTTCTCGGGCAACCCTGAGGAGTGGCCCCTATTCATCGCCACTTATGAGAGCACTACCAGAATGTGCGGTTTCAGTGACGAGGAAAACTTACTTCGACTCCAGCGTAGTTTGAAGGGGAAAGCTCTCGAGGTAGTGCGCAGTCGTTTGTTGTATCCATCAGGACTCGAAGGTGTCATCAATACTCTGCGTATGTTATTTGGTCGGCCAGAAATAATCGTCCACTCGCTGGTCTGCAAGATTCGGGAAATGCCAGCACCAAAGACGGAGAAGTTAGGAACTCTGATCGATTTTGGTGTAGCAGTCCAGAATATGTGCGCAACGATCGTCGCTTGTGGGTTGAACGAGCATCTTTGCAACGTGGCACTTCTTCAAGAACTTGTAGAGAGATTGCCACCAACGGTGAAGCTTGATTGGGCTAAGCATCGCCAAATTTTGCCAGCGGTCACACTCTCGGATTTCAGTACCTGGCTGGCTACACTCGTCGAAGCAGCATGTATAGTAACGGTTCCGTCAACGATCCAGCACGTACATCGGCAAGCCTGAGAAGCGTATTCGGAAGGAGGAAGTTCACGTTCACGCTCAATGCAGCTCTAGTCAGTCCTCGAATTCTACGGCATTTCCGAAGGATACGTTGAAGCCAGCCAACAAGCAGTGTGTCATTTGTCTCGGAAGATGCAGCAAAGTGGAATATTGTAAGAAGTTTCTAGAACTGGATATCGGGGCACGATGGGCAGCGCTGAAGCAGAACAAGTTGTGCCGGAAGTGTCTGGTAAAGCATTTTGGAGCGTGTGCGGTAAAGCAAGCTTGCGGGAAAAACGATTGTTCATATATGCATCACAAGCTGCTACACGATGATTCCAGATACCAGCGAATGGAGAACATCCGATCGTCGACTCCACAGACCAGTGCAGAAATACCTACTGAAACCTGTAACACTCACGTCAGCAATATAAGCAAAGTTCTCTTCCGATACGTTCCAGTGCTTCTTCATGGACGAGGAAAGGTTGTTCGAACATTTGCTTTTTTGGACGACGGTTCATCGGTGACGTTGATGGAGCATAGCTTGCTGCGGGAACTTAATCTTCAAGGCGAATCATATCCGCTGTGCCTGGGCTGGACCGCAGATCATCAACGACAGGAAATGGATTCAATGAGGCTTGCGTTAGAGATTTCTGGAGTGCATGATACAAACACACACTGGATTCCGAAAGTGCACACCGTGAACAGTCTTGCTCTACCAAGGCAAACTCTCGCGATATCGGAATTAGCACGGCACTATCATCATTTGGAAGGCCCACCGGTGGATTCATATCGCAACGTTCGACCGCGGATTCTAATTGGCATGGATAACTGCAGATTGGGTCACGCGCTGGACAGCAAAGAAGGAAGGAAAGATGAACCGATTGCCGCTAGAACACGTCTGGGCTGGATAGTATTTGGGCCTTGCTCAGTAGCATCCCAACTAGCGGCGAACTTCACGGCGCACCACAGTTACCACGTGTGCCCGTGTTGCGAGCGGAGCGACGCAGAGCTTCATAATACGGTCAAAGCTTACTTTTCGGTTGACAGCATTGGAGTAACGAGCTCTGCCAAACCACTTCTTTCAAAAGACGACGAGCGAGCAGAGCAGTTACTGAAATCCTTGACACAGGTGAAGGAAAAGCGGTACGAAACAGGATTACTTTGGCGGTATGATGATGTTCATCTTCCGGACAGCAAGTCAATGGCAATGAGACGGCTGATTTGTTTGGAGAAGCGCATGGAACGGGATCCTGAACTAGCTGCAGCATTGAAGGAGAAAATTCTGGACTACGAGCGATCCGGATACATCGAGAAGCTGACGGAGAGTCAACTGTCCGAGGAATTCCCGCGCGTCTGGTATCTGCCAATTTTCCCGGTGGTTAATCCAAACAAACCAGGGAAGATGCGCATAGTTTGGGATGCGGCTGCGAAGGTAGCTGGAGTTTCATTGAATTCTTTTCTGCTTACCGGACCGGATCTACTTACTTCTCTTTTGTCCGCGCTACACCGTTTCCGAGAATTCAGGATTGCCATTACGGGTGATATCCGGGAAATGTTCCTGCAGGTGTTGATGAACAGGATCGACCAACAATGCTTGAGGTTCTTATGGCGTAACGGGGAACTCGGCCGCAACCCAGATGTTTATGTGATGAAGGTCATGACATTTGGAGCAACGTGTTCACCAAGCTGCGCGCAGTATGTGAAGAACCACAATGCGCAGCGTTTCCAAGAGCAGTTCCCAAGGGCAGCTGAGTCGATAGTCAAGGAACATTACGTTGACGATATGCTTTCTAGTGTCGAATCGGAAGAAGAGGCGATAAAGTTAGCGAAGGATGTCCAGTTAGTCCATGCAGAGGCGGGTTTCGAAATACGGAACTGGTTGTCGAACTCAAATCGAGTACTGCGGGAGTTGGAAGGAAATCCAGGCGAGAAAAGTTTGAATCTGTCGAGCGAGATGGGCACGGAAAAAGTTCTAGGTCTGTGGTGGTGCACCGGTACCGATACCTTTACCTTCAAAGTGTCTTCACGAATTAAAGCCGAGCTACTTCAGGGTCTCATCGTACCAACGAAAAGGCAGATCTTAAGTACGCTGATGATGATCTACGACCCACTGGGATTATTGGCGCACTTTCTTATGTTCCTGAAAATACTATTGCAGGAAATTTGGCGCAGCGGTGTTAACTGGGATGATCCTATAAAAAACGAACAATGGGAGAAGTGGCGTACGTGGTTGCGAGTTTTTCCGCAAGTGGAGACTGTCAGCGTGCCTAGGTGTTATCGCTTGAAGACGAGCATTGGTGAACGGAATGTGATTCAGTTGCACATGTTCGTTGATGCATCGGAGAACGGGTTTGCTGCAGTTGCCTACATGCGGTTTGAAGAAGATGGCGTGGTGGAATGTGCGCTCGTCGGCGCAAAGACAAGAGTAGCTCCGTTGCGATTCATGTCGATTCCAAGACTAGAACTTCAGGCAGCAGTCATTGGAGCCCGCTTAGCAAACGAAATTATGGAGACACATAAGCTGAAACCTACGAACCGGTTCTTTTGGTCAGATTCACACGACGTTCTTTGCTGGCTGAATTCGGATCATCGAAAATATAATCAGTTCGTGGCGGTGCGAATAAGCGAGATGCTGGAATTGACAGAGCCAAACGAATGGAATTGGATCCCATCAAAGCTGAACGTCGCTGATGATGCTACGAAATGGCAGTGTCTGCCGGATCTTTCTCCTGCAAGCCGATGGTATCGTGGCCCTGAATTCCTATATGGACCGAAAGAGCAATGGCCGGTTGCTGTGTCGAGATTTGATCACACCGTGGAAGAGAAACGCCCGCATGTGCTGCACCACTCAGTTGAACGTGCACTGTTCAAATGGGAAGACTTTTCCAGATGGAAGCGTTTGTTACGTCTCGTGACCTTCGTAAAACGATATCCATCAAATCTACGAAAGAAGCTGATGAAGGAACCTATTGTCACCGGTCCGCCAACCCATGAGGAGCTCAAAGAGGCGGAGCAGTGGATTCTGATGTCTGTACAAGATGCTGAGTTCTCCGTAGAAAAAACCCTGCTGCAGAAGCCGAATGCTGTACCGTGGAAGAACACGTTGCCGAAGAGTTGTTCGCTGTATGGGCTAAGTCCGTTCTTGGACGAAGATGGACTGCTGCGGATGAAGGGCCGCATAGATGCTTGCGAACGAGTGGAAGAGTGTACGAAGCGCCCGATACTGTTGCCCAAGCGTCATCCAGTTACGGACCTCATTATAGCCAGCATTCATCAGAAGTTCTGCCACATGAATCACCAGACTGTGCTCAACGAAATCCGACGTAGATTCTACGTGCCCCAGCTACGATCGACGTACAATCATGTGCGAGCACGCTGCCAGCACTGTAAAAATCGCCAAGTGAAGCCATTTGTTCCAGAAATGTCCGCTCTACCACCTGCGCGTCTGAAAGCCTTCTGTCGCCCGTTCTCTTACATCGGCATCGACTATTTCGGCCCCATGTACGTAGTTGTTGGCCGGAGGACTGAAAAACGATGGGGTGTGTTGATCACCTGTCTCACTGTCCGAGCAATACATCTTGAGGTTGCCCACAGCCTTACAACAGACTCGTGCATCCTCGCCATCAGAAACTTCATCGCAAGGAGAGGGACCCCTCTGGAAATAGTCAGCGATCGTGGCACCAACTTCATCGGAGCCAGTCGAGAATTGAAGGAAGCACTGCAACAAGTGAACCAGAACAAGCTAATGGAGCACTTCGTCACCACCGATACGAAATGGTCATTCAACCCACCTGCTTCTCCGCACTTCGGGGGAGCCTGGGAACGTCTCGTACAATCTGTGAAGAAAGCCCTAAAGCACCTCCAACTCACACGCACACCCACCGATGAGCTGCTACGAAACATGTTAGCCGAAATCGAGCTGATTGTCAATTCTCGACCGTTGATAGAATTACCATTAGACGACGAGCTGTCCCAAACGCTCACTCCGAACCATTTTTTGATAGGATCGTCAGATGGCTCAAAACCCCCGATCGCGTTCGATGACAGTAGCTTGGCGCTGAAGCAAACATGGAAGATGTCGCAGGTTTATGCCAACAGATTTTGGCGCCGCTGGATATCTGAATACCTGCCAACCCTCACCCGTAGGACGAAATGGTTTCACGGTGTGAAACCCATCGCAGAAGGAGATATCGTCGTCATCGTGGACGACACGCTACCAAGGAACTGCTGGCCGAAAGGTCGGGTGAGTCCATGCTATACGGTCAAGGATGGACAGGTCCGTCGTGCTCTGGTGCAGACTGCGACCGGGATTCTAGAGAGACCAGCCGTTAAAATCGCAGTTTTGGACATCGGTGCAAGCGGAAGTACGTCGGATCAATGACCTCGAAGTACTGGGGGGAGTGTCGCAACTTCTCGTTGCTTCGCACCACACATCCAACTACTGCGATGGTGCAGACCTCATACCTACTACCATTGGTTTCGAACTGTCAACCGCTGCCCCGGTGGTGAGTGACGTAGGTAAATAATAGTTCAGCGCATAGTTGAGTAAAAAGTAAATAGGTGAGATTAGTGATGTTTCATTTCAATTTGTGGATGTACATAATTAATTATTCTACTTAAATCTAGCTCGATACTATTGTGGCAAAGTCCAAGTTTAAAATTCTTTTATTGATATAAAAATATACACAGAATACAGGTACATATTAAAAGTAGTAATAGAGTATTAAAAGACATGCAGAACTTAACCTAATTTACAACTATTTTCCACAGTAAAATTGCGCGCAAGTACGGACAGAATTATTAATAACGAACACTAAACGTAAGTAAATACACACATTTTGGAGACTAAAACAAATCTTAAGTATTAATGCCGCAGTATTGTAATTGTAATATTTTGAAATAGTTATCTTAATACCTACATATCATTTTGCATGTTCGTCTATCTATTTTAAGGGAATTTTATAACATCCTACATGAAATAAACGGTGTTACGGAAATCGGAAATTTGTTTGTTGTCTTGCTGCTTGCGCAAC